>CM054164.1:22490025-22500025 GCA_028751875.1 Rapana venosa
CATGAAAGAAAGAGAAAAAGAAGAAAGCCAAGAACGAAAGGAACACGGCGAAAAGGAAAGACAGACAAACATAACGCAAAGAAAGAACCGAGTAAAGGAGCGGAACAGCAGAATGATATGAATAAAACAACAGAAACAGAAAGAAAACAAAGAACAAGAGCCAAGAAAACACAGAAGAGAAAATAAAAAGACAAAAGAAATAAACAAATATAGAAGTGAAATGAAAAGAAAAGCAAATAAACCCAAGAAAGACAAGAGCAGACAAGACAAGGAACGATATGTACGAAGAAAGAAAGCACGAAGGAAAGAAAGAAAGAAGAGTAAGGAAAGAAAGAAAGAACGGATAGGAAGGAAGGAGGCATAACGAAAGAAAAGAAAAGGAAACAAAGCAAGAACAGGAAAGACTAGAAGGAAAATCACAACAAAGAAACACAGAAAATAAAGAGACAAACACAAGACACAAGACAGAAAAGAAAAAAATCAGAAAAAAAAAGCAGAAACGAACACAACCAAAAAACAAGAAATAAAGGAACCAAAGACAGAAAAGAAAGAAAGAAAAATGAGACAGCCCCTTAACAAGGAAAAAAAAACAACCGGGCTCAGAAAAATGACAGAAAATCCCCTCTCCTTCCCCCCCCCCCCCCCCCCCCCAAAAAAAAAGACAAAGTAACTGTGGTGGACAAGCGGGAAGTAGACAAGGAGGGTTCACCATTCTCACTCCCGACTTGGTTCCCGTGCCAATCAGATGATTGACTCACAGTGATCTCACGGGATACAACAAAAACTAGCCGAAACAGACGCGATGTATCACTTTGTCAGGTGGAGCCAGCTTTTTGTGGTGATGTGCGTGACCATCACCTCTTGGGTCGCTTGTGTGTGTGTGTAGTGGGGGGGGGGGGGGGGTGGTCGTGGGGCTGGGACACTCTGTGTGGGGGCGGGGAGAGGGGGGAGGGGTAGGTTATGTGTGTAGTGGGGGGAGGAGGGAGGAGATTTCGTGTGTGTGCTGTGTGGTTGTGTATGTGTGTGTGTGTGGCTGTGTGTGTGTGTATGTGTATGTGTGTGTGGTGTGTATGAGTGTGTGTGTGTGTGTGTGTGTATTTACTTGTGTGTGTCGAGTGTGTGTGTGTGTGTGTGTGTGAGTGTGTGTGGCTGTGTGTCTGTGTAGGGGGTGGGGGGGTCGTCGGGAGGTGGGGGCTTG
Source organism: Rapana venosa (assembly GCA_028751875.1). Lineage (NCBI taxonomy): Eukaryota > Metazoa > Mollusca > Gastropoda > Neogastropoda > Muricidae > Rapana > Rapana venosa. The sequence continues at coordinate 22,491,224 of CM054164.1, forward strand.
TGTGTGGCTGTTATAGTCAAAGTCAAAGGTCACACTTTTTATTCAGATGGTAACATTGAATAAGCAGTGCATTTGCTTTGTTGTGGCAAGTGTGTGAGTATGTGTGTGTATGTGTGTTGTGTGTGTGTGTGTGAGTGTGTGTGTGTGTGAGGCTGTGTGATGTTTTTTTAGTGTGTGTGTGTGTGTGTGTGTGGGCTGCTGTGTGCTGTGTGTGTGTGTGTGTGTGTGTGTTAAGTGTGTGTGGCTGTGTGTGTATGTGTGTGTGTGAGTGTGTGTGTGTGTGGGCTGTGTTGTGTGTTCTGAGAGAGTGTTGTCGACCTAGTTTTTTTATGTCTGTGTGTGTGGCCCAGAGAGTATTTGTGTGGTGCTGTGTGTGTTTGTGTGTGTAGTGTGTGTGTGTTTGTGTGTGTGTGTGGGGATGGTAGGGAGAATGGTGTTCTGTGTTTGTGTGTGTGTGTGTGTGTGTGTCTGTGTCTATGTGTAGGTGTTTGTGTGTGTTCTTGTGTTCGAGGGGGGGGGGAGTGTAATGGTGTGTGAGTGTGTGTTATCGTGTGTATCTGTGTGGTGTGTGTGCTGTCGTGTGGTGTGTGCTCGCGCGCGCGTTGTTTTCGTGTGTGTGAGTGAGTTATGTCTACCTGTTATCTGTACTGTCCGTGTGCCTCTCTCTTCTTTGTCTTTGCTCTGTCTCTCTGTCCTTGTTTCTCTCTTGCCTGTCTTCTTCTCTCTCTCTTTCTGCCTCTCATTCTCTGTGTTTGTTGTTTGGGGGTTTTCTTTTATTATTTGGTGTTTTTTTTAAAGGGTGTTTCCTTTGTTCTATGGGTGAGAGTAATTTTGGGTGTTATTATTAAGATGAACCCTTACGGGCGGCATAGAACGTAAAAAACAAAGCCCAAGAGTGCTTATGTCATTTATTCTCGCAATAAAAGAATATGTCAGTGTCTCCTCCCTTTTCCCTCTCTGCTCCCGCCGCTCTCTATCTCTCCTTTCTCTCTCTCTCCTACTCTCTTTTCACTCTTCCATCTCTCTCTCTCCTTCTCTCTCTTCTCTCTCTCTATCTCTTCTCCTTACTCTCTCTCTCTCTCTCTCTCTCCTTCTTCTTTCTCTTTTCTTATCTCTCTCTCTCTTCTCTCTTCTTCTCTCCTTCTCTCTCCTCTCCTTCTCTCTCCTTCTCACCTTCATTCTCTTCCTTATCTCTCTCTCTTCTCTCTCCTACTCTCCTCTCTCCTCTCTCTCTCTCTCCGACTCTCTCTCTCCTCCTATCTCCTCTCTCTCTCCCTTCTCTCTCTTCATTCTCTCTCTCTCCTCTCCTTCTCTCTCTCTCTCCCTGTCTCTCTCTCTCTCTTACTTCTCTCTTGTCTCTCTCTCTCTCTCTCTCTCTCTCTCTCTCCCCTTCTCTCTCCTTCTCTCTCTCCTCTCCTTCACTCTCTCTCATTTCCTTCTCTCTCTCTCTCTTCTCTCTCTCTCTCTCTCCTCTCCTTCTCTCTCTCTATCTCCCCTCTCTTCTCCTTCTCTCTTCTCCCTTTCTCTCTCTCCCCTCTCTCTCTTCCTTCTCTCTCTACTTCTCCCTCTTCTCTCTCTCTCTCTCTCATCTCTCTTCTCTCTCTCTCTCTTCTCTCTTCCTGACCCCACAGTCTGAGGAAATACATCCACGCTCCACCCATCTTCCCAAACATCCTTTACCCTCTGAGGGAAAGAATTCAAGACCTTCTATTCTTTGTCCTCTATGTGTGTGTGTGTGTGTGTGTGTGTGTTGGGTGTGTGAGTGTGTTTTTGTGTTGTGTGTGTGTGAGTGTGTGTGTGCTTGTGTGTGTGTGTGCTGTGATTGTGGGTGTGTGTGCTTGTGTGTGTGTGGTGTGTGTGTGTGTCTGTCTGTCTGCCCCTCCCCCTCTACAATCTTCCCGCTCTCTGTACTTTGACTCTCCTCCCCCCTTCTCTTTCTCTCTATCCGATCTCTCTTTCTTTCTCTGTCTGTCTGTCTGTCTGTCTGTCTCTCTCTCTACGATCTCTCCCTATCTCTGTCTCTGACTTTTCTACCCCTTATTCTCTCTCTCTCTCTCTCTCTCTCTTCTCACTCTCTTTTTTTTTTCCCCTTTTTCCTTTTATTCATTCTTCTTTCTTCTCTCTTTCTTCTCTCTCTCTCTCTCTCTCTCTCTCTCTCATCTCTCTCTCTCTCTTTTCTCTCTCTCACTCACTCTCTCTTACTCTCTCTCTCCCTCTCTCTCTCTCTCTCTCTCTCTTCTCTCCTCTTCTCTCTCTCTTCTCTCGTTCTCTCCCATTCCTCTGTTTGGCGTGTGCGAAAGTGTGCGCGCGTGTGTGCTTGTGTGTGTGTTTGTGTGTTGTGTGTGTGTGTATGGTGTCTGTGTGTGTGTGTGGTGTGTTGTGTTATGTTTGCAGTGAGTGCGTGTGTTGTATGGAGATTGTGAGTGTGTGTGTGTGTTGTGTGTGTACCTCTCCCTCTCCCTATCCCCCCCCTCCCTCCTCCCCTCCGCCCCCACCCACCCACACAAACTGACTGCGTTCGCCTTGACATTTCCACATCCTCGGCTGTTTAATGGACCCTTGTATGGCAGTCACCCTCTGTCTGCCTGGTCTGTCTGTCTATCTGTCTGTTCCTCCCCACTTCGCCTTGTGGATGTCTGTCTCCTCCAAGTTGTGGTGTTGTCACTTGTTGGACAGTCTGTGTCCTTGCTGTTATTGAATCCTTGTTATAGGCTGTAGTCCTCGATCTGTCTGTCTGGTTTCAGCTCTGTCTGTTTTCTGTCTGTTTGTATGTTTTCTGTCTGTCTTTCTGTCTGGTCTGTTTCTGTCTGTCTTGTCGGTCTGTCTGTCTGTCTGTCTGTTTTCTGGTCTGTTGTCTGATTCTGTTGTCTGTTTTTTCTGTCTTCTGTTCAGTCTCCCTCCAAGCTTTTGCTGTTGTCCATTGTCTGTCTGTCTATTTTCTGTTCTGTCTGTCTGTTTCTTGTTGCTTCTGTCTGTCTTCTGTCGTCTCCCTCCAAGCTTTGTGCCCCGGTTGTCCATTGTTGTTGTCTGTTTCTGTCTGTCTGTCTGTTTCTGTCTGTCTGTCTGTTTCTGTCTGTCTGTTTCTGTTGTCTGTCTGTTTCTGTCGGTCTGGTTCTGTCTGTCTGTCTGATTCTGTTGTACTTTGTCTGTCTGTTCTGTCTGTTGTGTCGTTTTGTTTCGGTCTGTCTGTCTGTTTCTGTCGGTTTTGTCTGGTTTTGTCAGTCTCCCTCCAAGCTTTTGCTGTTGTCCATTGTCTGGTGCTGTTTAGTTTCTGTCTGTCTGACTGTTTCCTGTCTGTTTTGTTTCAAGTCTGTTGTTTTCTGTCTGTCGGTCTGTTTTCTGTCTGTCTGTTGTTTCTGTCTGTCTGTCTGTTTCTGTCTGTCTGTTTTCTGTAGTCTGTCTGTCTGTCTGTCTTCTGTTTTCTGTCCTGTCTGGTCTGTTTCTGTCTGTTGTCTGTTCTGTCTGTTTTTGTCTGTCTGTCTGTTTCTGGTTGTCTGTCTGTTTGTTTATGTCGGTGTCTGTCTGTCTGTCTTCTCCAAGCTTCTGTGTTGTCCTCTGTCTGTCTGTGTCCTCCTCTGTATAATGCCCTTGTATCGCTGTATTCCTGTCTGTTCTGTTTCTGCTGTTGTTTCTGCCTGTTCGTTTCTGTCTGTTGTTCTGTCTGTCTGCTGTTCTGTTTCTGTCTGTCTTCTGTCTGTCTCCTCCAAGCTTTTGCTGTTGTCCATTGTCTGTTGTCTGTTTCTGTCTGTCTTCTTTTTCTGTCTGTCAGCTGTCTGTATGGTTTCTGGTCTGTCTGCCTGTTGTTTTGTTTATGTCTGTCTGCCTGTCTGATTCTCTCTGACTGTTGTTTTCTGATGTCTGTCTGTCTGTCACGTCTTTCTCAACCTTCTGTTGTTGCACTGTCTGTGTCCTTGGTATTAATGACCTATGTTTAGCTGTAGTCCTCTATCTGTCTGTCTGTTGCTCCTGTCTGTTGCTGTCTGTCTGTCTGTCTCCTCCACGCTTCTTTTGTTGTCCACTGTCGTCTGTCTGTGTCCTTCTGTATTTATGCCCTTGTATAGTGTTAGGTCCCCTGTCTGTCTGTCTGTCTGTGTCTGTCTGTTGTATCTCTGAGGTTTGTTGTTGTCCCCAGTCTGTCTGTCTGTCTGTTTCTGTCTGTCTGTCTCCCATGCTTCTGTTGTTGTCCATTGTCTGTTTGTCTGTGTTCTCTGCTATTTAATGACCTTGTATAGTTGAGTCCCCTTGTTTTCTGTTGTCTGTCTGTTTCTGTCTGTCTGTCTGTCTGTCTCCTCCAAGCTCTGTTGTTGTCCACTGTCCGTCTGAGTCCCTCTGTTACTGTTTAATGACCCTTGGTTAGCTGGTGTTCTCAGTTGTCTGTTCTGTCTGTCTGTTTTGTTCTGTCTGTTTCTGTCGTCTGTTTTGTTTCTGTTGTCTGTTGTTTTCTGTCTGTCTGTCTGTTTCAGTCTGTCTGGTCTGTTTCTGTCGTCTTCTGTCAGTCTCCCTCCAAGCTTTTGTGTGTCCATTAATGGTCTGTCTGTTTCTGTTGTCTGTCTGTTTTCTGTCTGTCTGTCTGTTTCTGTCTGTCAGTTTGTCTGTTATGTCTGTCTTCTGTCTGTCTGTCTTCCTCCAAGCTTTGTTGTTGTCCTCTGTCTGTCTGTGTCCTCCTCTGTTTAATGACCATTGTATAGCTGTAGTCTCTGTCTGTCTGTTTCTGTCTGTCTGTCTCGTTTCTTTCTGTCTGTTTCTGGTCTGTCTGTCTGTCTTCTCAAGTTTGCTATTTGCCCTCTGTCTGTCTCTTCTTAGCTTATGTTGTTGTCCTGTTCTGTTCATTTTGTTGTGTCCTCTCTGTCTGGTCTCTCCCATTTTTATGTCGTAGTCTGTCTGTCTCTTCGCTGTTAAATGGCCTTGTGTGGCTGTTTTGTCTGTCTGTCTGTCTCCTCCGCTGTTTTAAAGGCCTCTGGTATACTTGTCGTCCCCTGTCTGTATGATTCTGTCTGTCTGTCTGTCTGTTTCTGTTCTTCCCCCCCCCCCCTCCAAGCTTATGTTGTTGTCCTGTCTGTGTCCATTTCGTTGTCGTCCTCTCTGTCTGTCTACTTCTGCTTTGTTGTCAACCACTGTCTGTCTCCTTTCGCTTTTAAATGACCCTTGTATAGCTGTGGTACTATGTCTGTCTTCCCTCAAGCTTGTGTTGTTGTCCTGTCTGTCTGTCTCCATTTTGTTGGTCGTCCTCTCTGTCTCTTCTGGTTTTTTGCAACCTTGTCTGTCTCATGTTGTGGCTCTTGTCTGTTCTCCCATTTTCGTTGTCGTCCCTCTCTGTCTGTCTCCTCCCTTTTTATGTTGTTGTCAGGTCTGTTCCTCCGCTGTTTTAATGGACTTGTGGGGCTGTTGTCCTGTCAGTCTCCTCGCTGTTTAATGGCCCTGTATAGCTGAATGTCTGTCTGCCTCTCCGCTGTTTAAGCCCTTGTATAGCTTTTGTCTTGTCTGTCTCTCAGCTGTTTAATGGACCTTGTATAGCTGTTGTCCTGTCGGTCTGTCTCCTCCGCTGTTTAATGGCCCTTGTATGGCTGTTGTCCTGTTCTGTTCCTCGTGTATAATGGCCCTTGTGTGGCTGTTGTCCTGTCTTTCTCCTCCGCTGTTTAATGACCCTTGTATAGCTGTTGTCCTGTCTGTCTGTCTCCTCCGCTGTTTAATGACCCTTGTATAGCTGTTGTCTGGTCTGTCTCCTCCGCTGTTTAATGGCCCTTGTATAGCTGTTGTCCTGTCTGTCTGTCTCCTCCGCTGTTTAATGGCCTTTGTGTGGCTGTTGTCATGTCTGTCTGTCTCCTCCCAGATTCTTTTGTTCTGTTGTCTCATTCAAGCTTGGTGTTGTATCTCCTGTTGTCTGCTCCCGACCACCCAGCTTTGTTGTCATTCCTTTGTCAGTCTGTCTCTCCACTTCATACACACACACACAACACACCTACACACTACACGCAACACTATACACACTACACGCCACCACACCTACACGCACCACACACACCCACACACACACAACACATACCCTCTCACCATACATCCTACATACACTCTCACGAACACACACCACAAAACAAATACAAACGCACACACACAACTTACCATACACTCACCGCACACTCTTCTTTAGTTTCTTTCTTTCTTCTCTCTCTATCTCCCCCTCTCTCTCTCTCTCACTCACTACACACACTCACACACACACATGGGCACACACACACAACACACACACACATTTATAATGGTCATTATATATATCTATATATATATATATTATATATATATATATATATTATATATCTATATAAATATATATCTCTATATATTATATATATATATATATATATAGCTAGATAGATAGATAGCTAGATGATAGATAGATAGATAGATAGGATCTATCACCCACCTACACATTATACAACTACACACCCATCCCCTCCCTCTACCCTCAACCCACCCACACACACAGTACACCCCACGAACTCCCCCCGCACATTCCCCACTACACCCCCTATCACCTCCCAACCCCCCCCCCCCCCCCCCCCCCCCCCCCCTCCCCTCCAAGCAGACTTGACAAGAAAGAGACAACCAGGGGAAGCACAGGAGAGGGAGGAAGAGGAAGGGGGTGATGAAAGAGAGGTACACATTAGAGATGGAGACTGGTAAGATCGCAAGTATTCAGACGTTTTTTTTTTTTTCAGGAAGGAATGCGAAGCCGCCGGGGTTGGGGGGGTGGGGCAGAGAGTTAGGGGGGGGGGGGGGAGCGGGGACGGGGACGGGGAAAGGGCAAACAGGTGGATTGGATTGTAGGAGGAGAGGTTGGAGGAGGGGAATAGCGAAAGAAAGCTGACACACGGACGCCTCCTGAAATGTATGGTTGAGAAGGTGGGGCTAAATGGGTCTCTAACCCCTCCCCCACCTCCCCCTCTCTCCCTCACTCCTTCCCCACCCTACCCCATCCCCGTTGGGATATGCTTGAAGCCTCGTCAGTTTCAAAAACGCATCTTCAACGTCTAGTGAAATCTGTGCTAGGCATTATCTTTTCTATCCTCTCTTTTGTTTCTGCCTTTGATTTGGTGTTTCTTGTTCTTTCCTTTCGGGGGCGGGATAGCAGTGGTCGGAGCACTCGCATTCCCCCAGCCACGTTAAAGCAGCGTCGAGCGTGGTTACCAGTTGGATGGTGGACAGTTTTGCGCGCCTTGCCTTCAGTACAGTTTCCCATTCCCCAGCTTGTAAATGGGTACTGCCCTCTTTAGGGTGAAGGAAGGTAAGCAGCGGGGAGAGGAGATGGGTGCCGCCTCAATATGCTGGCCTAGAGAAGTGGGGTCACTGAGCTCGCTCCCCTAGACCTTATAGGTTATGGGACTCCTTTACCTTTACCTTTATCTTTCCTGACCCCTCATTTCTTGTCTATTTTTTATACTTACTTGTTTGATTTACTAACTTACTTATTTACTTGTTTACTTAGTTACTTACTTGCTTACTTACTTACTCACTCACTCACTCACTCATTCACTGCTTGACTGACAGACTGGCTTTCTTCCTTCCTTCCTTTCTTCCTTTCTTCCTTCCTTCCTTTCTTCCTTTCTTCCTTCCTTCCTTTCTTCCTTTCTTCCTTCCTTCCTTTCTTCCTTTCTTCCTTACTTACTTCCTTACTTATTTACTTCATCCCTCTATTCCCTCCTTCCTTCCTTCCTTTTTTTCTTTCTTACTTACTTACTCACTCACTCACTCCCTTACTTACTTACTTATTTACTTACTTCATTACTCTGTTTTACTGTCTTACATCTTTTCTTCCTTCCTTCCTCCCTCCTTCCTTACTTACTTACTTACTTACTTACTTTCTTCCCTCCTTCTTTCCTTCCTTACTTCCTTCCTTTCTTCCTTCCTTCTTTCCTTCCTTCTTTCCTTTCTTTCCTTCTTTCCTTTCTTTCTTCCTTCTTTCTTTCCTCCCTTCCTCTTTTCCTTTCTTTCTTCCTTCCTTCCTTCCTCCCTTCCTTCCTTCTTTCCTTCTTTCCTTACTTACTTCCTTCTTTCCATCCTTCCTTCATTTCTTCCTTCCTTCCTGCCTTCCTTCCTTCCTTACTTATTTACTTACTTACTCACTTGCTCTCTTACTCACTTACTTCCTTCCTTCCTTCCTTCCTTACTTACTTACGTTTCTTATTTACTTACTAACTTACTAACTTACTTACTTACTTAATTAATTACTTCCGTACTTATTTACTTACGTACTTACTTACTAACTTACTTACTTACTTAATTAATTACTTCCGTACTTATTTACTTACGTACTTACTTACTAACTTACTTACTCACTCAATCACTCACTTCCTTCCTCATTTCCTTCCTCCCTTCCTTCCTTCCTCCCTTCTTTCCTTCCTTCCTTCCTTCCTTGCTTCCTTCCTTCCTTCCTTCCTTCTTTCTTTCCTCCCTCCCTCCCTTCCTTCCTTCCTTCCTTCCTTCCTTCCTTCTTTCCTTCTGTCCTTCTTCCTTTCCTTCCTCCCTCCCTTCCTTCCTTACTCCCTCCCTCCCTCTCTTCCTTCCTTCCTTCCTTCCTCCCTTTCTTCCTTCCTCCCTTTCTTCCTTCTTTCCTTCTTCATTTACTTATTTACTTGAAGAGACAAAATGGCAAGAAAGAGAAGCAATGACAAGGAGGGACAGTGAGAGTACGGTAAAGGGAGGTTGGGAGAAGAGGGGAGGGGGAGGGGGGGCGAGGGGGAGGGGGGGAGAGGGGGAGGGGAGAAGGGGGAGGAGGGGTTAGTGGGTATAGCTTGTACTGGAGGG
>CM054164.1:22522525-22540025 GCA_028751875.1 Rapana venosa
ACACACGGGGTCTGTACGTAACAAAAAAGCACATAAGTGCTTATTCCATTATCCTCGATATAAGAAATAAAATAAATAAATAAATAATCAATTTAATAAATAAAAACACACACACGCACGCACACACGCAAAAGCACTATTGTTAGCCACTGTGAACAAGCCTTGTAAGGTTTCTATTGATTTTTATTCGGGTTTTGTTGTTGTTGTTGTTTGTTTGTTTGTTTGTTTGTTTGTTTATTTGGCATGTTGGTTGCGTGCTTTGCTTTTTATGTCTTGCTGGCTTCATTGATTCATTGACTGATTTATTGATTTTATTCATGCATCCCTTCATTCATGGATTTTTGTTTTGTATTTTTCTTTCTTTCTGTTTTTTTAAAATTCTTTCTTTTGTTTTGTTTGTGTTTTCTTTCTGTTGCTTGTTTGTTTCTTTTTTCTCTTTCTTTTTTTGTGTCTGTCTTTTTTCTTTATTTCTTTGTTCCTTTCTTTCTTTCTTTCTTGTTCTCTTTCTTTCTTTCTTTCATTCTTATTTGTCTGTTTGTCTATCTGGCTGTCTGTCTCTCTGTCTGTCTTTCCTTCTTTTGTTTGTTTTTTTCTTAACTTGCACCTACACAAAGATTAACTGTAAAATCACATCCATCCATCCATCCATCCATTCATTCATCCATCCATCCATCCATCCACCCACCCATTCTTTCATCCACCCATTCATTCATCCATCCATCCATCCACCCATCCATCTTTCCATCAATTTATCCATCCATCCACTCATCTTCCTGTTTTATTCAAGGAAAGAGGATTTTTGTAGAACCACTATAGAGCAACGGAAGAGAGAATGAAATAAAAATCACAGATTAAAGATGAAAACAGAAGATAATAATTTTTGTAATGAAATGAAGTCTGCAAACGCGTGAACAATTAAAAAAAAAAAGAAATATAACAGAAAACATAAGATAATATCAAAATAATGAAAAAATATCAAAACAAACGTAACATTCAGAGACTATTGAATGCAAATAAAACGACAACTTAAGTAGTGAAACATGAACGAAAAATAAACAGACACGTAAGCAAATGCTAAAACAAAGCAAAAAGAGTTTTAAAAAAACAACAACGACAACAACTCTTTAACAATAACAAATAATAACATAAACACAGAAGTGAGGGTTCAAACAAATAGGATTCAGATAATACACGATACAAATAAAACAAGCAAAAGAAAGTAACAGAAAACCCCCACAATCCGAATATCAAATTTCAAAACAGCAGGAATTCTCATGCACTGTAAAATGGTCAGGCAGTCTCTCTCTCTCTCTCTCTCTCTCTCTCTCTCTCTCTCTCTCTCTCTCACTCTCCTCTCTTCTCTCTTCTCTCTCTCTCCTCTCTTCTCTTTCCTCTCCCTCTTTTCTCTCTCCATCTCCCTCTTCTTTCTCTTTCTTTCTCTCCCCTCCTTCTTCTCTTTCTCTCTCCCTCTCTTTCCCTCTATCTCCCTCTCTCTTTCTCTTCCCCCCTCTCTCTCTTCGCCCCCTCTCTCTCTTCGCCCTCTCTCTCTCTCTCCGTCTCTCTCTCTTTCTTTCTGTCTCTCTCTCTCTTTCTTTCTTTCTCTCTCTCCCTCTTTCTCTCTCCCTCCCTCTTTCTCCTCTCTCTCATCTCTCTCTCTCTCTCTCTCTCTCATCTCCTCTCTCTCCTCTCTACTCTCTCCTCTCTCTCTCTCCTCTCACCTCTCTCTCTCTCTCTCTTCTCTCCTTTCCCCCTGTATCTCTTCGCCCCCTCTCCCCTCTTCTCTCTCTCTCTCCCTCTTCTCTCTCTCTCTCTCCTCTCTTCTCCTCTCTCTCTCTCTCTCTCTCCTTCTATCCCCTTTTCTTTATCTCCATCTCTCCCTCTCTCTCTCTCTCTCTCTCTCTCTCCCTCTCTCTCTCCCTCTCTCTCTCTCTCTCTCTCCCCTCTCCTCTCCCTCTTTCTCTCTCTCTCCCTCTCTCTTCCTCTTTCTTTATCTTCCCATCCTCTCTCTCTCTCCCTCTCTCTCCATCTCTCTCTCTCCTCTCTCTCCTCCCCCCTCACTCTCCCTCTCTTTCTCTTTCTCCCCTCCCTCCCCCCCCTTCTCTCTCCCCCATCTCTCCCTCTCCTCTCCTCCCCCCTCTCTCACTCCCTCTTTCTCTCTCCCCCCTCCCCTCTTCCCTCTCCTCCCTCTCTCTCTCTCCCCCCTCTCTCTCTCCTCTCTCTCTCCCCTCCCTCTTTCTCTCTCTCTCACCTCCCCCTCTCACCTCCCCCCTTTCTCCCCTCCTCTCTCTCTCCCCTCTCTCCCCACCTCCTCCCTTTCTCTTTCTCTCTCTCTCCCCTCCCCCCACACTCTCCCTCTCTCTCCTCTCTCTCTCTCTCCCCTCTCTTTCCCTCTCCCCCCCCCTCTCTCGCTCACCCCCTCTCTCTCCTCCCCCACCCCACACTCTCCCTCTCTCTCCTCTCTCTCCTCTCTCCCCCTCTCTTTCCCTCTCCCCCCCCTCTCTCTCTCACCCCCTCTCTCTCCTCCCCCTCTCTCTCCTCCCCCCCTCTCTCTCTCTCTCTCTCCCCCCTCTCCCTCTCTCTGCCCTCTTTCTCCCTCTCCCTCCCACACCCTCTCTCTCTGTCTCTCCACGTCTGTCACACCGTGTGCAGTCTGTTTCAAGGATTGCACGCTGACTTCCATGGTGTGAGCACAGACAACAAACAACAGATCCAATGACAGCGCCATCAAAGCTTCAGTAGACACAGACAACCCAGAAAGAGAGAAGAAGAAGAAGAAGAAGAAGAAGAAGAAGAAGAAGAAGAAAAGAAGAAGAAGAAGAATTGCGAAGAAGAATTGCGAAGAAGAAGAATTGCGAAGAAGAAGAATTGCGAAGAAGAAGAATTGCGAAGAAGAAGAAGAAAGAAGAAGAAGAAGAAGAATTGCGAAGAAGAAGAAGAAGAAGAATTGCGAAGAAGAAGAAGAAGAATTGCGAAGAAGAAGAAGAAGAAGAAGAAGAAGAAGAAGAAGAAGAAGAAGAAGAAGAAGAAGAAGAAGAAGAAGAAGAAGAAGAAGAAGAATTGCGAAGAAGAAGAATTGCGAAGAAGAATTGCGAAGAAGAAGAAGAAGAAGAAGAAGAAGAAGAAGAAGAAGAAGAAGAAGAAGAAGAAGAAGAAGAAGAAGAAGAAGAAGAAGAAGAAGAAGAATGCGAAGAAGAAGAAAATTGCGAAGAAGAAGAAGAATTGCGAAGAAGAAGAAGAATTGCGAAGAAGAAGAAGAAGAGAAGAAGAAGAAGAAGAAGAAAAGAAGAAGAAGAAGAAGAAAAAAGAAGAAGAAGAAGAAGAAGAAAAAGAAGAAGAAGAAGAAGAAGAAGAAGAAGAAGAAGAAGAAAAAGAAGAAGAAGAAGAATTGCGAAGAAGAAGAAGAATTGCGAAGAAGAAGAAGAATTGCGAAGAAGAATTGCGAAGAAGAATTGCGAAGAAGAAGAAGAAGAAGAAGAAGAAGAAGAAGAAGAAGAGAAGAAGAAGAAGAAGAGAAGAATTGCGAAGAAGAATTGCGAAGAAGAAGAAGAAGAAGAAGAAGAAGAAGAAAGAAGAAGAAGAAGAAGAAGAAGAAGAAGAAGAAGAAGAAGAATTGCGAAGAAGAAGAAGAAGAAGAAGAATTGCGAAGAAGAAGAAGAATTGCGAAGAAGAAGAAGAAGAAGAAGAAGAAGAAGAAGAAGAAGAAGAAGAAGAAGAAGAAGAAGAAGAAGAAGAAGAAGAAAGAAGAAGAAGAAGAAGAAGAAGAAGAAGAATTGAGAAGAAGAATGAGAAGAAGAAGAAGAAGAAGAAGAAGAAGAAGAAGAAGAAGAAGAAGAAGAAGAAGAAGAAGAAGAAGAAGAAGAAGAAGAAGAAGAAGAAGAAGAAGAAGAGAAGAAAGAAAGACAGAAAGAAAGAAAGAAAGAAAGAAAGAAAAGAAAAGAAAAGAAAAAGAAAGACAGGCAGACAGAAAGAAAGAAAGAAAGAAAGAAAGAAAGAAAGAAAGAAAGAAAGAAAGAAAGAAAAGAAAGAAAGAAAAGAATAAACAAGACGACCAATGTTCAGTGACAGCCATAATTATTGTGTGCTGGAAAGAGCGGAGCATCTTCTTTCCAATTATCAGGAGGAGTTTTTCCTTTCTGTCTGTCATTCTGTCTGTCAATTGATACTGTTTGTTTGGGTTTTTTTGGGGGTAGGTTGGTTGTTCTGAGTGTGGTGTGTGTGTGTGTGTGTGTGTGTGTGTGTGTGTGTGTGTGTGTGTGTGTGTGTGTGTGTGTATGTTGTGTGTATGTGTGTGCGTGCGTGTGTGTGTGTGTGTGTGTGTGTGAGTGTGTGTGTGTGTGCGAGTGTGTGAGTGTGTGCGCGCGCGTACGTGTGTGTGTGTGTGTGTGTGTGTGTGTGTGGTTGTGTGCATCAGTAAGATGTATCGAATTTGCACCCAACCTTGTCACTTCTTTATTCCTCCTGTAGTAACTCCTGTTCACTATTATAGATTTGTCCTTATACCAACACTACCAAACACTTCACAACACAGAGACACCTGACTGCAGCAGAAGAAGCAGTCATCCCTTATACCTCAAGGATGCTATACTTTTTCTTTCTATTACCTGCCTTTTTCCACTTACTATTTTTGCATAGTTAGAAAGTTAGGCAAATGTCATTCTAAATGTCAGAGTACGCTGTGAAACTCCGTTCCACAACCAGCATGTGATAGTTAAAAGGTAGGAGAAAGCGTTTGGTAGTTTCGTTGGTATAGGATTTGAATCTAGGGGGAAATGGTATACATATGTCACACTGGTGTAGAGTCCCCTTATTTGGAACAAGGTCACTGATTTTATGCAGTCCTTTGAATGAGAATTTAAATCAAGGTCCTGAATGTGAATGCATGCACAACATCTTGTGCACATGTTAAAACTTTGTTTTGTCTTTTTGGAAAAGTAGGCCATTTGTGCCAGTGGGAACAGATGACAAAGTAGAAAAAAATGCATGCATAGAAGTGTGGCATTTGTAGACATCATCCCCGAATTTGGTGTATGGCTAAATTTATCATGGGTAAAAATCGTCACATACACAATATTTTATATATGTGACCCAAAGAACAAAATAAAAATAAAAGATGTCTCAGTAAGATGTATCGATTTTGCCCTAACCTGGTCACCTTTGCAATCCCACTGTAGTAGCGGTTATTCACCATTCCAGGTTTCTTTGTTATACCAATGCTACCACCACTTCATAATGCAGAAACGTCTTACAGTTGCAAAAGAAGCTGTCATCCCAATACCTCAAGGATGCTATACTTTTTCTTTCTATGCCTGCCTTTTTCCACTTACTATTTTTGCATAGTTAGAAAGTTAGGCAAATGTCATTCTAAATGTCAGAATACGTTGTGAAACTTCGCTCCACAACCAGCTCATGATAGTTGTGTAGAAAAAGGTATAAGATAATTTCGTTGGTATAGGATTTGTATCTAGGGGGGAAATGGCAGATATAGAATAGGAGTGTAGAGTCACCATATTTGGAACAAGGTCACTGATTTGATATAGTGCTTTGGGTGAGAATGTAAAGTTCGGTCCCATGTGCACATGTTAAAAAACCCTGTAATGTCTTTTAGAAGAGCAAGCTATTTTGTACACATTGGAACAATATGACAAAATTAAAGCAAAAACGCATTCACATAGGTGTGGTGTTTATTAACACCATCTCTGAATTCAAAATGAAGCTACCTATAAGTATGATAGGTAAATTGGTCCCATACAAAAAAATTCCACCGTTGGTAAACCTCAGAGTTCTATTCAGGAAACAAACAAGATGTCTGTGTAAGATGTATTGGTTTTGCCCTAACCTTGTCACCTTTGTATTACCACTGTAGTAAGCACTATTCACCTATCTAGATTTCTTTGTTATACCAACGTTACCACCACTTCACAATACTGAAACATTTGGCTGTAGCAGAAGAAGCAGTCATTCCAATACCGCAAGGCTGCGATACTTTTCTTTGGGGACATGCCTTTTTCTACTATCTGTTTTTGCAGGGCTCGAAAGTAAATGTCACTCTAAATGTCAGAATACTCTGTGAAACTGCGTTCCACAACCAACATGTGACAGTTGTGCCGTTGAAAGCATTTGGTAGTTTCGTTGGTATAGGATTTGCACCTAAGGGGGAAATTGCAGATATATAATAGGAGTGTAGAGTCACCGTATTTGGAACAAGGTCACTGATTTGATATAGTCCTTTGAGTGAGAATATAAAGTCAGGTCCCATGTGCACATATTAAAAACCTTTATGGCCCTTTAGAAGAGCGAGCTATGTTGTACACGTAGAAAAAATATGACAAAATTAAAGCAAAAACGCATGCACACATGTGTGATGTTTAGTAACACCATTCCTCAATTCAAAATGAAGCTATCTATAATTATGACAGGTAAAATGGTCCCATACAACAAATTCCACCGTCGGTAAACCTCAGAGTTCTATTCAGGAAACAAACAAGATGTCTTTGTAAGATGTGTTGGTTTTGCCCTAAGCTTGTCACCTTTGCAATCCCACTGTAGAAACAGTTATTCACCGTTCCAGTTTCTTTGGTATACCAATGCTACCACCACTTCATAATACAGAAACATTTTGCAGCTGCAAAAGAAGCAGTCATCCCAATACCTCAAGGCTGCTATACTTTTTTCTTTCTGTACCTGCCTTTTCCACTTGCTATTTTTGCATAGTTAGACAGTTAGGCAAAGGTCATTCTAAATGTCAGAGTACGCTGTGAAACTTCGTTCCACAACCAGCATGTGATAGTTGTGCCGGAGAAAACATTTGGTAGTTTCCCTGGTATAGAGTTTATATCTGGGGAGAAGTGGCAGATACACCATATTGGGTTAAAGTCATCGAATTTGGAACAAGGTGACTGATTTCTTTTTTAATATAAGGAGCAACCTCAAAATGGAAACCGCGCACGCTCGCAACACACACACACACACACACACATACTTTATTGAGAATACTTTTTATTTTCCTTATCTACCTTTATCCACTTACTGTCTGTGTGTCTGTCTGTGTGTATGTCTGTGTGTCTGTATTCAATAAAGTATTTGTTTGAAAGTATTGTTTGGAATCAGAATTTAGACATACATAAAATCTTTGAATACCAACCATATATCTTTGCTTTAAAGCCCTGACTTCACCATTCCCCCCCCCCCCCCCCCCCCCACTCTCTCATCTAATATTTTTAAAGTAAACAGACGTAAATCAAAAACCCCCCACCCACCACCACAACACCCTTTGTGGCACTAATCTGAACAGATTTTGTTTCTCTTATACGCATTTTGAGACTCAGAGAAATGTCCCCATTCTATTTTTAAAAAGATAAGCAAAATATGTCTTTGGGAGAGGAAACATGCCTTTGGTTTAAAAAATATTTTTTTTTTCTTCCCCCTTCTGTTCTTTTGTTTTTCTGCTTTTTTCTCTTGTTGTGTCTTCTCTTCTTCTGCCTTCTTTTTTTTCTTTTCTCTCTTCATTTCTCTCTCTCCTCTCTCCCCTCTTTTTTTTTCTCTCTCCTCTTCTCTCTCTCTCTCTCCTCTCTCTTTCTTTTTCTCTCTTTTATCTCCTCTCTCCTCTCCTCCTTTTCTCTTTCCTTTTTCTCTCTCTCTCCCTCCCCCTCTCTTTCTTTTCTCTCTCTTGTCTCTCTCTTTTCTCTCTCTCTCTCTCTCTTCTCTCTCCCTCTCTCTCTTCTCTTTTTTTTCCCTTCTCTCTCCCCCTCCATCCCCTCCTTTTCCCTCCCTCTTTTAAACGGATTTCGTCTTTTTTTTGTGAATGGTTTTTGTCTTTTTTCTATTTTATTCATGTCGTATGTGGTTGTCAGTAAATTGGCTTGTGTAGGCTGTTAGAAATATTGCTTTTTGTTCGTTACAGTAGTTGCGCGCGGGGGCACGCGTGCGTGCGTGTGTGTTTGTGTGTGTGTCTGTCTGTACTTTCCTATTTAACCCCTAACAGCGGAAAAAGATCGCCAGTCCTTTACCTAGATCCAGCCCGTGGTGTGTGTCCCTGATTCCTGCAAGCCGAAAAAAAGCCAGGATGCTGGAAAAACGAGACCCCTTATCGGTAAAGTAGGAGTCACACGTAACTGTGCTAGGGAGAGAGAGAGAGAGAGAGAGAGGAAGGGAGAGGGGAGGGGGGGGGAGAGAGAAGGGGAGGGGGGGGGGAAGGGGGGAGGAGAGGGGGGAGAGTGAGAGAGGGAGAGGGGGGGGGAGAGAAGGGGGGAGAGAGAGAGAGAGGGAGGGGGGAGAGAGGGGGGGGGGAGAGGGGAGGGGAGATAAAAGGGAGAAGGGAGGGAGGGAGGGAGGGGAAGAGAGGGAGAAGGGGGAAAAGAGAGGGAGGAGAGGGGGAAGGAGAGAGGAGGGAGAAGAGGACCGAGGAGAGGGAGAAGGGAGGGGGAGGGGGAAAAGAGAGAGGGAAAAGAGGGAGGGGGGAGGGGGGGAGGAAAGGGGGGAGAGGGGGGAGAGGGGAGGAAAAAGAGGAGGAGAGAGGGAGGGGGAAAGAGAGGGGGGGGGAGAGGGGGGGGAGAAGAGAGAGAGAGAAGATAGGGGGGGGGAGAGAAAGGGTGGGGAGAGGGAGGGAGAGAGAGAGAAGAGAGAGGGAAAGGGGAGAGAGGGGGGTGGGGGAAGAGGAGGGGAGGGGGGGAGAGAGAAGGGAGGGGGAGAGAGAGAGAAGGGGGGGGGGGGGGGGGAGGGAGGGGGAAGAGAGAGGGGGGAAAAGGAAAAGGGGGGGGAAAAGAGAGAGGGGAGGAAAGGGGGGGGGAGGGGGGAGGAGATAAAGGAGGGAGGAGGGGGGGAAAAGGGGAGGGAAGAGAGAGGGAGGAAAGAAGAAAAGGGGGAGGAGGGGGGGGGAGAGGGAGGGGAGGGGGAGAGGAGAGAGAGAAAGGGGGGGGGGAGATAGGGGGGAGGAGAGAAAGGGGAAAAAAAACAAAAAAAAGGGGGAAAAGAAGGGGGAAGGGAGGGGGGAGAAGGGGAAGGGGGGAGGAAAGAGAGGAAAAAGGGGAAAAAAATAGGGGAGGGGGAGGGAGAGAGGTGAGAGGGGGGGGGAAGGGGGGGAGAGAGAAAGGGGGATGAAATTTGGGGGGGAGGGAGGGGGAGAGGAGAGGGAGAGAGAAGTGAGGGGGAAGAGAAAGAAGAAAAGAAAGAAAGAAAGAAGGAGAGGGGGGGGGGGGGAAGGGAAAAAAGAGGGGGGAGAGGGGGAAGAAAAAGAAAGAAAAAAAAAAAAAAGAAAAAAGGGGAAAAGAAAAGGGAGAGGGGGAAGGAGAGGGGGGATAGAGGAAAGAGAGAGAGAGAGAGGAGAGAGAGGAGAGGGGGAGAGAGAGAGAGGGGGGGGGGGGGAGGGGGGAGAAGGAGAAGAGGGAGAGAGGGGGAAAGAGGGGGGGAAGGAGAGATGAGGGGAGAGAAAAAAGAAGGGAAGAAAGAGAGGGAAGGGGAGGGGGAGAGAAAGAAAAAGGAGAGGGGGAGGGAAGGAGAGGGAGAGAAGAGAAGAGGAGGGAGAGAGACAGAGAAGGGGAAAAGAGGATGAGGAGAGGGAGAAACATTAATGTAGGAAAAGGGAAAATATCCCTTGATCGGTTCATAAATATATTTGTTTTTTCTATCGCTCTCTGTCTCTTTCTTTTCATTGAGAAGAACCCCAACCCCCCCCCCCCCACACACACACACATGCACCTATACACACACAACGCAACACAACACAACATACACACACACTTGCACCCCAACACATCACAACAAAACATGACACACACGCATACAACACAACACACGCGCGCACACACACGCACACACAAACACCACACGCACACAAAAGTAACAACACACGCACACACAACACACACTTCACATTAAGTGAAGAGTCGTAAAATGAAATGGAACACAAACACACACACGCACACACACATACAAATTACATTCATACATACATACATACATACATACATACTTTACATACATACATACATACATACATACTACATACATACATACTACATACATGCATGCATACATACAAACATACATACATACTTTACATACATACATACTTTACCCCACATACAAATTTTACATTCATACATACATACATACATACTACATACATGCACACACACAACCACACCGCGCACACACACAAACACACACACTAACACACGCACTCACACACTAGCACACCACTAACACTAACACACGCCCCCAAAAACCTACACACACACACACACACAAACACAAACACACACACGCAACACAAACACACACCAAAACACAACACACACACACACACTCACACTAACAACCCCACACACACACACACACCCACACACACACACACACACTCACACTAACACACCCCACCGCGCATCTTGCAAAAAGGAGCTTTTCCATCTTCTCTCTATTAAATCTCTGCAACATCTTAAAGATCTTCTTGTCTGCCTCTATATTGATTTTTCCATTCCGAAACACACACACACACCCCACACACACACACACACACACATACGCACGCACACACACACACGCGCACACACACACACTCTCTCTCTCTCTCTCTCTCCCCTCTCCCCTCTCTCTCTCTCCTCTGTTTTTTACATAAGAGTGTCGGTCTTTCTATCCGTCTGTTCATCATTCTTTTTCTCATTCTGTCTGTTTCTCTGTTTATGTCTCTATCTCTATCTCTGTCTGTCTACCTGTCTTTCTCTCTGTCTCTGTCTCTGTTTCTCTCTCTTTGTGTTCTGCATTAATGCGACGGTCTTTCTATTCGTCTCTATCTGTCTGTCTGTCTGTCTGTCTGTCTGTCTGTCTCTCTCTCTCTGTCCCTCTCTCTTTGTCTGTCTCTCTGCCTGTTGTCTGTCTGTCTGTCTATCTCTGTCTGTCCCCCTCTCTCTCTCTTTCTGTCTGTCCCTCTCTCTCTGTCTCTCTCTCTCTCTCTGGTCCCCTCTCTCTGTCTGTCTGCCTGTCCCTCTCTCTCTGTCTCTGTGTTCTCTGTCTGTCCTTTCTCTCTCCTCTCTGTCTATGTGTCTGCCCCTCTCTCTCTCTCTGTCTCTCTGTCCGTTTGTCTGTCTGTCTCTCTCTATCTGTCTTTCAGCCCCCATCTCTCTATCTCTTTTTTCTGTCTGTCCCTCTCCCCCTCTGTCTGTCTGTCTGTCTCTCTCTCTCTCTCTCTCTGTTCCTCTCTCTCTGTCTGATGTCTGTCCCTCTCTCTGTGTCTCTGTCTGTTTGTCTGTCTCTCTCTCTATCTGTCTGTCAGCCCCCCTCTCTCTAT
The DNA here is from genome assembly GCA_028751875.1 of Rapana venosa. Classification (NCBI taxonomy): domain Eukaryota; kingdom Metazoa; phylum Mollusca; class Gastropoda; order Neogastropoda; family Muricidae; genus Rapana; species Rapana venosa. Next base: position 22,533,807 of record CM054164.1, read on the forward strand.
CTCTCTTTCTGTCTGTCCCTCTCTCCCTTGTCGGTCTGTCTGTCTGTCTCTCTCTCTCTCTCCCCTCTCTCTCTCTCTCCTTTTGTTCCCTCTCTCTGTCTGTTGTCTGACCCTTCTCTCTGTGTCTCTGTGTCTCTCTGTCTGTCTGTCTGTCCCTGTCTCTCTATCTGTCTCTCTCACTGTCTGCCACTCTCTCTCTGTCTCTCTATCTGTCTGTCCTTTCTCTCTCTCTCTCTGTCTATCTGTCTGTCCCTCTCTCTCCTCTGTCCCTCTCTCTCTCTGTCAGTCTCTCTGTCTGTTTGCTGTCTGTCTGTCTCTCTCTGTGTCTGTCTGCCCCCTTTCTCTCTTCTTTCTGTCTGTCCCTCTCTCTCTGTCTGTCTGGTCTCTCTCTCTGTTCCCCTTTTCTCTGTCTGTCTGTCTGTCCCCCTCTCACTGTCTGTCTGTCCCTTCTTCTCCTCTGCCTTCCCCTGTCCCCTCTCTCTCTTTGTCTCCCCTTTTTTCCCTCTCTCTGTCTGTCTGTCTGCCTCCCTCTCTCTCTGTCTCTTTGTCTGTCCTGTCTTCTGTCTCTGTCTCTGTCTCTGTTCTGTCTCTCTTCCTCTCTCTCTCCTCTCTCTCGGGGTCTTTAACATGGCGGGTGTTGTTGTTGTTCTTAAGTTGAATGGTACTTTATTTTTCTGCTTTCGCGCTGTCTGCTTGTTTTTCTTGACTGTGTCATGGTGTGTGTTTTTGGTGTGTGTGGGGTGTGTGTGTGTGTGTGGGGTGTGTGTGTGTGTGTGTTTGGTGTGTGTGTGTGTGTGTGGTGGTGTGTGTGTGTGTAGGGGTTGGTGTGTTATGTGCGTGTGTACGTATGTGATATATATATATATATATATAATATAATATATATATTATATAATATATATATAAATATATATAATATATATATATATATATATATATACATACATATATATATACATATATATAATACATATAGACAACATAGATATGCATATATATATATAATATATAATATATATAATAACATATATAAATTTTCTCATTATATAGATAGATAGATAGATAGATAGAAGATAGATAGATAATAGATTAAATATAATATATATATATAAATATCGAGAGAGAGAGAGACAGTCAGACAGACAAAACAGAGACACAGAAACAAGAGAGGAGAGACAGAAAGAGACTGACTGACAGGCAGAAAGAGAGAGAGACAGAGACAGACAGACAGCAGATAGACTGACTTACAGACAGACAGACAGATTGACAGAGAGCTTTCTGACTTGTGTATACATTAATTTGTGAGAAGAAGAGACAGCAAGAAAGACACACGGCTCACATACCACGGAGATATATATATTATATATATATTATATAATATATAGAGAGAGAGAGAGAGAAGAGAGAGAGAAGGAGAGAGAGGGGGGGGTGGGGGGGGCGAGGAGACCAGAGAGAGAGGGAGAACAAGAGAGATGAACGCGAGGGGACAGAGAGAGGAGAAAGGAGAGAGAGGAGGGAGAGAAAGAGGGGAGAGAGAAAGAGAGGAGAAAAAGAGAGGAGGAGAGAAAGAGAGGAGACAAAAGAAGAGAGAGACAAAAAGAGAGAGCGAGTAGAGAGAGGAGAGAAAGAGAGAGAGAGAGATAGACAGAGAGAGAAGGGAGTGAAAGAGAGCGAGAAAGGATAAAGAGGGAAAAGAGGATAAAGAGAGAAAGAGATAGAGAGGGAGAGAGAGGTCAAAGAGAGAGATAAAGGGAGAAAGAGATAGAAAAGAGAGACAGAGAAAAGATGACAGACAGACAGACAAAGAGACAGACAGACAGAGAAAAACAGACAGACTGACAGAGAGCTTTTAATCTTGTATATACACATTAAAATTTGTGAGGAGAAGAGACAGCAAGAAAGACACACATAGGCTCACATACATCACACACAGCCGAACCAAAAAAAAAAGGAGAAGAAGCACACTAATCTTCGGACCTCAATCAATACGTACACACGGATGTGCACAACGACAACAGCTAAGCCAACCCATAGCATGTTTCTTCCTTTTCCTTCCACACCCAGACAGTAAGTAACTACTGCTGTCTGTCACATGAGCGCAAAATAATACGCTGCGCTGCCGTTAAGCGCCTGACAAGTTAGGCCCTGCACATCCTAGAGAGAGAGAGGGAGTGGGGGTGGGGGGGGGCAGGGAGAGAAAAGAGGGAAGGGGGGCGGGGAGAGAGAGAGAGGGGGAGAGAGAAAGAGAGAGGGAGAGAGAGAGGGGGGAGAGAGAATAGAGAGGACCGAGAGAGAGAGTGAAAGAGAGAGAAAAAGAGTGAAGAGAGAAAGAGAGAGAGAGAGGGGGAGACAATGAAAGAGGGGAGAGAGAAAGAGAGAAAGAGAGAGAAAGAGAGAGGGAGAGAGTGAAACAGAGAGAGAGAAAGAGAGAGAAAGAAGAGAGAGAAGAGAGAGGAGAGAGAGAGAGAGAGAGAGAGAAAAGAGAGAGAAAGAGAGAAAGAGAGTGAAAGAGAAAGAAAGAAAGACAAGAAAGAGATGAGAGAGAGAGAGGAGAGAGAGAGAGCGGATGAGCGAGAGAGAAAGTGAGAGGAAAGAGAGGGAGAGAGTGAAAGAGAGAGAGAGAGAGAAAGATGTGAGACGACGGAGGAAATAGGAGAGAAAGAGAGAGAAGGAGACAGACAAAGAGACAGAGGACAGACAGAGAATGACAGACTGACAGACAGAAAAGCAGACAGACTGACCAGAGAGCTTTCTGACTTGTATATACACATTAAAATTTGTGAGGAGAAGAGACAGCAAGAAAGACACACATAGGCTCACATACATACACAGCCGAACCAAAAAAACAAGGAAAAGAAGCACACTAATCTTCGGACCTCAATCAATACGTACACACGGATGTGTACAAGGACAACAGCTAAGCCAACCCATAGCATGTTTCTTCCTTTTCCTTCAACACCCAGACAGTAAGTACTGTTGTCTGTCACATGAGCGCAAAGTTAATGCGTTGCGCTGCCGTTAAGCGCCTGACAATTTAGGCCCAGCACATCCTAGAGGAGAGAGGGGGGGGGGGAGAGGAGAGGGAGAGGTGGGAGAGAAGGGGGGAGGTGGGAAGGGGGCGATAGAAGGGGGAGCGAGGAGGGAGAGAGAGTGAAAGAGAGTGAGAGAGGAGAGATAACGTGAACACGAGAGAGAGAAAGAGAGAGGATATAGAGAAGAGAGAAGTATGAGAGATGATGGGAAAGAGAGAAAGCGAGAGAGATGAGAGAAAGAGAGAGGAATGAGGAGAGAGAGAGGGAGAGAGAGAGAGAAAGATAGAGAGAGAGAGAGATCGATGAGAGAGAGAGAGAAGGGTTCGAGAGAGAGAGGAGAGAGAGTGAAGAGAGAGATGGATTGAGAGAAGATAGAGAACGAGAAAGACGAGAGAAAGAGTGAGTGAGGGAGGCAGACAGACAGACAGAGAAAGAGATAGAGAGACTGACAGACAGACAGACAGACTGACAACTGACAGAGAGCTTTTAATCTTCTATATACACATTAATTTGTGTGGAGAAGATGACAGCAAGAAGACACACATAGGATACATCATCACACCCGAACAAAAAACAGGAAAGAAGCACAATTATCTTGGACTCAAACAATCGTACACACGGATGTGCCACAACGACAAACAGCTAAGCAACCCATAGCAGTTTTCTTCCCTTTTCCTTCCACACAAAACAGTTAGTAACTACTGCTGTCTGTCACATGAGCGCAAAATAATACGTTGCGCTGCCGTTAAAGCCGCCTGAAATGTTAGGCCCTGCTATCCTTGAGAGAGAGATTGTGGGGAGGGAGGGGGTGCGGGAGAGAGAGGGGAAGAAGGGGGGCAGGGAGAGAGAGAGGAGGGAGAGAGATGAGAGAGGAAAGGGGGGACAGGGATAGAGAGAGAGAGGGGGGGCAGGGAGGGAGATGAGAAGGGGGAGAGAAGGAGGGGAAGGAGAGTGGGGGAGGCAGAGTGAGGAGGCGAGAAAGAGAGAGGAGGAGAAGAAAGCGAGAGAGAGAAGATGAGAGGGTGAGAGGAGGATGGGGGAGAGAGAGAGAGGGAGGCAGAGAGAAGAGGAGAAAGAGAAAGAGAGAGAGAAAGATGAGAAGAGAGAAAGAGAGAGAAAGAGAGAGAAAGGGGGGAGGGGAAGGGAGTGGAGAGAGATGAAAGAGAGGGAGAGAGAGAGAAAGAGAGCGATGAGAGAGAGAAGAGAGAGAGAATAAGAGACAGACAAAGAGACAGAGACAAGGAGTGAGGAGACGAGAGAGAGACTGAGACACAGAAACACAAAGAAAGAGGAGAGAGAGGGAAGAGGAAATGAGAGAGAGAGAGAGAAAAGAGGAGAGGATGAGAGAGAGAGTGAGAGGGAGAGAGAGAGAGAGAGAGAGGAGAGAGGAGAGAGAGAGAGAGAGAGAGAGAGTGAAGAGCGCGAACAGAGATAAAGAGGGACGAGAGGAGATAAAGAGAGTAAAGAGATAGAGAGGGAGGAGAGGTCAAAGAGAGAGATTAAGGGAGAAAGAGATTAGAAAGTGAGACAGAGAGAGACTGACTGACAGACAGACAAGAGACAGACAGACAGAGAAAAACGGACAGTCTGACAGAGATTTTTCTGACTTGTATATACACATTAAAATTTGTGAGGAGAAGAGACAGCAAGAAAGACACACATAGGCTCACATACATACACACCCGAACCAAAAAAAAAAGGAGAAGAAGCACAATCATCTTCGGACCTCAATCAATACGTACACACGGATGTGTACAACGACAACAGCTAACCCAAACCCCATAGTTTTCTTCTTTTCCCTTCCCACACCCAGACAGTAAGTAGCTACTGCTGTCTGTCAAAATGACGCAAAAAAATACGCTGCGCTGCCGTTAAGGCCTCAAGTTAGGCCCGCACATCCAGAGAGAGAGATGGGGGGGTGAGGATGGGGGGAAGAGAGAGGTGGGAGAGAGGGGGGAGAAGAAGGGGGCAGGGAGAGATAGAGATGAGGGAGAGAGAGGGAGAGAGAGGAGGGGGAAGAGAGAAAGGGGGAGCCCACAGAGAGAGGGAGAGAGAGAGAAGGGGAAAAGGGGAAAGAAGAGAGAGAAGAGAGAGAGAGAGAGAGAGAAGAGAGAGAGAGAGAGAAAAAAGACAGAGGGACAAGAGAAGGGGGAAGAGAGGGGGAGGGAGAGGGAGAGAGAGAGAGGAGGGGAGAGAGAGAGGAGGGAGAAGAGACAGAGAGAGACAGATGGACAGACAAGGGAACAGACAGATGGACAAACAGATGGACAGACGGGATGGACAGACAGATGGACAGAGAAAGAGAGACAGAGAAAAAGGGAGAACTGCTATCTTCTAAGTCTTTCTAGAAAAAAAAAAAAAGGGCAGGAAAATGAACTAAGAAGGCAGAAAAAAATAGTCAAGAAGGCGGTAAACGGGAAATTAAAAAAAAAAAAAGAAACAAGGAAGAAAACAGAAGAGAGGGATAAAAAGAGGAGGATCCCTAGCACAGAAGGTGGGGATGCTATTTAACTGAAAAGTGCCCCCCCTCCCCCCCCCCCCCCCCCCACCACTTCGCACCCCATTCCCTCCCTGATACCCTACAAGGAACTGTGCTTTGTGCTCAGCTGAAGAAGACAAGGCAGTAGTAGAAGAAGAAGAAGAAGAAGAAGAAGAAGAAGGTTCTTGCAAATTTACGATCTTGTTTATGTAGAAAGACATCGATGTAGTGGGTATATATATATTCGTTTTAAAGCCAAACCGCATAGTTTAAGAGGATAAATTATGTTCTGTCTGTGTCTCTGTCTGCTGTCTTCGGCCCTTCTGCTCTGTCTGTGTCTGTCTCTTTCTTCTTGTCTTTCCTCTCTCTCTCTCTCTCTCTTTCATCTCTCTGTGTCTTTTTTCTCTCCTCTGTTTCTCTCTCTTTTCTCTCTCTCTTTCTCTATCTCTCTGTCTCTCTCTCTCTCTCTCATTGTCTCTCTCTCTCTGTCTTTCTCTCCTCTCCTCTCTTCTCTCTCTCTTTTCTTTCTCTCTTCTCTCATCTCTCTCTCTCTTCTCTCCTCTCTCCCCTCTCTCTCTCTCTCTCTTTTCTCTCTCTCTCTCTCTCTTTTTCTGTTTTCTCTCTGTCTGTCTGTCTTTCCTCTCTCTGTTCTTTCTTCTCTCTCTGTCTGTCTGTCTCTCTCTCTCTTTGGTGGCCAGAAGGAAAACA
>CM054164.1:22550025-22564989 GCA_028751875.1 Rapana venosa
TGTCATGTCTAATGCATAGGGAATGAGTTGGGGGTTGGGGGGTAGGGTTGAGACAGAGCCCAGTGTCTGAAGTATATTATACGTTTTGTAGAAGTGTTTGATAAGCTGTTTTATGAATATTCATGTTAATAAGAAAAGAAAAGAGGTTGGTAGAAGGAGACTGTAGGGGGAATGGATTGAAGGTGGGTAGATATATTGGATTATGAAAGTGGACAAATGAGACACACAAATGCAGAAAGGAAGACAAATAAATCTAGACATTTTTAATGTCTTTTTTATTTCACTTTTTTTCCTCATTCCATATGCATAAACAACAGACCATGCAATCTTTATTGACACATAATTACCCTCTACAACAAAAACAACATTACTTCATGTTTTTTTAGTTCGAGTAATACGTGCATTATTTTGTAATTTACAGTTTATTGTAATAAATTTAATATTAAAATAAATACTTAAAAAAACAAACAGAAAAAGCCTATAGCTACTTACAGTGAGTTAATATGTTCACAGCCATTACAAGAAAATGGCTTCTATAACTTCTACAAACCTCTAACTCCCAGTTCTTTTTGCTTAGCAATGACCTTCTCTCCCCCTAAAGGATGTTGTCAGGATTTTTTAAGCAAATGGATACTGTCACATAACAAGTTTACGGTCCAAAAAACACAGTTTTGCAAAATGTAGGGGTGAAAAGTCTGACTGCCCCTGTCCCCCTTCCCTCACAGCCCAACTATTTATTTTCAGTGCTAGTTGTAAAGTAAGTCAACAATCTTAAAGCTGGCTGTGTTGCAGCAGCCTGACGTTGATGGGCTTCCTGTAGACTTCTGACATTGTGGATGTAACGCGACTACGCCAGGTATGGATGCGGCATAGAGATTGAAATGAGCAGAGTGGTGAAAGCAGGACAGGAATAATACAGGGGCTAAGAGATCAAAAAACCCAAACAAACAAAAAACAGGCTTTGTCATGTAGACTTACAGTTTCAAGTTGTATTGCAGCCTATGTGTTATTGCTGTTACACCCCTCTTTATCACTAACTTTCCTCACTGCTGGGGAATGAAGAAATCCTGTGGGAACTTCTTCATGGAACACCGAAACAGCAACTCTCTCTATCTCTCTCCCATCTTCTTCTTCTTCTTCTTCTTCTTCTTCTTCTCTTCTTCTTCTTCTTCTTCGTCTTATCATCTTCATCGTCAGTAGCAACATCATTCCTCTTCTTCTTCTTCTTCTTCTCTTCTTCATCTCTCTCTCTTCTTCTTCTTCTTCTTCTAATTCTTCTTCTTCTTCTTCACTTCTTCTTCTTCTTCTTTCTTCTTCTTCTTTGCAAATCTCTTCTTCTTCTTCTTCTTCTTCTTCTCTTCTTCTTCTTCTTCTTCTTCTTCTTTCTTCTTCTTCAATTTACTTAATTCTCTGTGCATGTGCATGCCTTGAAAGCCTAGCAGCTCATGAGTAAATTTTTTCAATACATTTATGTTGCAGCTGCATTTTCATGCAAAACACATCATACACAGAATCACTGTCGTCTGTCTGTCTGCCTCTCGTTCTCTCTCTCTCTCTCTCTCTCTCTCCTCACTCCTCTCTCTCCTCTCTCTCTCTCCTCTTCTCTCTCTCTCTCCTCTCTCTCTCTCTCTCTCCACACACACACTCAGAGGCCTTTTTTTGCAGCCAAGCATTTTTTCCCTGATACTCTCTCTTTGCCATTCATCTTCTAGAAGCCTGCTGCTACTGAAGAGCCCCCTTGGCCACCATGATATGGAGCGTTTGATTGGCTGTGGAAAGGGATGAAAACGTGACAGTCATTGGCTAGTGACTGATGAAAAACGAGTCATTGATTTGTTGAGGGTTAGACGAGGGGTATAGTGTGATGGGGGTTGTTTTGGGGAAATGTTCCATTTGGGTCTGTGGGGAGTGTTTTGTGTGTCAGAGAAGGATTCATTAAAGTCAGTGAAAAAGCCATGTGTCACAGTGTCATGTCTAATGCATAGTGAATGAGTTGGGGGGATGGGTTTGGGGTGGGAGAGCTAGGGTAGAGACAGAACCCAGTATCTGAGGTATATATGTTTTGTGGAAGTGGTTGATAAGCCGTCTTATGAATATTTATGTTTAAAGAAAAGAAAAGAGGTAGGTAGAAGGAGTGTGTAGAGGAAATGATTTGAAGGTGGATGGATACATTGGATTAGGACAGTGAAAAATGAGACACACAAATGCACAAAGGAAGACAAATAAATCTAGACATTAATAAAACCCCTCTGTTTCAGTTTCTTTCCTCAGTCCCATATGCATAAACAACAGACCATGCAATCTTTATTGACACATAAATACCTTCTACTACAAAAACAACCTTACTTCATGTTTTTAGTTTGAGTAATGCGTGCGTTATTTAATAATGTGCAGATTATTCTGATTTATTTGATATGAAAATAGATACTTGGGAAAAATAAACTGAGAAAGCTAAGGTTTATTTATAGTGAGTTAATGTGTTCACAGCCATTACGGGAGAATGGCCTCTATAACTTGTGCAAACCTCTAACTTCCCAGTGTATTTTACTTAGCAATGATCTTCTTCCTCCTTAAAGGATGTTGTTAGGATTTTTTGAGCAAATGGATACTGTCACATAAAAAGTTTAGGGTCCAAAAAACACAGTTTTTGCAAAATGTAGAAAAACAGGTCTCAGACTACCCCTCCCTCCCCCCTCTCATGGCCCAACTATTTATTTTCAGTGCTAGTTGTAAACGCTTCGATTTGTTTGGTTTTTTACAAGATTCAGTGCTATATAAATTCCATTTATTATTATTATTATTATTATTATTATTATTAAAGTAAGTCACATATCTTAAAGCTGGCTGTGTGGCAGCAGCCTGACATTGATGGGCTTCCTGTAGACTTCTGACATTGTGGATGTAACGCGACTACGCCAGGTATGGATGGGGCATAGAGATTGAAATGAGCAGAGTGGTGACAGCAGGACAGGAACGTTACATTGGATAAGGGGGCAAAAAACACAACCAAACAAATAAACAACAAAACAGTCTTTGTTATGTAGACTTAGAACTTCAAGTTGTATTGCAGCCTTTGTGTTATTGCTCTTACACCCCTCTTTCCCACTCACTTTCTTCACTGGGGAATGAAGAAATCCTGTGGGAACCTCTTCTTGCTTGAACACTCAAACAGCAACTCTCTTCCTCTTTACTTCTTCTTCTCTTCTTCTTCTTCTTCTTCTTCTTCATCATCATCATCATCATCATCATCATCATCCATCATCTTCATTCTTCTTTCTTCTTCTTCTTCTTCTTTCTTCTTCTTTCTTCTTCTTCTTCTTCTTCTTCTTCTTCTTCTATGTACCTCATTCTCTGTCTGTGTGCATGCTTTGAAAACACAACAGCTCATGTACACTTGTTGGATTTTTTACATTTTATGTTGCAGCTTTATGTTCATGCAAAACACATCATGCACAGAATCTTTCTTTGTCTGTCTGTCTGTCCTGCCTGCCTGTCTCTCTCTCTCTTTCTTCACAACACACTCAGAAGCCTTTTATTGCAGCCTAGCGATTTTTCCCTGGAAACTCTCTCCCATTTATCTTCTAGAAGCCTCCCTACTACTGAAGAGCCCCCTTGACCACCATGATATGGAGCGTTTGATTGGCTGCCGAAAGGGATGAAAACGTGACAGTCATGGCTAGTGAGGGATGAAAACGAGTCATTGATTTGTTGAGGGTTAGACGAGGAGAGTCAGAGTCAGAGGTGTTCCTCTGCTACTGGTAACCTGTAACCCAGTACTACCTGTCTCAGTGGGGAGATAACCCGACCCAAAAATCCCCAGCTATGGGCAAATAGCAGCTTGGAGAGGAGATGGGCGCCGCCAAGCAATCCACGCCCACAGAAATACCTACATGGACAACACTGCAAGGAAAGACATGCCGGATCGGTTGAGGCCCGGAATACCACAACCGCTGCCTTCCTTGGAGCGGTTTTCCAGGATGGAAGGTGGAAAATATGCGACTGGGATGCAAACAAACAGCTCATCAAATTCCAGGCTGAAGAAGGACCATCTTTGGTACATGGAAACATCCGTTTACTTTTACCTTGCACGCATGTGGGAAGCTCAAGAGCTAACCACGAATTCGTATAGATACGAATAGGGAACATACTGGGATGGCCCGAAGTCCGTTGGGTCGGATTCGGCGAAGGGGGGCCCCAAGCAACTACAGAGGAGGATCCAAACTTATGGTATTTGTGGCGACGATCTCCAAAACACAACACGGGTAGTAGGGATTTCTTGTCAAACAAGAAGAGGACTCAACAGTGTCATCAGCTGTACCCCAATTTCAAGCAAAACTGATCTCATGCGTTGTCGCAGCAAACCACACAAACATGACCTTCATACAAATCTATGCACCACATCAGACTACGATGATGAGCAATCGAGTGTTTTCTACGAGATTTTGGATGAGCGTCCCATCAATAAACTCCAAAAGAAGGACCTTTCCTCGTGGATCCGGGCGACCTGGAATGCCAAGACCGGACCTGACGCTTTTATGACCCATATGGCCAGGGACAGTAGGCGTTTTGGCACTGTGGACGAAACTAATGATAGAGGTCTCAGACTTTTGGAATTCGCAAGCAGCCACAATCTTACTGTCTCGCCAACACCTTATACCCCCCACAAGACTCAAGAAGACGACGTGGCCACTCACCAAATGGAAAGGACACAATAACCATGATTGACTACATCTTGGCACCCCCAAACGATTTTATGTCGTGCATTCAAACCAAGCCCAGCAAGAAGTTTCTGGCGTGATATTGGTTAGTGACCACGACTCATGGTACTCATGACCGACAGATCCAAGCTAAGTGTACCATAGAAAACCAGAAGAGGGGGGGAAAGCACCGTTTGCGGTTCAACATGGAAACGCTTGAAGGACCCCGGAAGTGCTGTGAAATGAATTCTTTTTTTTAAAGCTGGAGTGATAGGGGGGCCGAATATTTTGCAGCTCATTGAATTTCCTCCAAGATGCATCAAACAACCTCACTGAGACCTTCAGCAAGGGGACCTTCAGGTGAGACGACAGTGCTGGAGATCCTTGGGAAAGAGAGGAAAAGAACAACTGTGGGTTTTTATCCACGATATCAAGGATATCCTGGGAACCTGTGCGACCCAGTCGGGAACTAAAGCCAGTGACAAGACCAAAAACCCAGAACGGCGAAGAGTATAGACAGACTTGGTTTCCATTTTCTCAACAGGTCAATCAAGAGAAGATGATGAGGCCATCATGGGGTATGGATGTAGAACATGTCCAAGTTGAGGTCGGTTTGAGAAAAGGGCAATGGCGAAAGGAGGACAGCAAAGAGGCCGTACCAGACCCATCAAGGTATATCCAAGTCCAGCAGCCCCCAAAGGGACCTCCGTTATTGAGACTAAGAGGGGTGGGTCATGTCCTTTACAGAGAGCCGCCACTATCATGAAGAGTATGGACAGAATATTGCAGAGACTGTACAACAACAAGCCTTGAAGGTGGATCCGAACAAACTTCACGAGCAAAGATCCCAGACATCTAGGATCCTGATAGCAACACAGGTGCTGGAGGAAGGAGGTAAGAAGAAAGCATGTAAGATCCCTGGAAAGGAGGCAAAGTCAACCGGGAATTGACAACTCCGGCTGAGCTCATCAGATACGGAGATGGTCCCAGAGGTGATTCAAGGCCACAACAATTCTCTGCCAACGCATCTGGCCCAGCAAGAGTGGCCTGCCCCCCCCCCCCCCCCCCCCCCCCCCCCCCCCCCCCCCCCCCCCCCCCCCCCCCCCCCCAACCCCCCCCCCACCCCCCCCCACCCCCCCCCCCCCCCCATTTTTTTTTTCTTTTTTTTTGGGACCAATCATCATTAGTTCCACTTCCAAGAAGGGAAGGGCCTGCTCTGAAGAAGTAAGTGCCAAAATTACAGAACACAGATCAATCTGTTGATAAGCCCCATCCAAGCAAAAAGTTTTGCTAACGCGTTGCCTTGAACATGACTGTAGCCACACGCAGAAGAAAAGAAATCCTATCAGAAGAACAGGCGGATTCAGACCAGGGTCGAAGCATGTCGAACAGATCTTCAACATTATAAATGCTATAGAGAAGCATCTCCACATCAGCTACAGCTCTACAACAACTTCAGTGACTTGACTTCACAGAAGGCCTTTCGATCGAGTGTGGCAAGAAGCTCTTGTGCAGCAAGGCATGAGAAGGGGACTATAGCTTCGACGAAGGGACCTGATTCAAGTCCTCCAGGCGCTGTTATGACAGCTCCCACATGTGCGTCTATGGGTGGAGACAAATAGTGGTGTTATTTCGGACTTCAGTTGGGGAGTAGTGTTCGACAAGGCTGCCCGCTATTCCCCCGTTCTTTTTTTCCACGTGTTTCCTGGAGATACATCACTGCAGGAGGCCCTCCTTGGCTTCAAGACCACAATCAACAATAGGAGGGAAGGCCAGTCTGCAACTTCGATTCGCAGACGATAATGCTCTCATGGGCCCGCCAGTGAAGAAGAACTCCAGGAATCCTCACCACCAGACGGGAAACATTACCAATGCCCACGGTATGGGAGGATCAGCCCGGGGAGAAAAAGGAAAAAAGACCAGATCCTAATTGAACAGTACCACACCGACCACTCCCACCAGCTCAAGATGAAGTGGCGGAGACACTAGAGGAGGGTGGAAAACTTTCAAGGTACCTTGGAGCAGTCATCACCAAGAAGGCACGAGCACACAAGAGGTGAAAGATCAGACTTGCTGTGGCACCTCCTCCATGGACTAAGCTGGCGAAAAAGTGTGGAGAAACCCAACATCAGAAACCACACTAAGGTTCAGACTCTACAAGGCACTTGTCACATCCATTGCCTTGTACAGCTGTGGATGCATGGACATTACTGCCGATTTAGAACGTCGCATTCAAGCTTTTTGAGACCTTTGAGATGAAGGTGCACTCAGGCGGATCCTGAACATCACCTACAGAGGGACCGCCAAAACAATGACTACGTCTGGCGGCAGCAGATCGGGCACTGGGGGAAAACAAGAAAACTTTGCTAGATACAGTTCAAACGGAGGAGGAAACTGACACGTGGTTTTGGCCACACAACAACGGGCATAACAGCCTGTCAAAGACAGTCCTGCAGGGAATGGTGGAAGGAGCAAGGAGGCAGGGACGACCACGCAAAAGCTGGATATCCAACATCAAGGAGTGGACCGGCCTCACTGTACCAAGCCTCCTGAAAACAGCCCAGGACAGAACCATTTGGCGGTCCACTTGCAGCGTCCGTGCGGGTACCCCAACGGTTGTCCCGACCAAGGGATGAGTGAGTGAGTGAGTGAGACGAGGGGTATAGTGTGATGGCGGCTGTTTTGGGGAAATGTTCCAAGTGGGACTGTGGGGAGTGTTTTGTGTGTCATAGAATGATTCATTGGAGTCAGTGAATGAGCCATGTGTCACAGTGCCATGTCTAATGCATAGGGAATGAGTTGGGGGATGGGGGTGGGAGGGTAGAGTTGAGACAGAGCCCAGAGTCTGAAGTATATTATGTTTTGTGGAAGTGTTTGATAAGCTGTCTTATGAATATTTATGTTTAAAGGAAAGAAACAGGTTGGTAGAAGGAGTGTGTAGTGGAAATGATTTGAAGGTGGGAGGATATATTGGATAAGGACAGTTGAAAATTGAGACATACAAACGTGGAAAAGAAGACAAATAAATCTAGACTTTTATAATGTCCTTTTACTGTTTCATTTTCTTTCGTCAGTCCTATATGCATAAACAACAGCCCATTCAATCTTTATTGACACATAATTACCTTCTACTACAAAAACAGCCTTACTTTCTGTTTTTGAGTTTAAGTAATGCATGCATTATTTTGTAATCTGCAATTTATCCTGATTTATTTATTATGGAAATAAATACTTGGAAAAAACAAACCGAAAAAGATATAGCTACTTACAGTGAGTTAATGTGTTCACAGCCATTACGCAAGAATGGCTTCTACAACTTTTACAAACCTCTAACTCCCCATTGCATTTTGCTTAGCAATGACCTTCTCCCCCATAAAGGATGTTGTCAGGATTTTTCAAGCAAATAGATACTGTCACATAAAAAGTTTAGGGTCCAAAAAAGACACTTTTTGCAAAATGTAGGAAAAAAGGTCTCAGACTGCCCCCCCCCCCCCCCCCCCCCCCCCCCCCCCCCCCCCCCCGATCATGGCCCAACTATTTATTTTCAGTGCTAGTTGTAAAGTAAGTCACAACAAATCTTAAAGCTGGCTGTGTTGCAGCAGCCTGACATTGATGGGCTTCCTGTAGATTTCTGACATTGTGGATGTAACGGGACTAATCCAGATATGGATGGGGCATAGAGATTGAAATGAGCAGAGTGGCAACAGCAGGACAGGAATGATACAGGGGATAAGGGAGCAAAAAACCCACCAAACAAACAAAAAAAACAGGCTTTGTCATGTTGAGTTACAATTTCCAGTTGTATTGGAGCTTATGTGTTATTGCTCTTACACCCATCTTTCCCACTAACTTTTTTCACTGCTGGGGAAAGAAGAAATCCTGTAGCAACATATTTTTTCTTGAACACTCAAGCATCAGCTCTCTCTCTTAACTTCTTCTTCTCCTTTTTCTTCTTCTTCTTCTTCTTCTTCTTCTTCTTCTTCTTCTTCTTCTTCTTCTTCTTCTTCTTCTTCTTCTTCTTTCTTCTTCTTCTTCTTCTTCTTTTTCATTTCTTTCACATAATTCTTTCTTAAGTGTGTGCATGCCTAGAAATCACAATAGCTCAAGTATATTTTTTTGCATTTTATGTTACAGCTGCATGTTCATGCAAAGCAAATCATGCCCAGAATCTCTCGCTCTCTCTCTTCTCTCTCTCTCTCTCTCTCTCTTCTCTCTCCTCTCTCTCTCTCTCTCTCTCTCTCTCTCTCTTTTTTCTCTCTCCACACACACACACACACACACACTCAGAAGCCTTTTTTTGCAGCCTAGCGAGTTTTCCCTCGATACTCTCTCTTTCCCATTCATCTTCCAGAAGCCTGGCTGCTACTGAAGACCCCCCTGGCCACCATGATATGGAGCATTTGATTGGCTGCGGAAAGGGATGAAAACGTGACAGTCATTGGCTAGTGACGGATGAAAAAGAGTCATTGCTTTGTTTAGGGTTAGACGAGGGGTATAGTGTGATGGGGGCTGTTTTGAGGAAATGTTCCAAGTGGGACTGTGGGGAGTGTTTTGTGTGTCAGAGAATGATTCATTGAAGTCAGTGAAGAAACCATGTGTCACAGTGTCATGTCTAATGCATAGAGAATGAGTTGGGCGGAGGGGGGGCGGGCGTAAGGTTGAGACAGAACCCAGTGTCTGAAGTATAGTATACCTTTTGTGGAAGTGTTTGATAAGCCATCTTATAGATATTCATGTTTAAAGAAAAGAACAGACTTTGGTAGGGTGTGTGTAGGGAAAATGATTTGATGGTGGGTGGATATATTGGATTAGGACAGTGGAAAAAAGAGACACACAAATGCACAAAGGAAGACAAATATATCTAGACTTTTTTCTGTTTCAATATCTTTCCTTAGTTCCATATGCATAAACAACAGACCATGCAATCTTTATTGACACATAATTACCTTCTACTACAATAACAGCCTTACTTCATGTTTTTGAGTTTGAGTAATGCATGCGTTATTCTGTAATATGCAGTTTATTCTTCTTTATTTAACATGAAAAAAATACTTGGTAAAAATACACAAGAGAAAGTTATGGCTATTTTCAGTGAGTTAATGTGTTCACAGTCATTACAAGAGAATAACCTCTATAACTTTTGCAAACTCTACTTCCCCAGTGCATTTAACTTAGCAATGAATCCCCCCTCCTCCTCTAAAGAATGTTGCCAGGACTTTTTGAGCAAATGGATACTGTCACATAAGAAGTTCACACAGCTTTTGCAAAATGTGAAAATAAAAAGGTCTCAGACTGCCCCCCCCCCTCTCATGGCTGAACTATTTTCAGTGCTAGTTGTAAAGTAAGTCACAACAAATCTTAAAGCTGGCTGTGTGGCAGCAGCCTGACATTGATGGGCTTCCTGTAGATTTCTGACATTGTGGATGTAACGGGACTAATCCAGATATGAATGGGGCATAGAGATTGAAATGAACAGAGTGGTGACAGCAGGACAGGAATGATACAGGGGATAAGGCAGCAAAAAAAACCCAAACAAACAAAAAACAGGCTTTGTCATGTAGATTTACAATTTCCAGTTGTATTGCCACCTATGTGTAATTGCTGTTACACCCCTCTTTCCCACTAACTTTTTTCACTGCTGGGGAATGAAGAAATCCTGTGGCAACATCTTCTTCCTTGAACACTCAAACAGCAACTCTATCCCTCTCTCTCTCAACTTCTTCTTCTTCTTCTTCTTCTTCTTCTTTTTCTTCTTCTTCTTCTTCTTCTTCTTCTTCTTCTTCTTCTTCTTCTTCTCTTCTTCTTCTTCTTCTTCTTCTTCTTCATTTCTTTCTCATTTCTTTCATATAATTCTGTCTTTAAATGAGTGCATGTTTAGAAATCTCAACAGCTCAAGTATATTTTTTTGAGTTTTATGTTACAGCTGCATGTTCATGCAAACAAATCATGCCCAGAATCAACTCTCTCTCTCTCTCCTCTCTCCTCTCCCTCTCTCTCTCTCATCTCTCTCTTCCTCTCTCTCTCTCTCTCTCTCTCTTCTCTCTCCACACCCAGAAGCCTTTTTTTGCAGCCTAGCGATTTTTCCCTTGATACTCTCTCTTTCCCATTCATCTTCCAGAAGCCTGGCTGCTACTGAAGACCCCCCTGGCCACCATGATATGGA
This sequence comes from Rapana venosa, assembly GCA_028751875.1. NCBI lineage: Eukaryota > Metazoa > Mollusca > Gastropoda > Neogastropoda > Muricidae > Rapana > Rapana venosa. The sequence continues at coordinate 22,560,886 of CM054164.1, forward strand.
GCATTTGATTGGCTGCGGAAAGGGATGAAAACGCGACAGTCATTGGCTAGTGACGGATGAAAAAGAGTCATTGCTTTGTTTAGGGTTAGACGAGGGGTATAGTGTGATGGGGGCTGTTTTGAGGAAATGTTCCAAGTGGGACTGTGGGGAGTGTTTTGTGTGTCAGAGAATGATTCATTGAAGTCAGTGAAGAAGCCATCTGTCACAGTGCCATGTCTAATGCATAGAGAATGAGTTGGGCGGTGGGGGGGCCGGCGTAAGGTTGAGACAGAACCCAGTGTCTGAAGTATAGTATACCTTTTGTGGAAGTGTTTGATAAGCCATCTTATAGATATTCATGTTTAAAGAAAAGAACAGACTTTGGTAGGTGTGTGTAGGGAAAATGATTTGATGGTGGGTGGATATATTGGATTAGGACAGTGGAAAAATGAGACACACAAATGCACAAAGGAAGACAAATATATCTAGACTTTTTTCTGTTTCAATATCTTTCCTTAGTTCCATATGCATGAACAACAGACCATGCAATCTTTATTGACACATAATTACCTTCTACTACAATAACAGCCTTACTTCGTGTTTTTGAGTTTGAGTAATGCGTGCATTATTCTGTAATCTGCAGTTTATTCTTCTTTATTTAACATGAAAAAAATACTTGGTAAAAATACACAAGAGAAAGTTATGGCTATTTTCAGTGAGTTAATGTGTTCACAGTCATTACAAGAGAATAACCTCTATAACTTTTGCAAACTCTACTTCCCCAGTGCATTTAACATTAGTAATGAATCCCCCCTCCTCCTCTAAAGGATGTTGCCAGGACTTTTTGAGCAAATGGATACTGTCACATAAGAAGTTCACACAGCTTTTGCAAAATGTGAAAATAAAAAGGTCTCAGACTGCCCCCGTTCACCCCCCCCCCCCTGCCCCCCTCATGGCTCAACTATTTTCAGTGCTAGTTGTAAAGTAAGTCACAACAAATCTTAAAGCCGGCTGTGTTGCAGCAGCCTGACATTGATGGGCTTCCTGTAGATTTCTGACATTGTGGATGTAACGCGACTAATCCAGATATGGATGGGGCATAGAGATTGAAATGAGCAGAGTGGCGACAGCAGGACAGGAATGATACAGGGGATAAGGCAGCAAAAAAACCAACCAACCAAACAAAAAACAGGCTTTGTCATGTTGAGTTACAACTTCAAGTTGTATTGCATCCTATGTGTTATTGCTTTTACACCCCTCTTTCCCACTAACTTTCTTCACTGCTGGGGAATGAAGAAATCCTGTGGGAACTTCTTCTTCCTCGAACACTCAAACAGCAGCTCTCTCTCTCAACTTCTTCTTCTTCTTCTTCTTCTTCTTTTTCTTCTTCTTCTTCTTCATCATCATCAGCAGCAGCAGAGCATTCTTCGTCATCTTCTTCTTCTTCGCAGTTTTTCTTCTTCTTCTGCATTTCTTTCATACAATTCCTTTTTTAAGTGTGTGCATGCTTAGAAATCACAACAGCTCCAGTATATATATTTCGCATTTGATGTTGCAGCTGCATGTTCATGCAAAACAAATCATGCCCAGAATCTCTCTCTCTCTCTCTCTCTCTCTCTCTCTCTCTCTCTCTCTTTCTCTCTCTTTCCACACACTCAGAAGCTTTTTTTGCAGCCTGGCAATTTTTTCCTGATACTCTCTCTTTCCCATTCATCTTCTAGAAGCCTGGCTGCTACTGAAGAGCCCCCTTGACCACCATGATATGGAGCATTTGATTGGCTGCCGAAAGAGATGAAAACGTGGCAGTCATAGGCTAGTGAGGAATGAAAACGAGTTATTGATTTGTTGAGGGTTAGACGAGGGGTGTAGTGTGATGGCGGCGGTTTTGGGGAAATGTTCCAAGTGGGACTATGGGGAGTGTTTTGTGTGTCAGAGGATGATTCATTGAAGTCAGTGAGGAAACCATACGTCACAGTGCCATGTCTAATGCATAGGGAATGAGTTGGGGGGTGGAGGGTGTAGGGTTGAGACAGAGCCCAGTGTCTGAGGTATATATGTTTTGTGGAAGTAGTTGATAAGCCGTCTTATGAATATTCATGTTTAAAGAAAAGAAAAGAGGTTGGTAGAAGGTGTGTGTAGGGGAAATGATTTGAAGGTGGGTGGATATATTGGATCAGGACAGTGAAAAAATAGAGACACAAATGCACAAAGGAAGACACATAATTCTAAACATTTTTAAAAATGTCTTTTTACTGTTTTAATCTCTTTCCTCAGTCCCATATGCATAAACAAGAGACCATGTACTCTTTAAAGACACATAATTACCTTATACTACAAAAACAACCTTACTTTCATGTTTTTGAGTTTGTTTAATGCATGCATTATTTTGTAATCTGCAGTTTATTCTGATGTCTTTAATATGAAAATAAATACTTGGAAAAAAATACACGAAGAAAGCTATGGCTATTTACAGTGAGTTAATGTGTTTGCAGCCTTTACGCGAGAATAACCTCTATAACTTTTGCAAACCTTTACCTCCCCAGTGTATTTCACTTAGCAGTGACCCCTTCCCCCCCCCCCCCCCACTCCCCTAAAGGATGTTGTCAGGATTTTTTTAGCAAAGGGATACTGTCACATAAAAACTTTAGGGTCCAAAAAACAGTGTTTGCAAAAAGTAAGAAAAAATGATCTCAGACTGCCACCCCACCACCCTCCTGCCACATCCCCTCATCGCCCAACTATTTATTTCCAGTACTAGTTGTAAAGTAAGTCACATATCTTAAAGCTGGCAGTGTTGCAGCAGCCTGACATTGCTGGGCTTCCTGTAGACTTCTGACATTGTGGATGTAACGCGACTAATCCAGGTATGGATGCAGCATAGAGATTGTAATGAGCAGTGCGGTGACAGCAGGACAGGAATGATACAGGGGATAAGGGAGCAAAAAACCCACCAAACAAACAAAAAAACAGGCTTTGTCATGTTGAGTTACAATTTCCAGTTGTATTGGAGCTTATGTGTTATTGCTCTTACACCCCTCTTTCCCACTCACTTTCTTCACTTCTGGGGAATAAAGAAATCCTGTGCAAATTTCGTTTTCCTTGAACACTCAAACAGCAACTCTTTCTATTTTAACTTCTTCTTCTTATTCTTCACAATTCTTCTTCTTCATCATCATCATCAGCAGCAGAGCTTTCTTCTTCTTCTTCTTCTTCTTCTTCTTCTTCTTCTTCTTCTTCTTCGTCTTTTGCATTTCTTTCATAGAATTCCTTTTTTAAGTGTGTGCATGCTTAGAAATCACAACAGCTCCAGTATATATATTTCGCATTTTGATGTTGCAGCTGCATGTTCATGCAAAACAAATCATGCCCAGAATCTCTCCCCTGTCTCTCTCTTTCTCTCTCCTCTCTCTCTCTCTCTCATCTCTCTCCTTCTCTCTCTCTCTCTCTCTCCTCTCTCTCCTCTCTCTCTCTCTCTCTCTCTTTCCACACACTCAGAAGCTTTTTTTGCAGCCTAGCAATTTTTTCCTGATACTTTCTCTTTCCCATTCATCTTCTAGAAGCCTGGCTGCTACTGAAGAGCCCCCATGACCACCATGATATGGAGCGTTTGATTGGCTGTGGAAAGGGATGAAAACGTGACAGTCATTGGCTAGTGAGGGATGAAAAATGAGTCATTGATTTGTTGAGGGTTAGACGAGGGGTGTAGTGTGATGGCGGCGGTTTTGGGGAAATGTTCCAAGTGGGACTATGGGGAGTGTTTTGTGTGTCAGAGGATGATTCATTGAAGTCAGTGAGGAAACCATATGTCACAGTGCCATGTCTAATGCATAGGGAATGAGTTGGGGGGTGGAGGGTGTAGGGTTGAGACAGAGCCCAGTGTCTGAGGTATATATGTTTTGTGGAAGTAGTTGATAAGCCGTCTTATGAATATTCATGTTTAAAAAAAAGAAAAGAGGTTGGTAGAAGGTGTGTGTAGGGGAAATGATTTGAAAGTGGGTGGATATATTGGATCAGGACAGTGAAAAAATGAGACACACAAATGCACAAAGGAAGACACATAGTTCTAAACATTTTTAAAAATGTCTTTTTACTGTTTTAATCTCTTTCCTCAGTCCAAGCATAAAC
>CM054164.1:22565489-22580489 GCA_028751875.1 Rapana venosa
ACAGTGTGCCTTGGATATTCCCCTTATACGCTGCCCCCCTCGGGTTTCCCCCTTCTGCGGGGATGTCTGCAATACTAAACTGGAGCATCGCAGGTTCCCAAAAGGGATCAAATGTGGCGCGTTGGGGGGAGGGGAAATTAAAAAATAAACCCCCAGGGGGGGTTGAGAGGGCTTTTTTTTAGTTATAAAAAAAAATTCCCCCACTTTAAAAAAACTCTTTCCCCCAGTTCCTCTCTCCCCCCCCCCCCCCCCCTCTCTCTTCTCTCTCTTTTCCCCCCTCTCTCTTCTTCCCCCTCTCTCTCTCCTCTCTCCCCTCTCTCTTCTCTAAGGTGTGTGTGGGTGTTGTGTGGGGTTTGCGGGGTGTTTTTGTGCGTACTTAAAAAACCCGAGTTTTCATTGATCAATGTGTGCGAGAGGAAAAAGGAAGAGAGGGGAAAAGGGAGAGATAGAGCAGACAGACAAAAACCCAAAGAAAGACAGAAAAGACAACAGACAGACGAAGCGAGGAAAACAAAGGAGATTGTAACCCCACATATGATGAAAAAAACAACAAAGAATAAAACACAAAAAAACGGGAAAACTTAAAAATGCACAGGAATCGCTTTTTTTTGCTTGTGTTCCTTTTATAAATTTTTTTTTGCTGGTTTGCCTTTTTCACATTTTTTTTTTTTTTTTTTCCTTTTTACATTAAAAATTTTTTTTTTTTTAAAAAAAATTTTGCCCCGTAAGCAAAAACCCTTGAATTAAAAAAAACCCCAGCTTTCATTTTTCAATTTGATTTTGCCCCTTGTATTCTTTCTTGTCCTTCCCCTTTCTGCAAAAAAAAAAAAATCACAGCAGATACACCTTCTTGACAAATTGAGGTTGTTTGGGCCGCAGGGTTTATTGTTTATATTTTGGGGTTTTTCCCTTGACACTAGCAGAGGTTCCCCGAGAAATTTTTATTGGGGGGGGGGGGGTGGGGGGGGGGGGGGGGGGGGGTTGGGGGGGGGGGGGGGGGGGGGGGGGGGGGGTGGGGGGGGGGGGGTGGGGGGGGGGGGGGGGGGGGGGGGTTTGGGGGGAAAAGGGAACTTTTTACCCCCCCCCCCCCCCCCCTAACCCCCCCCCCCCCCCCCCCCCCCCCCCCCCCCCCCCCCCCCCCCCCCTTCCCCATCCTCCCCCCCCTTTTCCCCCCCTTGCCCTTGTTAGAGGTACTGCTTTTTGGGGGGGGGGGGGGGGGGGGGTAGTTCTAGATTTTCAAAGATGTTCTTTTCAATTTTAAAACAATACTACCAAAAGAGATTTTAAAACTTGGCAAAAGGAAAAGGTGCTAAAGGGGTTGGTGTACAACTGTAATAAATGGGGTTTAAATGGAAAAAAAACCAAATAATCCAGACAGAAAAATTAAGACAAATTTTCCTTTAAAACTATAATGTACGTGCATGTAGGTTCCACAACTACAGACACAAAAAGACTTTAATTATTATGTATAAAAAAAGGGAAAAACAGTTTTATAAAAAGTTTACTAAAAAAGGGCAGACCATGCAAAAACATTATCTTTTACGGGGTTGCGTGCACGATTTTTAACTTGAATACAATCCCCCCCCCCCCCCCCCCACATCACATAACAACAACCACAAACCCCGCGCGCGCATTGTAAAACTAAAAAAAAAAGGCAAAAAATAAAAACAAAAAAAAACGGGAAAAATACCCCCAACTTTGGGTTTTGTTTTTATTTTTTTTTCCTTTTTTTGTTTGGTTTGTTATTTTTCCCTTTTTTTTTCTTTTTTGTTTTCCAAAATGTTACTTTCCATCCACAACAAAAAACAGTTTATTGATAAAATAACACTTTATATCGATAACATGTTGGGTTTTTTTTTGTTCCTGTTTCCTTCCTTATATCCTTTTTCGAGCCATTTCTTCCTTGTTCATTTTCGAGCCATATTCTCTTTGTTCAATTTTAACCCATATCCTCCTGTGCATATCAAAAACATATCACTTCTTACTTGACAAACGCAACTGTCTTGCTGCTTGCCTTGTTCCTTCATCCATTTTTTTTACATTCTTAATCTTTTTAAATATGGACTGTTTTTAAACCCCCACCATTAAGGGGCAGCTTAACTTTTCAGAGTTTTTTTTCAATTCATGAACCAGCTGAAAAGCCCCCCTGCTGTGCCTTATGCTGTGGTACAACCCTTTTTGATTGCGCGAAGGGTGAAAACATATAGCCCCTCGTGTGGCAAGTTATGAAACGTGGGGCTGATTTTTTGAAGATTCTGCTAAAGGGAACTTGATGGAGCAACAATGTGGGAATTGAAAAACCCACAGGAAAGGGTTTAGCACCGGGTTATTTTACGCAAAAAGTCGTGGGTTGGAAAAACCCCATAGTAAAAGGTTTTTTTTTTCTGAATTGGGCTGAATCTTCCCCGGGAAAAAATTTTGTTGTGAACTCATTAAAAAAAAAAAAAACTAAAGCTTCATTCTTACGAAACAATTTGGAGGCTGCAAAAAAACCGTTATTGCTTGTCTGTATTCTCAGCCCAGTTTACACCAGGAAAAATTATATAAAAGCACGAATGCAACCCCAAGTAGTCTCAAACCAAAATGCACTTCCACACAGCAGCTTTCTCACCCTCGTCATATGAATCAACAAAACAAAAAATATTGTTTCTGATTCGTAACCCAGCCGGGGCTTTTCGTTCATTTTTAAATTAGCTCCAAACACCCAAAAACTGAACACCAACCAAACAAACCACCCAGCAGGAGGGCCATTGGCTGTGTCCGGGCAGATGAAATAGATTAACTTCCTTTTCTGCCCGGGAAAAATGTGAAACACAAATCTGGGTATGAGAGGATGAAATGGAAAGTGTTGGAATGCGGCTGGAACGTCACGATGTAATGAAAAGCAAGTTCCCCCTAGCCAGGGGCAGAGGGATGATGACCAAGCCCCTCAACTTCTCAAGGGGGATATTGAGGGGGCGCCCATTCCTCTCCCTCACCCTTTCCCTTTCCCTGACCCAAAGGGGGCGGGGGTCCCTTTACATTTGGGTGAAGTGGGGAGCTGTACGAACCAAGGCCCCCCCAAAACAGCCCACCCATCCAAGTTCGGTGTGTTTAAACCAAAATTGGGGGGGGAAACAATGCTCTGATAAGTTCCGTCCCCACAGAAGTTTGACCGCAAAAAGGGGGAAAAAACGTTTTGGAATTGTACTTTTTGGGAATTTGTACGATTTGAGAATTGTAGATTTGGGAATTGGGCAGAGGGGGACAACCGCTGTCCAGCAACTTTTTTCTTTACCAGAGAAGAAGGGTGGGGGTGGGGGGGAAACCATGTGCCAGGGTGTTATGAAAAAGCTGCTAAGGGTTTTGGAGATACCCCCAGTGCCCCTGAGAGATCCACGTCCTGTGTAATGAAATGAAGAAACTCATACTGTGTTTAAATGAGATGAAAGATATAGGGAAAAAGTGTTAAAGAGGGAATAGAATAAAAACGGTTTAAAACAGGCCACTACAATGAAAAAAATTTTTTTTTTTGCAGATATCAAAAAAACATTGCAAATCTATCTAGTATCCATAATAGAATATAGATTATAGATAGATAGATATATAATAAAGCAACAGAAAAAGACAGAAAAGATGGATGGATGGATGGATAGCAGAAGATAATGACAGACAGACAAAAAACCAGACAGATAGAAGATAGATAGAAATTTAGATGATAATAGATAATAGATAATAGATAGATAGAAAAATTAGAAGATTAGCCAATTTTTAACACCAATTTATTGATGTTGCTTTTATTTTTGCACACGAAAGTCTATATTCTCACAAACATCCACATCGACAAGGCTCCTGCAGAAAGGATGAAGGCAAAGGGACTTATTTCAGGGTGGAAACACATTTGAAATTTTTTGAAAAAAAGTCTAAAAACAAAAAATCATTGGCTAGGGGAACTGGAAATTTTATTTTCATAACAGCAAAATTAGTCAAAACAAAATTAGCATGAAAAATCTTTGTTCAAAGAATAAAAAAGAGGGGTTTTTTTTTTGTTCCCATAATTTTTTCTTGGGGGTCTAGAAAAGGAAAAGGGGAAAAAGGGGGTCCTAGGCCCTTCTGGAATGCAATGTATAGAGGCTGAGGCTTAATGGGGGTTTTAGTATTAGGATAATATGGTAAAAAAACAGACATTTTTGCCCAAAAAATTTTTCTTCTTTGGGATCCGAAAAGAAGGGGGTTGGGAGGGTTGGAAGAAAAATCTTTTCCCATGTCATGCTAACCATATAAAGGATGGGGTAGATTTCAGGATATCTAAGGCCCAAATTTTTTTACGTAAATGATCAACACTTCTTTAAATGAAATTTTCATTGACATAACAAAGATGGGCATCCCAAAGATGTTGAAAGAAATTTTATATAAAAAAATTTTGGATCTTAAAATTAAAACTGAAAACATAACAAAAAAAGAAAATAAAAAAAAAATATAGACACATTTCTAATAAACAAAAAAGAAAAAATAGAAAGATGTTCCATCACAGAGAGGGGGAAACAGTTTTCCAATCACAAACATACAAAGATAAGAAAAACATTATTTATGCAAAGAAACAAAACCCCAAATACAAAAAACCCTTTTACACCCACTTACTGTTTTAAGATTTGCTATAATTATATAAGTATGACCCTGTTGATAGATAGATTGATAGTGTGATAGATAGATAGATAGAGGGAAATGGGATGGATGGTGGAGGGATGGTGGATGGTTTGGGATGGAGGATGGATGGGATAGATAATAATAGATAATAGAAATAGAGAAGAGGAGAGGTAAAGAGAATAGATAAAATTTAAAATATAATAAATTAATATATATAAATTATAATATTTCCACAAATCAGTATAAGGTTACATAAAAAAAAATACCTGATTTAAAAAAGGACAAAGTTTCTAAAACACTTTGTCTTCTTTTTCCCCTTGTCCGTTGTTGGTCTGTCTCTGTGAATGCCTATTGCTGCCCACCTTTCTGTATGTCTTCCCTTTCCCCAAACCACGTTTTGACTGTATGCATAAAAAAACGCCCTATTTATACATGCAAAAAACCCCTTGGAGACCGAAAAACCCTTGTCCTTGGCCTCTTGATTTTTTTTTTTCTTTCCATTTTCTTTCTTCTGTCATGTCCAAGCAAAAAAAACCCCACCCCACAACCCTGTTGACAAATTCAAGCTTTTTACAACCCAAGGTACTCCCTTGGGGCCCTTTTCCCCCCCCCTCCCCCCCCCCCACCCCTCAATACAACTTTTTTCATCTCCCTTGAAAAGCAGAACAAGTCACGGGTGAGTGAAAGGTTTGATTGGCTGGGGAAAAAAAAAAAAAATGGATAAAAAAAGTGAAACCATTGGCTAGCGGGGGGGTAAGGAGTCTTTGATTTGTTGAAGGTTAAAGGGGGAAAAAGCATGATGGCGACCCTTTTGGGGAAATTTTGTGTGCGAGGGGGAAAACAGGTGTTTTGGGCCCAAAGAATTATTCTTTGGGGGGGGGTTTTGAGGGGAGGAAAGGAAAAAGAGGTTTAAACATGTGTCACAGTTTTGTCAAATGCATAGCTATGGTTGGTTGAGAATCCTGTGCCCTTGGTATTTTAGACTTGATTTTAAAGTACCCCCACTCTTCATTAAATTAATAATTGATTTATTTTTATTCTTTTATATCAGGATAAATAATAAGCACCACTTAAGAACTTTCATAATAAAAAAACATACTAAAAAACCACCAAAAATAAGCAAAAGTTTATTTTAAAAGGGTGATTGTTTTTGTAAACTGGGAACGATAAAAACAATATACACAAAAAATCAACACACAATGGCCACTCTTACAAAAGGATTAACCCGGGGTACGCAAGATTATGCGTGTGTTCGCCCCGGAACCCTTGGCTTATAGTCTCACCCCGAAGGCCCTTTTGGGGAAGGGGAAATGCTCGTTTAAAATTTTTTGGGGGAAAATATCCCTTGGACGTGAATCAAACCCGGGCATCAAATGCGAGTGTAACGTTTAAACCCTATACCCCCCCGGGAAAAAGAATAATCTTTGTAGGGTAAAAAAGGAATTATTGGGTAAGTTTTAAAAAAAAAAACAAAGAAAAAATCAGGGGGAAAGCCCCCCCAAAAATTTTGTGAAATGTCGGAAAAAAGGGCTTTTTGGTCCAGGAATTATCCAGGGGTCTGAAAAAAAAAGGAGGAAAAAATCCAAACAGGGTTGGTGTTTTTTTTTAATATAGCTAAATTGTGTGTGGGGGAGCGGGGGCGACTCCTTTTGTAAGGTAATTGCCCCCAATACAGGAAACACCCTTGTAACGCTTACGCTCTTGTTGTGTTTTGTCAACCATGAAGAAAAACTAAACAAAGGTAGCAATATATATTTTCCGGACGGATAGCCGGGGGGTTTGAATGATTTCTTGCCCTTGTGATCGCTCCTGGGCCCAAAATCGTTCAAGAGGATTTTTCCTCTGGATTAACATCAGTGCAAATTCCACTTCCCCCAAAAGCCCCGGATGAGACTTAAATGAGGCCCCCCGGTGCTAATGCAGGGGAAGCATCGCCCACGTGTTAAAAGCCTTCTGTTTTTTTGGGGCACAGATGTCCGTTCCTTCTCCTGAATAGCTTTAGGGTTTTGGGGAACTGAACCTTTTAAAGTTTGAAGTACCCTATTATTTTTGATCAATATGGTAATAATATACAACATTTTCTGCCCAAAAAAATCCTCGTTTAGTCAGAAAGGAAGGGGGGGGGGAGCAGTCTGTTTAAAATGTTAGCAAAGGGAAGATAATTGGAGGAGGTAGAGTTCAAATATCTAAGGTTCAGTTTTTTATTGGGGCAATGAGTTTTAACTCCATTATGAAGATTATTCACTAGACATTACAAAAAATCCGCATCCCAAAAAGATTTCGAAAAAAAAATTTTTTTTTAAAAAAAAGGGGGGTTTAAAATCGAAGAACTGAAAAAAAAACCCGAAGAAAATGAAAAAAAATTATAAGACACTTTTAAAAAACAAAAAAATTTAGTAAGATTTATCCCTAGACGACCCAGAGAGGGACAGACGATCAATCAAAAAAACAATAAAGCAAAGAACATAAGTTACAAAGAGGGAAATTAACCAAAAAACAAATACATAGAGGAGAGGAGAGGGGGAGGGGGAGAGAGAGAAGAGGGGGAGGAGAGAAGATAGTAGATAGATAGATAGATAGAATATATATATTATATTTATATATATTAAATAAATATTTATATATATATATTTAAATTATCCACAGAATCAGAGATAAGAATTTGCAATAAAAAAAAAAAAAGCCATACTTAAAAAAAACTGACAAACTTTTTTAAACGTTTGTCTATCTGTTTTTCCCGCCGCTGTTGGGCCCTCCTGTGAAAGCCTATCGCCTGCCCAGCCTTTTTGTATGTCTTTTTCCCTTTTCCCCCCATGTTTTTATCTGTAGATGCAAAACTGCCCTTTTTAAAAATGCATTAAACCTTTGGGGGCCCCTGACCAAAACCCCTTTTCCTTGGCCCTTGATATTTTCTCTTTGCCCTTTTCTTGCTTCCCGTCCCTTTTATGCCAAAAAACCCCCCAAACCCTTTTACAAAATGCAAGCGTTTTTACAAAACCCCAAAGGGTTTTCTGCCTTTTGCCCTCCCCTCCCCCCCCCCCCCCCCCCCCCCCCCTCCCTTCACACACACAACTTTCATCTTCCCTTTCAAAAGCAGAACAAGTCACGTGTTCGAGATAGGAAGATTTTTATTGGCTGTGAAAAAACAGGATAAAACGGACAACCATTGGGTAGCAAGGGGGGGAAATGAGTCTTATTTTTTTGGGGGAGGTTTAGGGAGAAGAGAGCATAGGTGACTTTTGGGGTTGTGTGCAGAGGGGGACAAACAAGTTGTTGCGCCAGAGAATTATTCATTTGGGGGGTTGAGAGAGGAAAGGAAGAAAAGGGGTGGGCCATGTTCACAGTGTTATGTCTAATGCATAGCTAAAGGGGGTTGGGTGGAATCCTTGTGTCTTGGGGGATTTAGATGAGTTAATGTGCCCCACCTTTTTTTTAAAAATTAATTTAATTTTTTTATTTTTTCCCCTTTTTTATTGGGATAATGAAATAAGCCCCCTTAAGAACATTCAGAATGAAAACCAAACCAAAATATACAAACACTACCAATAAATAAGCAAAAGTTTATTTTAAAATGTGGGTAAGGAAAGCTGGGGCCCGATAAAAAAAACCCCACAAAAAATCGACAACTTCTATTTTAAAAAAGAAATTAACTGTTTCAGATTTTGGGGGACAGATGTTTATAGGCACATAAAAATGTTATGCGAAAAAGAAAAATTTTAAAGACAAAAACCCCATCAGAACCTAGGGGGAAATTTTTACACTTTTTTGGGGTTTCCCTCCCTGGAAAAGGCCCCCCCTTCTCTTTGAAAAAAAACCTAAGAAATTTTAAATCCAGCCTCAAGAATTTTATTTCAAACCTAAGATTTTTTCCCCTTGTTTTTATATCGAATTACCCACCTTCCAACCCCTTCCCTTTTTTTTAAATAATGATCTGGTTTTTTTGTGGTTTTGGGGAAAAACTTTTGCTTTGAAATTTTTTTAAGGGGAATTTTTCGCACCACCCCTTGTAAAAATTTTTAAACTTTTTTTGTTTTTTCATGTTTGCATGACGGGGAAAAAAATTAGGGGAATCTGGTTTTTTTGTTTTGGAAGTTTCAATTAACCCCCATTTTTTTAATTTTAAATTATTAAAAAAAACAAGGTTTGGTTTTGGTGTTTGGGGGAAAGAAAAACAAACACTCAATACTTTTTTTTTTTTAAAAAATGGGAAAATATCAGTTTTTTTAAAAATTGGGGTTTTTTTTGGGTTTTGTAAATTTTTATGTTACCGGGCCAATTGGTATTTTTACAAAGGGTTTAATGGGAAAGGAAAAACTTCCCATTTTTTTAAATTATAATATTATTAGAATTAAAAAACAAAAACAAAACCAAATAATAAAAAATAAAAATTTTTTATTTTATTTTTTTTTTTAATTCGTTAAAGATTTCAAAGGGACCCCCAAGCGCTTAAAAAATAAAAGTTTAAAAGTGGGGCCTTATTTAATTAGGATTATAAAAAAACTCTTACATTTTTTTTCTCAATTCAGGGGAAAACAAATTTTAAAAAGTTTTCCCCCCTTTCAAAAAGCACCCAATTTTTTTTCCCAAATAAAATTATTTTTTTAAACCGGGGGGGATATTTAATTAGATTTTCAAAAATTCCTCACTTAATTTTTTTTTTTCCAAACCCCTTAACCTTAAAGTTCCTGAAACTCCCCTTTTTTTGGTCTTTTCCCTTTTTTAATGTTGAGGTTTTTTAAAAAAATTACCAATTATGTTCTCCTCCTCATACCATCATAGGTATTTTAAGGAAGTAGGGGGACTGAGAGAAAAAACAAGTTGTTTCCATGTTCAGACCATTATTTTAAAGGTGTGCGGGGGGGGGCCCGGTAGCTTTATTTTTTAAAAAACCCCCGATTTCCCCTTTTTGGGGCCTCTTCTTTCTTGCCTTCCACTGTTCCTTCTCCCCTTGTTTTTTTTTTCTTCCAAAAAGAAAAATTTTATTTTTTATTTTTTTTTAATTTTAAAAAAAATGGAATAAGCCCATGCCTTTGTTAATCCAATCCTATTGTTTTTGGTCTTTAAAAATTTTTCTCTTTTCCCCCCCCACCTCCCCCCTCTTCAATCAACAAATTTCCCCTTTTGTCCCCTTTTTTCTTTTCGCACAACTCTTTAAAAATCCTTTCCTTTTTTTGGGGTCTCCTGTTTTCTTTGGGGTTTTTCCCCTTGAATAAAAAACCGGGTTTTTCATTGCCCCGGGATTTTTCTCCCTCTATCCCCCGTCCCCCCTTCATTTTATGCTTCGGGGGAAAAGGGGTTATTTCAGGTTTTAAACAAATTTCCCCTTTTCCCCTTTGGGGCAAAATTAAAGGGGGCGTCTTTTTTCTTTTTCACATTTAAAATTTCAAAATGGGGTTCCCCCTTTTTTAATTCTTTCTTTTTTTATTTAAAAAAGGGGCCCCCTTTCAAGGGTAATTTCCCAGGGCTTTTCAGAAAAACCCTTGATTCCCCCCAACTTTTTTTTATTGATAATTAAATCAAAATAAACAGGGTCTCTTCCGGGCCCCTTCCTTTTTTTTCCATTTCTTCTTCCCCTCGCAGGCCCTTCTTTCTTTCGTTCTTAAAAGTTTGGGGGAAAAGGGGAAATTCTCAAAACTCTCCATTTAACCTTTTAAAATTGTTATTTTTCTCCCCCTTTCTTTCTCTTTAATTTTTTTGGGTTTTTTAAAATTTGTTTTCCCTTTTTTTTTTTTCTTTTTAAAAATTTCTTTTTTGTAAAAAAAAAATAAAACAACAACAAAAACAACACAAAAAAAATTTAAAAAATTTAATTTTTTTTTAAATTCTGATGATTCAGGCCAAAGAAATTTTTATTTAAGTTTTTTTTCCACAAAAATAAATAACACCCACACCCCCAACCCCATGTTTTAGTTTTGTGATTTTAGCCTGGGGATTAGAGTGATATGCATTGCCCTTGTGATCTGCTGACCTGGGCTCCAAACTCGTTCAAGAGGATTTTTCCTCTGGAGTTAACATCAGTGCAAATTCCTCTCTCCAAAAGTCCTTCGGATGAGACTATAAACTGAGGCCCCGTGTGCTAATGCAGGCAGAGCATCTTGCCCACGTGTTAAAAGCCTTCTGCTTTTTGGAGCACAGTATGTCCAGTCTCCTGTCTCCTGAATAGCTAATGTGTGGGAACTGAACCTTAATGTTTGAAGTACCCTATGTATTGTGATCAATATGGTAATAATATACAGACACAGTTTTCTGCCCAAAGATATCCTCGTTGGAGTCAGAAAGGAAGGAGGGGGGGAGCAGTCTGTTAAAGTGTCATAGCTAAGGCATAGATAATGGAGGAGGTAGAGTTCAGAATATCTAAGGTATCTAGGTTTTGTATGGTCAATGAGTTATACACTCCATTATGAAGATTATTCACTAGACATTACAAAATATCAGGCATCCCAAAAAGATTTCGAAAGAAAATTATATTTTAAAAAGGGGAATTTAAAATCGAAGAACTGAAAAAAAACAGAAGAAAATGAAAAAAAATTATAGAGACACTTCTAATAAACAAAAGAACATTATAGTAAGATTTATCCATAGACAGACACACAGAGAGGTGGACAGACTGATCAATCAACAAACATATAAAGACAAAGCAACATATAGTTATGCAAAGAGAACATTAACCAAATACAAATACATAGAGAGAGAGAGAGAGAGAGAGAGAGTGAGAGGAGAGAGAGAGAGAGAGAGAGGGAGCGAGAGATAGATAGATAGATAGATAGATAGATATGAATATATATATATATATATATATATATATATATATATATATATATATATATATATATATATATATATATATATATATCCACAGAATCAGAGATAAGAGATTAGCAATAAAAAAAAAATGACCATGACTTAAAACTGACAAACTTTCTAAACAGTTTGTCTATCTGTTTCTCTGTCCGTCTGTTGGTCCCTCTCTGTGAATGCCTATCTGCCTGCCCAGCCTTTCTGTATGTCTTCCCTTCTCCCCACACTGTTTTGATCTGTATGCATGCAAAACTGTCCCTGTTTATACACTGCATTAAACCTGGAGCACCTGACACCCTTGTCCTTGGCCTCTTGATATTTTCTCTTTGC
The DNA here is from genome assembly GCA_028751875.1 of Rapana venosa. Lineage (NCBI taxonomy): Eukaryota > Metazoa > Mollusca > Gastropoda > Neogastropoda > Muricidae > Rapana > Rapana venosa. The sequence goes on from CM054164.1 coordinate 22,577,244, forward strand.
CATTTTCTTGCTTCCTGTCACGTTCATGCAAAACATACCCCACAATCCCCTTTTGACAAATTGCAAGCTGTTTTTACAACCCAAGGTTATCTGCCTTGTTGCCCTCTCCCTACCCCCTCCATCCCCTCCCCTCCTTCACACACACACACTTTTCATCTTCCTTGCAAAAGCAGAACAAGTCACGTGGTGCGATGATAGGAAGCATTTGATTGGCTGTGAGAAAAACATGGATGAAAACGTGACAACCATTGGCTAGCAAGGGGGTGAAATGGAGTCATTGATTTGTTGAGAGGTTCAGGGAGAAGATGAGCATGATGGTGATCCTTTGGGAATTGTGTGCAGAGGGGGACAGCAGAGTGTGTTGCGCCAGAGAATTATTCATTTGGGGGGTTTGAGAGAGGAAGAGGAAGAAGAGGATGGAGCCATGTGTCACAGTGTTATGTCTAATGCATAGCTGATGGCTGTTGGGTGAGAATCCTAGTGTCTTAGGTATCTAAGAGTTGAGTTACTGTAGCCCACACTCTTCATTAAATAATTAATTTATTTATTTAGGTATTCTTTTATATTGAGGATAATGGAATAAGCACTCACTTAAGAACATTCATGAATGAAAACCAAACCATACTATACAAACACTACCAATAAGTAAGCAGAAAGTTATTTTAAAGGTGGTTGGATAATGTAAAGCTGGGGACAGATAAAAATATATAAACACACATAAAAATCGACACACAATGGCCTACTCTTACAGAAAGGATTTAACGTGTGGGCAAGATGTTGTGCGTGTGTTCGCACTCGAGACCTCGGTTTATAGTCTCATCCGAAGGACTTTTGGGGAGAGTGGAGTCTGCTCTGATGTTAACTATAGGGGGAAAATATCCTCTTGAACATGAATCGAACCCGGGTCATCAGATTACCAGCGTAATGTTCTAACCACTAGGTTATCCCATCCCCCTGAAAATATGACCCTTACATGCTTGTGAGGGATAAAAATGGCACTTATTAGGTAAGGTTCAGAGGACAAATTTAGCACAATAGTACCAATCAGGGAGCAATGCTGAGATGTCGGAGAGCAGATCGTTTGGTTCCAGAGAATTATTCATCAGGGTCAGAGAGGAATACAAGAATGAGGCATATGCCACAGTGCTTTGTTTAATGCATAGCTGATGAATATGTGTGTGGGGAAGCGAGAGCCACTCGCTTATGCAGAGGCTAATTGTACACAGGTACATGCAGAAACACCCTTGTATTCGCCCACACTCTTGTTGTTTATTGATCAATCGTGAAGATCAATAGTAAACAGGTGCTAGCAAAGTATAGACCGGGAACTGGATAGCCTGGTGGTTAGAGTGATGCGCATTTCATTCATGATCTGCTGACGCAGGCTGCTTTAACTTGGAACTGTAGCTTGAGGAACAGTGGGGGTGGGGGTGGGGGGAAGGAGATTGCATGCAAAACCTACTTCACAGTATTAACTCTTTTAATTGTTATTGGTTGCATGCAAAACCTACTTCACAGTATTAACTCTTTTAATTGTTTTTGGTTGTATGTGTAAGAATATGTTGAATGCAAGCCTTTAGATTTGTTTTTACAAGATATAGGGATGTAAAGATTCCATTTAAATAATAAGAATAATAATAATAATAATAACAACAACAACAACAACAACAACAATAATAATAATAATAATAATAATAATAATTTTTTTTAAAATTCTGATGATTCAGCCGCCAACCGCCATTAATTAATTTATTTATTTGTTTGTTCCTTTTATTTCAAGGATAATGAAATAAGCACTCTTGCACATTGTTTTTCATCTAATCCCCATGCTTATGCAGTTTTGTAGAGTTTTGTCATCCGTTCCCACTGGCACACAATGGCTTCCCCTCACCTATGCTGCAGTCCCTTAGACCGTGAGGGCACTAATAAAGATTTTGCAACCAGCTTCCTTCACTCAATGGCCTACTCTTCCCAAAAGCGGAACAGGTTTTCAATGCTATCAACCTTCACATGCATACACTCTCTTTCTCCTTGATCATTCACAAACCTGCTTCAGAGAAGAAGAAAAAATACAATATAAAAAAAACCAAAATATAATGTTCCTCATCTCTATAACATAGACATATTAAAGGTTAGGTACAAGGAAGATTTAAAACGGCATCATTTTTGACAAGTGAGAAATAAAACAAGTCTTTGTTTCGCCCCGATTACGGTAGCACATAATTATTTTAGTATGATGGTGACCATCTAGGAATACTGACCATTTAGGAATATTGGCAATTTAGGAATATTGACAATTTAGGAAAAGCGCCCAGACAGAGACAGCGGACTGTTTGGTGCCAGAAAATTTCTCTCTCTCTCTCTCTCTCTCTCTCGCTCTCTCGCTCTCTGTTTTCTTTTTTCTTTCCCTAAGCAGATATTTTAAGTAGTATTAAGAAGGTTTTTTTATTTAAAAAAAACCATGTTCAAAGTCTTAAAGCAGACGGATGGCCTTAAAGTTAAATCTAGGATTCTTTCTGATACTCGTTATTTTGTGTCCTCCTCTCTCTCTCTCTCTCTCTCTCTCTCTCTCTCTCTCTCTCTCTCTCTCTCTCTCTGTCTCTCTGTCTCTCTGTCTCTCTCTCTCTCCCTCTCTCTCTCTCGAAATAAAAGAATTTGTCCTTGTCATTGTCATTGTCATTGTCTCTCTCTCTCTCTCTCTCTCTCTCTCTCTCTCTCGCTCTCTCTCTCTCTCGCTCTCGCTCTCCCCTTGAAGTTTAATCTTAGATTCTCTCCCCTTTCTCTCTCTCTCTCTCTCGCTCTCTCTCTCTCTCTCTCTCTCTCTCTCTCTCTCTCTCTCTCTCTCTCTCTCTCTCTCTCTCTCTCGCTCTCTCTCTCTCTCTCGCTTTCTCTCTTTCCTTGAAGCTAAATTCCTCTGATTTGTCTTTGCAAGATATAGCCCTATGCAAATTCCAGTAATATTTATTATTATTGTTATTATTATTATTATCATAATTAAATCTAAGATTCTCTCTCTCTCTCTCTCTCTCTCTCTCTCTCCTTTCCTCTCTCTCTCTCTCTCTCCTCTCTCTCATCTCTCTCTCTCTCTCTCTCGCTCTCCCCTTAAAGTTAAATGTAGGAATCTCTCACTCCTCTCTCTCTCTCTCACCCCTTGAAGTTAAATCTAAGAATGTATCTTTCTCTCTCCTCTCTCTCTCTCTCTCTCTCTCTCTCTCTCTCTCTCTCTCTCTCTCTCTCCTCTCTCTC
>CM054164.1:22587989-22592989 GCA_028751875.1 Rapana venosa
GTTTTGTTTGTTTGTTTAATGTTCATTCACTACTTGGTGATAAGGACACACCCGTATTCAAACCAACATCTCTCTCTCTCTCTCTCTCTCTCTCTCTCTCTCTCTCTCTATCTCTCTCTCTCTTTATCTCTCTTTAATGTACGTATACTTATATTATCACAACTATCTACAGTAGAGGTCTTACCGGGGAAGAATATATAATCTCAGCAACTGATGTTATGAACTGCTGAGAGTCATATAAAACCTCTTGAACAGTGGCATATTTTTTTATGAATATCTATTCCTTTTCTTTTAAACAGGTCAGTTAGGATTGGGTAATCAAAAAATAAATGGTGGATTGAAAGAGATTGAGAACAGCAGCATGTCATATGTTTAGAGTATTTAGTGTTCCATGCATTTAGCCTCATTTTATATATTAAAATGTCTACTTTCCGTGAGCAAGAAATGTGTGTGTGTGTGTGTGTGTGTGTGTATGTATGTGTGTATATATACGAAATAGGTCATAAACAGGAAACACCCAAAACAAAGAGAAAGCACCCCCCCCCCCCCTTCCCCCCAAAACCGACATAGAGGCCTCTACACAAAAACGTACCCACCTGGTCAATTTTTTTCGATCTCCGCTACAGAAGCTGTTGCCCTGTAAAATAGTCTTCTTCTTCTTCTTCTTCTTCTTCTTCTTCTTCTTCTTCTTTGTTCTTCTTGTTCTTCTTCTTCTTCTTCTTCTTTTCTTTTCTTCTTCTTCTTCTTCTTTCTTCTTCTTCCCCCTCTTCTCTTCTTCTTCTTCTTCTTCTTCTTCTTCTCTCTCCTTCTTCTTCCTCCTTCTTCTCTCTTCTTCTTCTTCTTCTTCTTCTTCTTCTTCTTCTTCTTCTTCTTCTTCTTCTTCTTCTTCTTCTTCTTCTTCTTCTTCTTCTTCTTCTTCTTCTTCTTCTTCTTTCCATTCTTTCTTCATATTCTTCGCAATTCTTCTTCTTCTTCTCTTTCTTCTTCTTCTTCATCTTCTTCTTCTTCTTTCTTCTTCTTCTTCTTCTTTCTTCTTCTTCTTCTATATTCTTCTTCTTCTTTCTTCTTCTTCTTCTTTATCTTCGCAATTCTTCTTCTTCTCTTCTTTTCTTCTTTCTCTCTTCTATTTCTTCTTCTTCTTTCTTCTTTTCTTCTTCTTTCTTCTTCTTCTTCTTTCTTCTTCTTCTCTTCTCTTCTTCTTCTCTTCTTTTCTTCTCTCTCTTCTTCTTTCATTCTTCTTCTTCTTCTTCTTCTTCTTCTTCTTCTTCTTCTTCTCCTTCTTCTTTGCAATTCTTCTTTTCTTCTTCTTCTTCTTCTTCTTCTTCTTCTTCTTCTTCTTCTTCTTCTTCTTTCTTCTCTTCTTCTTTTCTTTTCTTCTTCTTTTCTTCTTCTTCTTCTCTTCTTCTCTTCTTCTTCTTTTTCCTTCTTCTTCTTTTCTTCTTCTTCTTTCTCTCTTTCTTCTCTTTTCTTCTTCTTCTTCTTCTTCTTCTTCTTCTTTTCTCCTTTTCTTGCATTCTGTTCTTCTTATTCTCTATCTTTCTTCTTCTCTTCTGAATCTTCTTTCTTCTTCTTCTTTCTTCTCTTTTCTTCTTTAGCAGTTTCTTCGTCTTTCTCCATTCTCTTCTTCTTCGAATTCCTTCTTTTCTTCCTTCTTTTTTTTTCTTCTTTTCTTCTTTCTTCTTCTTTTCTTCTTCTTTTCTTCTTCTTCTTCTTCTTCTTCTTCTTCTTCTTCTTCTTTTCTCCTGTTGTTTCTTTAACGTTGACATTTCAAGGATGAGTATCTTAATATATCACAGATAAAATAAAAAAATCGAATGATGTCTTGCTGCTACTTCCATGAAAAAAGTATTCTTGTTTTTTTTGATTTCCTATTCCTTCCTTGGGGATGCTGAGGGTTCTGTCAAAGTATAAATAGCATCCCCACACACCTTCTGGAAATTCTGTGCGAGGATTTCCCTCTTTTCTATCCCTCTCTTTGTTTTTGCCTCGTTCATTTTTTTCTTTCTGTCACCTCCTTTTTTGTCTATTTTCTGCCTAGTTCGGTCCATTCTCCTGTCTGTTTGTTTCTTCTAGAAAGACTTAAAAGATAACAATTCTCTCCCATGCCGAAGTCGGATGTGCTGGGCCTGACTTGTCAGGCGCTTAACGGCAGCGCAACGCATTTTTGCTTATATGACAGACACCAGTAGTTGCTAACTGAACATTTGACAAAGAAGAGGGGAAATGACAGAAGAAAATTATGGACTCATTTTGCACTGCATATATGTAAATGCACACACACACACACACACACACACACACACACACACACACACACACACACCACACACACACACACACTCGCTCACTCATTCACGCACGCACTCACACACACACATGCACACGCACACGCACACACTCACATTCACTCATTCACGCACGCACTAACACACACACACACACACACACACACGCACGCACGCACGCACGCACGCACACTCACTCACGTACTCACACACGCACTCACTCACCACTCACTCACGTACGCACGCACTCACTCACACGCGCGCACACACACACACATACACACACACACACGCGCGCGCGCGCGCGTGGACGCACACTCGTCTTATATCACTTAGAGTGAATAGACGTTAAATTGAAGACAACAACAACAACAACAACAACAACGCACACACTCACATTCATTCACTCACACACGCACACACACACGCACACATACACACTCACATTAACCCACGCACACACGCACGCACTCACTCACACACACACATACGCGCGCACACACACACATACACACACACACACACACACACACACACACACCTAGCTTAACGCTTGATAAACATAAAATCCCATTCTTTGACGCTATATTCTTAGCACTGAAGGCAATGTTGCCCTTGCTAGTGTTAAAAAACAACAACAGTAACTTTATTTCCCAAAGTTTAGAGAAAATGCAATCCAATCTGTTTGATCCCAGAATTCAGCAGAAACAAACATGCTTGCTTTTGGCTCTGTTCGACTCAGATAACTAATACAGATCAAGATCTATATATTTGGCCACCATTCTTGAAGAATTAAACGTTCAGAAATGGATAGGTCTCGAAACTTGCACAGTTAATAAGTTTTACATAATTATGGAGGGAAAATACCATGCTAACCGAATTCTTGGAAATACACGCACGCACGCGCGCGCGCGCGCACACACAGACACACACACCCACACACACACACACACACACACACACACACACACACACACACGCACGCACGCACGCAGGCAAGCATGCACCAACGCACGCACTCACACAAACACACACACACACACACATACACGAAATATTAAAAACATGACTCGTCCAGTAATTAATAAAAGGTAAAGGTGTCCCATCACCTATGTGTTCGTAGGGAAGCGAGGTGTCAGAGACCTCTCTTCTCTAGGGGCCAGCATATTGAGGGCGGCGCCCATCTCCTCTCCCTCGCTGCTTTACCTTCCCTGACCCTAAAGAGGGCAAGTATCCATTTACAGCTAGGTAATCTGGGGGAACTGTACTGAAGCCAAGGCGCGCAAACGGTCACCCATCCAACTGGTAACCACGCTCGACGCTGCTTAACCTTGGCTGGGGGGAAAGCGAGTGCTCGGACCACTGAGCTGTCATGTCCCATCGTCCTGTAATAGACTATGTAAAAATTCTTCAAGCATAAGTGACAGCATAACAACACCAATAATAATGATGATAATAATAATAATATGATAATAATAATAATAATAATAATAATAATAATAATAATAATAATACAACACCAACAAACAACAAAAATAATAAATGGAATTTATATAGCACTAAATCTGTAAAAACAAATCAAAGCAATTTCAACCCACTCCTACACATGCAACCAACAGTGATTAGCAGTTTAACAAATTCAAATGCACACACACACACACACAAACACCACCTCGCACGCACACACACCACACACACACACACACCACGCGAACACACACACACTACACGCGCACACACGCGCACACACACACACACACACACACACACACACACATAGGTTATACACTTGAGCAGGGTGATGGGAATTTTGTCAGTTGAAGACAGGGATAGATATGAGATGAAACAGGAGGGGAACGTTTTAGACCTGTTTGAAATTAGTATGATGTCTTGAGGCTGGATTAAAAAGTGTCGTAAGTAGGCTTTTCACGAAGCGAGAAAGATGGAGATCATATGGCCTCAGTATGTGTTCAAGGACGTATCAAATAAAAGAAAAATGAAATACAATATAACGAAATACACTCACTCGTCATTTTGATCAAAAATAGCACACAGCCTGAAGATTTCAACTTTTTCAGTGATGAAGGAGAAGAAAAAAGAACTTACTTAAGTACGTGGAAAGCAACAGCAAAAAGTTTAGGATTTTGAAAAATAAAATTCATTTCCTGAAAGTCCAAAAAACTGCGTGTAGGTCTTTTTTGTTGTGTCATTTCCTCCTCTTTCATACTGTCTTTGTTTCCAGAGTTAATCTTTTGTGTCACCTTGTCAGAGAGAGTTTTGTCAAAGATAGAAATAGATGACTCACATACGACTTTCATAACGCTTATATTGAAATACAAAACTTACAAAACAACCAGTTCTCCCTCCCTTACCCCCACCCCCACCACCACCACTATCTTTACCCTCACCCCCGTGGAGTACCGAGGGCTTCTCAGTATAAATAGCATTCCCCACCTTCTGGAAATTCTGTGCTAAGATGTCCCTCTTTTCTATCCCTCTCTTCGTTTCTTGCCCTGTTTCTTTTTCATCCTGTTATCTCCTCCTTGTCTATTTTCTGCATTCTTGGTCTATTTTCCTGCCTTTTTCCCCCTAGAAAGACTTAACAGACAACAAATATCTCTTCCATGCCAAAATCGGAATGCTACGCTGGGCCTGGCTTGTCAGGCGCTTAACGGCAGCATAACGCATTTTCGTTTATATGACAGACAACAATAG
>CM054164.1:22617989-22620165 GCA_028751875.1 Rapana venosa
CTCCTCTTCGTCCTTCTTCTTCTTCCTCCTCCTCCTCCGTCTCCCCTTCCTCCTTCTTCTTCAACACAACTTATTTTTTGTCTTGTTCAAAATCAATCTTTCTTCTCACAACTTCTGCTACGCAAATTACCATCGCGGTTATTTTTTTACAACTCCTTTCCTCCTCTTTAAAAACAAAAAGTATTTGTGGTTAAAATGGAACCGCGGAATCGCTACTAGAATTTCATGATTCATCCATCACTGTAAACCAAGATAGAGATGATTTCATTTGGGGCTTTTTACAAATTCTTTTATATCGAGGATAATGGAATAATCACTTATGCGCTTTTTTAAACCCAGTCCCCACATGTATGCGGTTTTTTGTCAATTTTGTCATCCTTTCCCACCAGCACACAATGGCCTACTCTTACGGAAAGCGGGAACAGGATTTAACGTGTGCGGCAAGATGTTCTGCATGCGTTTGCGCACGGGGCCTCCTCGGTTTATAGTCTCATCCGAAGGACTTTTAGGGGAGAGGAGAGTGGAGTCTGCACTGATGTTAACTCCAGGGGAAAGTATCCCCCTTGAACGGGAATCGAACCCGGGTTGTCAGATTGCGAGCGCAATGTTCTAACCAATAGGCTATCCCGTCCCCCTAGTTGCTCGGTTCTTGGAATATTCTGGTAACGATGGGTTTAAGCTATGGGTCTTTGACTGCCAAGCCCAGTTATCGCTTAATTAAGGGTAGCAAGATGTTCGACTATTATCTTATATAGAAAGTTTCCAGAGAAGACATCATTTTTTTAAATGCCATTGTTATACAACATTGATTTACTACTACTCTTGAAAGTTGGAATTTTTCGTGAAGAGTACTAAACGGAAGATAAAGGTAGTGAAAATGGAGACTTTGATAGATTTTAGGGGGGGGGGGGGGGGGGGGTGTTGTTGTTGGAATCGTTGGGGTTGTATTTGTGGGTTTGTGGGTGAATTTATAGTTGAAAAATGGGGGTTTGCTGGTTAAGCGCTGATTTAAGTGAGAGTGTGTGTGTGGGGGGGGGGGGATGCGCGTGTGTGTGGGTGTGGGGGGTGGGGTGGGGGAGGTGACGCGGGTTAATGACGTGTGTGGGGGATGACGTGTGTGTGCGCGTGCGTGCGGGCGTGTGCGAGCGCGCGCACGCGTATGTGTGTGTATGGGCTGGAAGGGGTGGAGGGTTGACGTGTGTGTGTGCGTGTTGTGCGTGTGTGTACGTGTGTGTGTGTGTGTGTGTGTGTGTGTGTGTGTGTGTGTGTGTGTGTGTGTGTGGTTTTGTGTTGTGTGTTTGTGCGTGTGTGTGTGTGTGTAAGTGCGTGGTGTGTACGTGTGTGTACGTATGTGTATGTATGTATGTGGTTATGGAATACTAATTTCCCTTATGATACACACATTTTCAACTTTTCAGAGGAAAACATTTCCTGGGTATGTGGCCTCCGTTAAATACATAGGTAATCAATCATCAGTTTACGAGGTAAAGGTAAAAGGTGTCCCGTAACCTATGTGGTCGCTGGCGAGCGAGATGTCAGAGACCTCAGCTTCTCTAGGGGCCAATATATTAAGGGCGACGCCAATCTCCTCTCCCTCGCTGCTTTACCTTCCCTGACCCTAAAGAGAGCAGGTACCCATTTACAGCTGGGTGAACTGAGGGAGGACTGTACTGAAGCCAAGGCGCGCAAACGGTCACCCATCCAAGTGGTAACCACGCTGGATGCTGCTTTAACCTTAGCTTGGGGAAAGCGAGTGCTCTGACCGCTGAGCTATCCTGTCCCCATCATTAGTTTCTGAACTGTCAAATTATGAGTGACTTCAGACGATCTGCAACATCAAGTTAAATGAAAAAGAAAAACAGAGGGAGAGAGAGAGAGAGAGAGAGAGAGAGAGAGAGAGAGAGAGAGAGAGAGAGAGAGAGAAGAGAGAGAGAGAGACAGACAGACAGACAGACAGACAGACAGAACAGAGAGATAGAGAGACAGAGAGAGAGAGACACAGAGAGACACAGAGAGAGAGAGACAGAGAGAGACACAGACAGAAACAAAGAGACACAGACAGACAGACAGACAGGCACACAGACAAACAGAAAATGAAAGACAGAGAGGCAGATAGACAGACAGACACACAGGCAGACACATACAAAAAAAAAAAAAACAGAAACAGGAAAAAAGA
>CM054164.1:22638165-22653165 GCA_028751875.1 Rapana venosa
AATAATAATAATAATAATGTATGGAATTTATATAGCGCTAAATCTTGTAAAGCAACAAATCAAAGCACTTTAAAAAAAAATTATGCGTGTGTATGCGGTTTTTAAAATTTTGTCATCTGTTCCCACCGGCACACAATGGCCTACTCTTTCGAACAGCGGAACAGGATTTAACGTGTGCACAAGATGTTCTGCATGCGTTCACACTCGGGGGCCTCGGTTTATAGTCTCATCCGAAGGTTGTCCCAGTACCTATATAGTCAATTGGGAGCGAGGTGTCAGAGACCTCAACTTCTTCAGGGGCCAGCATATTGAGGACGTTGCCCATCTCCTCTCCCTCGCTGCTTTACCTTCCCTGACCCTAAAGAGGGCAGGTACCCATTTACAGCTGGATGAACTGAGGGGGACTGTACTGAAGCCAAGGGGTGCAAACAATCACCCATCTAATTGGTAACCACACTCATGCTGCTTAACCTTAAGAGCTTCGGGAAAGAGAGTGAGTGCTCTGACCACTGAGCTATCCAGTCCCCAGACAATCTAGACAAGCCAGCCAGTCAGGACAAAATTATGTAATGTTCCTAGCTGTCAGCACCTGGGCTTTATCACAGTTCTTGATTAAACCATTGACGCTGGGGGCAACAGCAAGGTGAGAGGCTGTATGACCAGTGGCTTTCTTTCCCACTCATGGAATTCCACTTTACAGCTAAGTCTTTAGTGATCGACTATGACTCTCTGACTAGGAGGCTTGACTGGCATAGTCCTTATGTGCTGCAGCCCTGGGGGCTGGTTGGCCTTTGGAGAACATCTCCAACACTGACTGTCCTTATGCCCACTTGGCCGAGAAAGTGGGGATGTACTGTGGGCAAGGCATCTCCACTATAATCAAATTTCTGCCCAGTTTCCAAAACAGCAGCTGCCTCCTCTGCTGTTTTGGAGGTCAGTGTCGGACACGACGGACAAACATACATGTAATGTTCCCTATCCCACAGCAAACGAGATAATTATAACTCCAGCTACAATAGGCTTCCTTACTGTTACAATGATGGTTACTACATTCAGACATGGGCCCCTGAAGCCATTGGAAAGACATTGTACAACACACTGTACTGTCCGCGTGTTCTGCTTCAGGGAAAAAACAACACAGAGGAATGCGAGTGAAGCTTTCAGCTTTTGTTATGTCTATTTCTGGAAAAAAAATGTGTGTTCTATTTTTGGACGATTTTTAGCTTGATGTGTTCTTTTTCTTCTTTCTGTCTTTTTTGTTGCTAAACTTTTGTTTTATAGACTTATGTGAGTTTTATTGGGGTTTTGTTCTGGTTGGTTGTAAATAACAGTGTTTCGGTAGTTCTTTTTTGTTGTTGTTGTTGCTTTTGAATTTTTGGTTTTCTTTCTTTATGTCTTCGTTTCTTTATTTTGTATTTTTAGTCATTTGTGTCATTCATTCATTCATTTATTCATTTACAATATTTTCATTTATTCCTTCATTGCTTTGTTCATTCATTTATCCATTTAATCATTCTGTTTTAAAATCACTGTTTATTCAGTTGATGATCAATTCATACAATCAATCTTTCATTAATGAATAAACGCATGGACTGAGTAAGCATTCGATTGCTCATTAATTCATTAAATCTTTTATTCATTCATCAAAAATTAATTACCTAAATAATTACTTCATTAATTAACTGATTCATTGATCCATTTTTTCATTCATTCATTCATTCATTAATAATAATAATAATGTATGGAATTTATATAGTGCTGAATCTTGTAAAGCAACAAATCAAAGCGCTCAGATTTTTTTTATGTCGAGGATAATGGAATAAGCACTCATGTGCTTTTTTCTATTTTTACATCCAGTCCCCGCGTATATGCGGTTTTTGTAAGTGTTGTCATCTGTTCCAACCGGCACACAATGGCCTACTCTTTCGAAAAGCGGAACAGGATTTAACGTGTGTGTAAGATGTTCTGCATGCGTTCGCACACGGGGCCTCAGTTTATAGTCTCATTCATCGTTCTCATCGTCATTCATTCATTAATTCATTCATTCTTTCATCGTATCTTTCAAACTAAAAGGTGAAGGTAGAGGTGTACCATAACCTATAAGGTCGTAGGGTCAGAGACCTCACTTCTCTAGGGGCCAGCATATTGAGGGTGGCACCCATCTCCTCTCCCTCGCTGCTTTACCTTCCCTGACCCTAAAAAGGGCAGGTACCCATTTACATCCTTCAAAGTAGAATAGCCAAAACTATACAAAGTACACCTTTATGGCCCAGGACAGACAAACCCACCCTAATCTAGACTAGATCAGGCCAGACAAGACTAAGCAGGCCTAGGTTGGTTCAGACCAGAGCAGATCAGACTAAGCCACAACCGAGGCTGTACTAGAATGAAACACCTACAGCGCAACTCCATAGTCTTCCGAGACTGAAGGATGCCTATATAAAAATAAAGTCCAGTAGGCCTAGAGCGTTGAGGCACCACTGAAAAATTACAACCAGCTTCCTCCAGTCCTTACTTGTCTGTCTGTCTGTCTGTCTCTCTCTATCTCTTGTGCATCTGCTGATATCCATGTGTGTGCATTTTCATAATAATAACAACAACAACAACAACGACAATAATAATAATAATAATAATAAAATTGTATGGAATTTATATAGCGCTGAATCTTGTAAAGCAACAAATAGAAGCGCTCAGATGACATTAAAAAATATATATATTGAGGATAATGGAATAAGCACTCATGTGCTTTTTTACATCCAGTCCCTGTGTGTATGCGGTTTTGTAAATTTTGTCATCTGTTCCCACCAGCACACAATGGCCTACTCTTTCGAAAAGCAGAACAGGATGTTCTGCATGCATTGGCACATGGGGCCTCGGTTTATAGTCTCATCCAAAGGACTTTGAGTTTATTATTATATTATCATAATTATGCTTTTGTATTTCTTGCAGAGTTTTCTTTTCAATTTTGAGGGGCTGGATGGGGAAAAAAAAGTCTTGTCACTTAATCTATTACGCTCATGAAATAAAATTGCTTTTGCCTTTGCTGTTTGCTTTCCATTGTATGGCACTCCATTCAATTGCAGTTCACTCTCTCGGATGCTGTCTTCCCATGGTTCTCTCTTGACAACCTCTTTGTCTCATGTTAGTTTGCTGTGCCTTTCCTGTGTTGTGAATGCTCTTTCACTTTTCATGTCCATAATTGTTACTCTTCATTTTGGAGCGAATTTGCGTTGTGAGTATTGTTCACACGCCCACATCCCCAAGTTGTGGTTTTGTTAAATTTCTTGTAGGGGAAGGGGGTGGTTTCTTGAAATGTTCTTCTTCTTTCTTCTTTCATCTGCCGCTGGTGCCTTTCGAGGAGTGGAGACACAGACGTCTGTCTGCAGCAAGGCGGGAGGCTTGATGTAGTGACAGGTCATGGAGCCGTCAGCCATGGAGTCGCTCCATCGTCTCCTTGGTCTACCTCTGGCTTTCCAGCCATTGTATTTGGTGGTGTATGCCCGTAGGGCTGGTTGGTTGGGCGGCATTCTAGTGATGTGACCAAACCACCTGATCCTTTGTTGTTCGATATGGTGGAGAAATGGTGTTAGTCCGACCATGTCTCTGATCACCTCATTCTTGATCTTGTTGCATCTGGTTTCTTGAAATAAAATCTTGATTCTTGGATCTACCATTGTACTGTTCCCTGAAGGACAGGCAAATAATTTTATAGCCAGCTATATGGGGAGGCAAACCCTGTCTCACATGTGTAAGTGTGTAGGCGAAGTAATTTACCAAATCAGATGCAATTCAGTTAGATGAGGCTTCCTGTTGGTGTAATGATGGGTGGGACATTTAGAATTTGGGCCCTGAAGCCATTGAAAAGGCATTGTAAAACACAGTGTACTGTGTGTGTGTGTGTATGTGAGTGTTTGTTCCCCTTGGTAGAAGTAAAGGAATGTGAGCGAAACTTTCAGCTTTTGAGGTGTCTATTTCTGAAAGAGTTTTGTGTTCATGTTCTTTTTTCAGTGGTTCTGTGGGGGATGTTCTTGTTGTTGTGTTTTTTCTCTGTGTATTTTCTTGTTTTGTTTGTTTGTTTGTTTGTTTGGGGTTTTTTGGCATTCATTTGTTTTGTTCTTTTTTTTCTTTTCTTTTCTTTCCCTTCCCTTCTTTATTTCTTTCTTCCTTTCTTTCTTTCTTTTTTTCCATCCTTTTTTTCTTTTTTTCTTTCTTTCTTTCTTTTGTCTTTCCTCCTATCTTTCTGTCTTTCTTTTCCTTTCTTTCTTTTTTCCTTTGTATTTTTTCTATCTTCCTTCTTTCTTTCTCTCTTTCTTTCTTCCTTCCTTCTTCTGTCTTTCTTTCTTTTTTCACTCAGACACTTTTTGTGAATAATTTTGTTTCTCCCTTCCTTCGCTGTATTTTTGTAGTTCATCTCTTCTCTTTCTCTCTGTTTGTTTGTTTGTTCGTTATTTAGTTGGTGTTTTGATTCTCTCATTAATTAATGAACTGACTCATTCATTCATTGATCATTCACTCATTCATTTATTCACTTATTCATTCTTTTTATCTTTAAGCAAGACTAGGCCAGACAAATGCTATACGTTACTACACCAGACAAGATGTAAACAAGGCCACGTATATACACACTTCACTTCACCTATACCATAGTCTTGTCAACCCTTGGGACACCACTGACAATTTTGCAACCAGCTTCCTCCACCCTGCGTGCATACAAGAGCCCCACTAAACCTTTTCTTTTCGAGACTTCACTATTGATAAGAATATTAATAAATGGACTTTATATAGCGCTGTATCTTGCAGAGACAAATCAAAGCGCCTGCACTCAACTTATTCTTCCACAGTCATACAACCAAAACAATTACTAGTTCTAACAAGTCCAAAGGTGCACACACACACACACACACACACACACACACACACACACACACACACACACACACACACACACACACACACACACACACACAGAGGTTATACACTTTGTCAGGGTGATAGAATCTTGGCTGTTGAAGGCAGGGAAAAACTATGAGATGAAGCAGCATCATCATCATCATCATCATCATCATCATCATCATCATCATCATCATCATCATCATCATCGTCGTCGTCGTCATTATCTATGCCTTTGTGCCTTATTGGCACGTAGGGAAGCAACAATGAGATGAAGCAGGAGAGGAAAATCTTAGGTTTGGAATAAATATGTCTTGAGACTGGATTTCAAAGTGTCATAAGAAGGATTTTGGCAAAGAGAGAGAGGGAGGTCATTCCAGATCGATGGACGAGAAATGGAGAAAGAGCGACGGCCGACGGTGGACTGGTTGAGTCTAGGTATTCGTAAGGACAAGGTATCTGCAGCAGAGCGGAGGGAATGAGGACTAGACTACACAAAGCTCCTGAAAAATCCTACATTTCGACTAACTAGACTACACGGAAATAGACTGGTCGAACAATTCTCAATTCAACTTCTATTTTCTGAAAAAAAGGCTAGGCAAGATTAGACAAAAGACTTGGCTAGACAAAAGCACTGCAGTCTAGAATAGCAACGATTCGTCTAGATTAGTACAACCAAAAGAAATCTCTAGAGGCAAATCTAGATGAAACACGATTCAACAAGACCTGGTTTCTAACCCTTTGCTGGGCACAGCAAAATCGTTTGTTCACTTTCTTCCAGTAAGGAGAATGGATGTGGATGGCCTGTGAGAGTGTGTGTGTTAAGCGTGCAATACCTCCACAACGGTTTAACGGATTTTGATGAAATAAAACAAGAAAGATGTAGAAGTGACAAAAAACAACCCAACCCCTTGCTATTTTCCATTTTGTGTTGTTAACTAACACACACACACACACACACACACGCACACACACACACACACACACACACCCCCACACACACACACGCACGCACGCACGCACGCACGCACGCAGGCGCACACACAAAACCCAGTTGAATCTAGACTAGCAATGGTTAGCCTAGATGAGTCAACTAAAAGAATTCTGTTTAGAGGCAACTTTAAACTTACCCATGCTGATAATAATAATAATAATAATAATAATAATAATAATAATAATATTAAAAATAGCAACAACACTACTACTACTACTACTACTACTACTACTACTACTACTACTACTACTACTACTACTACTACTACTACTACTACAACAACAACAACAACAAATAACAACAAGACGACGACGATGGTGATACTACTACTACTACTACTACTACTACTACTACTACTACTACTACTACTACTACTACTACTGATATAATAATAATAATAATAATAAATATAAACAAACAATAATAATGATAATAATAACAACAATAACAACAACAACAATAACAACAATAATAATAACAACAACAACAATAATAATAATAATAATAATAATAATAATGATGATAATAACAATGACACCAATAATGATAATAATAATAATGTACGCAATTTATACAACGCTGATCTGAATCTTGTAAAATAAACCAAAATCGAAGAAGCAGCGCTCACACCAGAACAGAACAGATAATTATAACTCCTAAGCTACAAGAGGCTTCCTTCCCACTGTTACAATGATGATGATGGTTGTTACCACATTCAGACATGGGGCCCTGAAGCCATTGGAAAAAAGACATTGTACACCCACTGTACTGTCCTCGTGTTCTGCTTGGAAGAAGAAAAGAGAGAGGAATGCGAGTGAGACTTTCAGCTTTTGTTCTGTCTATTTCTGGGGGGAAAAATGTTTTGTTTGGCTTTTTGTTTTTCTTCGGGGGGGTTTGGTTTTTGTTGTTGTTCTGTTTGTTTTGTTTTGTTAGTTCTTGTCTGTTTTTCTGTCTGTGTTTTCTTTCTGTCTTTCTTTTCTTTTTTTATTTTAAAATCTGTCCTTTTTGTCTGTCTTTCTCTTTTTTTCTTTCTTTCTTTCTTTCTTTCTTTCTGTCTATCTGTCTGTCTTTTTCTTTCTTTTCTTTCTTTCTTTCTTCTTCTTTCTTCTTTCTTCTTTCTTTTCTTTCTTTCTTTCTTCTTTGTCTTCTTTCTTTCTTTCTTTTCTTTTTTCTGTCTTCTGTCTTTCTTTCTTTTCTTTTCTTTTGTCTTCTTTTTTCTTTCTTTCCTTTTTCTTTCTTTTCTTTCTTCTTCTGTTTCTGTCTTCTTTCTTTTCTTTCCTTTTTCTTTTTTCTTTCTTTTCTTTTCTGTCTTTTTCTTTCTTTCTTTCTTTCTTTTTTCTTTTTCTTTCTTTCTTCTTGTCTCTTCTTTCCTTTCTTTCTTCTGTTCTGTTCTTTTTTTCTTTCTTTCTTTCTTCTTTTTCTTTTTTTCTTTCTTTTCTTCTTTCTTTACTTTCTTATCCTTCTTGTCTGCCTGTCTGCCTTTCTTCTTCTGTTCTGTTCTTTGTTTTTTTCTGTCTTTCTTGCTTTTCTTTTTCATTTCTTTCCTATATTTTTTATTGCATAATCTTTCTGTTCTTTCTTTCTTTCTGTCATCTTTCTGTCTTGTTTATTCTTCTGCTACTTGCCTTTTTATGCCCTGTCTATTCTTTCTGTTTTGGTAGCTGATGATAATCTGCTGATTTACTTTTCCTTTCTGTATTGTACAGTGCTGTTTTTTCAATTCATGCTGCCTACTGTCTGCATATTTTATCTGCTGTCGCATGTATGCCTGTGTTGGCTGCTGACTGCCCAGACATATCTGCTGCATTCTGCTGCCTACCTCTCTGCAATATCCTATTAATTCTGTCTGTCTGCATATTGCCTGCTTGGAACTGCCTACCTGCTCTGGCATACTGTTTATCTGTCTGTATGGAAGGAAGGTGGCAGGATGGTTAAGACGTTGGCTTCCAACAAGAAAAACCTTTGAGGTTCTGGTTTCGTTCCAGCCTCGCCCTTTCTTCCCAGTTTGACAAGAAATCGACCTAAATGTCAAATTCCTTCGGATGAGACTATAAACCGAGGCCCCGTGTGCGAACGCATGCAGAACATCTTGCGCACACGTGTAATCCTGTTCCGCTTTTCGAAAGGGTAGGCCATTGTGTGCCGGTGGGAACAGCATAGACACGGGGACTGGATGTAAAAAAGCACATGAGTGCTTATTCCATTATCCTCGATAAAAAAAAGTCATCTGAGCGCTTTGATTTGTTGCTTTACAAGATTCAGCGCTATATAAATTCCATACATTATTATTATAATCATTATGCACATCTGCCTACCTGCCTACCTGTCTGCATATTATTTTATCTGCCTGTATGCATATCTGCCTGCTTGGCTGCCTACCTGTCTGCATATTTATCTGCCTGTCTGCATATCTGCCTGCTTGCCTGCCTATCTGTCTGCATACTATTTTATCTGTCTGTATGCATACCTGCCTGCTTGCATGCCTACCTCTCTGCATATTAGTTTATCTGTCTGTCTGTATACCTGCCTGCTTGGCTGCCTACCTGTCTGCATATTATTTTATCTGTCTGTCTGCAAACCTGCCTGCTTGGCTGCCTACCTCTCTGCATATTTATCTGTCTGTGTGCATATCTGCCTGCTTGCCTGCCTACCTGTCTGAATATTGTTTTATCTGCCTGTATGCATACCTGCCTGCTTGGCTGCTTACCTCTCTGCATATTATTTTATCTATCTGTATGCATACCTGCCTGCTTGGCTGCTTAAATCTCTGCATGTTATTGAATCTGTCTGTATGCATACCTGCCTGCTTGTCTGCCTACCTCTCTGCATATTATTTTATCTGTCTGTATGCATACCTGCCTGCCTACCTGTATGCATATCTGCCTGCTTGGCTGCCTATCTGTCTGCATATTATTTTATCTGTCTGTATGCATATCTGCCTGCTTGGCTGCCTATCTGCATATTATTTTATCTGTCTGTCTGCATACCTGCCTGCCTACCTGTCTGAATATGTATCTGTCTGTATGCATACCTTCCTGCCTACCTGCAAACCTCTCTGCATATTTATCTGTCTGTCTGCATACCTGCCTGCTTGCCTGCCTATCTCTCTGCATAGTTATCTGCCTGTCTGCATGCATATTTGCCAGTTTAGCATATCTCCCTGCCTGCCTGCGTGTCTGTCTGCCTGGGGGGAAAAACCCAAACAAACATATATTTTTGTGGACGTATTTGCTTGTGTCGCTGACTCCATCTATCTTCATTTGTTCTCGCGAGCAAGACACAAGCTTTTTGGCAACATGACTCAGTTTCCTGCTCGATATCTGAAAGATGCGAGAGCAACATGTTCAGGTACCTAACTGGAATCTAAGTCCTTAAAAGGGCTATTTACAAATAATTATGACTTCAAATTAACGATAAAGATACTGGTTTTTATTTTATTTTATATAAATTTTCTGAGTATACATGTAGTTTCAGCTTATTTTATGACAGGTAAGAATCCCCGCATTTTTAACATTATTTTTAGAAACAGATTTAGGTTAATTATGACTTGGAGAAATGAATAAGTTATGCTTATGCTTGTTAGTTATCTTTCAAAAGCATTTTAGGACAAAAGGAATAGCTTTATCAACAGAAAAGGTTTTTTTTTTCCTCATAATCTTTAGACAAGTTCAAAAACATTTGCTGTAAATTTCTATTTGATTTTACAGAACTTCCTGATGTAACAGTGCGTGCTTTGAATGATAATGTCTTCTAGTGTATTTTCACCTCTTGAAAGTGGGGTTAAACCTTGACTGATAAATAAACCTCTGTCTCTCTATCAATCTTTCTATCAAAAGCTCTCTCTCACACACACAAACACTCCACACACACACACACACACACACACACACACACACACAACTCCGCACACAAACACACACGCACACACATACACACACTCCACACACACACACTCCACACACTTACACACATACACACATTCCACACACACACTCCACACACACAACACACACACAAACACACGCACGCACAACACACACGCACGCACGCACACACATATACACACACGCACACTTCACACCACACTCCACACACACACACACTCCACACACACACACACTCCACACACAACACACCACACACACACATACACACACACACTCCACACACACACACACTCCACACCCACACACTCACACCCCACACACACACACACACACACACACACACACACACACACACACACACACACACACACACACACACAAAACAAGCCTTCACGCTCTTTGGACGAATGAAAAATGTCAGTGTGTTTATTATATTACCTTCTACAATTTTTTTTCTGTTTCGATAAGAACTCTGTGTGTGTGTGTGTGTGTGTGTGTGGTGTGTGTGGTGTGTGTGTTTTGTGTGTTGTGTGTGTGTGGTGTTGTGTGTGTGGGGTTTGTGTGTTTTGTGTGTGTTTTTGTGTGTGGTTTTGTCTTTTCTTTTCTTTCTGTTTTCTTTCTTTTCTTTCTTTCTTTCTTTCTTTCTTTCTTTCTTTCCTTCTTGTCTGCCTGTCTGCCTTTCTTTCTTCTGTTCTGTTCTTTTTTTTTCTTTCTGTCTTTTTTTTTCTTTTTTCTTTCTTTCCTTCTTTCTTTTATCATTAATCTATTCTGTCTTTCTTTCTTTCTGTCTTCTTTCTGTTCTTTGTTTTTTTTCTTTCTTGCCTTTTTATCCTCTCATTTCCTTTGTCAAAAATGTTTTTAGTGAATTATCTTTTTGACTGTTTCTGCTTTTGTATTTCAGTATTAGTGTTTTTTTCGAATTCTGCTTGGCTGCCTACTGTCTGCTATTTATCTGCCTGTATGCAAGTATGCGATGTAAGGGTTGGCAGACCGGATCTGGGTCATTCCAGCCTGCCTTTCTGCCAGTGCAAGAAATGACCTAAAGCAATCCTTCGCATGAACTATTAATATCGAGTCCCTGGCAAGCATTGCCTCTTGCGCTCACTTACCTGTTCCGCTTCGAAGTTATGCATTGTTGTGGAAAGCATAGACAGGGCTGGATGTAATAAGACGATGAGTGCTATCCAACAGATAAAAACCGTAGTTCTGGTTCGACCGCCTCGCCTTTTTCTCAGTTTGACAAGATTCACCTAAATGTCAAATTCCTTACGGATTAGACATAATAATCCGACGGCCTACCTGTGCGATACGCTGTAGAACTCTTGCGCCTACACTGTCTGCAATCCTGTTCCGCTTTTCGAAAGGCTGCTAGCCCATTGTTGCCGGATTTGAACTGCTTATGACCTGCGGTGACTTGATTGATATTGTAAGAAAGCATCATGAGTGCTTACTTCCATTTATCTCGATAAAAAAAATGCTCATCTGAGCGCTTTGTTATTGTCTGCTTTACAAGATTTCAGCGCTATTAAATTCCATACTTATTATTATAATCATTATGCACATCTGCCTACCTGCCTACCTGTCTGCATATTAATTTTATCTGCCCTGTATGCTATCTGCCTGCTTGGCTGCCTACCTGTCTGCATATTTATCTGCCTGTCTGCATATCTGCCTGCTTGCCTGCCTATCTGTCTGCATACTATTTTATCTGTCTGTATGCATACCTGCCTGCTTGCATGCCTACCTCTCTGCATATTATTTTATCTGTCTGTTGCTATACCTGCCTGCTTGGCTGCCTACCTGTCTGCATATTATTTTATCTGTCTGTCTGCAACCTGCCTGCTTGCCTGCCTACCTCTCTGCATATTTTTATCTGTCTGTTGCATACTGCCTGCTTGCCTGCCTACCTCTCTGAATATTTTTTATCTCTGTATGCATACCTGCCTGCTTGGCTGCTTAAATCTCTGCATATTATTGAATCTGTCTGTATGCATACCTGCCTGCTTGTCTGCCTACCTCTCTGCATATTATTGAATCTGTCTGTATGCATACCTGCCTGCTTGTCTGCCTACCTCTCTGCATATTATTTTATCTGTCTGTATGCATACCTGCCTGCCTACCTGTATGCATATCTGCCTGCTTGGCTGCCTATCTGTCTGCATATTATTTTATCTGTCTGTATGCATATCTGCCTGCTTGGCTGCCTATCTGCATATTATTTTATCTGTCTGTCTGCATACCTGCCTGCCTACCTGTCTGAATATGTATCTGTCTGTATGCATACCTTCCTGCCTACCTGCAAACCTCTCTGCATATTTATCTGTCTGTCTGCATACCTGCCTGCTTGCCTGCCTATCTCTCTGCATAGTTATCTGCCTGTCTGCATGCATATTTGCCAGTTAGCATATCTACCTGCCTGCCTGCGTGTCTGTCTGCCTGGGGGGAAAAACCCAAACAAACATATATTTTTGTGGACGTATTTGCTTGTGTCGCTGACTCCATCTATCTTCATTTGTTCTCGCGAGCAAGACACAAGCTTTTTGGCAACATGACTCAGTTCCCTGCTCGATATCTGAAAGATGCGAGAGCAACATGTTCAGGTACCTAACTGGAATCTAAGTCCTTAAAAGGGCTATTTACAAATAATTATGACTTCAAATTAACGATAAAGATACTGGTTTTTATTTTATTTTATATAAATTTTCTGAGTATACATGTAGTTTCAGCTTATTCATGACAGGTAAGAATCCCCGCATTTTAACATTATTTTTAAGAAACAGATTTAGGTTAATTATGACTTGGAGAAATGAATAAGTTATGCTTATGCTTGTTAGTTATCTTTCAAAAGCATTTTAGGACAAAAGGAATAGCTTTATCAACAGAAAAGTGTTTTTTTTCCTCATAATCTTTAGACAAGTTCAAAAACATTTGCTGTAAATTTCTATTTGATTTTACAGAACTTCCTGATGTAACAGTGCGTGCTTTGAATGATAATGTCTTCTAGTGTATTTTCACCTCTTGAAAGTGGGGTTAAACCTTGACTGATAAATAAACCTCTGTCTCTCTATCAATCTTTCTATCAAGAGCTCTCTCTCACACACACAAACACTCCACACACACACACACACACACACACACACACTCCGCACACAAACACACACGCACACACATACACACACTCCACACACACACACTCCACACACTTACACACATACACACATTCCACACCACACACTCCACACACACAACACACACACAAACACACGCACGCACACACACACGCACGCACGCACACACATATACACACACGCACACTTCACACACACACTCCACACACACACACACTCCACACACACACACACTCCACACACACACACCACACACACACTACACACACACACTCCACACACACACACACTCCACACCCACACTCCACACACACACACACACACACACACACACACACACACACACACACACACACACACACACACACACACACACACACACAAGCCTTCACGCTCTTTGGACGAATGAAAAATGTCAGTGTGTTTATTATATTACCTTCTACAATTTTTTTTCTGTTTCGATAAGAACTCTGGTGTGTGTGTGTGTGTGTGTGTGTGTGTGTGTGTGTGTGTGTGTGTGTGTGTGTGTGTGTGTGTTGTGTTGTGTGTGTGTTTTGTGTGTGTTGTGTTGTGTGTTTGTGTGTGTGTTTGTGTGTGTGTGTGTTTGTGTGTGTTTGTTTGTGTGTTTGTGTGTTGTTTGTGTGTGTGTGTTTGTGTGTGTTTTGTGTGTGTTGTGTGTTTGTGTGTGTTTGTTGTGTGTTGTGTGTGTATTATGTTGTGTATGTGTGTGTTTGTAAGTGTGTGTTTGTGTGTGTGTTGTGTGTTGTATGTGTGGTTTGTGTTTGTATTGTGTGTTTTGTAATTGGTGTGTGTTTGTGTGTGTTTGTGTGTTTTGTTGTGTTTGTTTTGTAGTTTGTGTGTGTTTTGTATTGTGTGTGTATTTGTGTGTGTTTGTGTGTTGTGTGTGTGTGTGTTTGTGTTTGTTGTGTGTGTTTGTATGTGTGTGTTTGTGTGTGTTTGTTTGTGTTTGTGTGTGTGTGTTCATGTGTGTTTGTGATGTGTGTTCAGGTGTTTTGTGTTGTGTTGGTGTGTGTGTGTTATGTGTGTGTGTTGTGTGTGTGTGTTATGTTGTTTGTGTGTGTTGTATGTGTGTTGTGTGTGTATGTGTGTTGTGTGTGTGTGTGTGTTCATGTGTTTTGTTTGTGTTGTGTGTGTTTCATGTGTGTTTGTGTGTGTTGTCGTGTGTGTTTGTGTGTTTATGTGTGTAGTGTGTGTGTGTGTGTTCATGTGTGTTGTGTGTGTGTATTGTGTGTGTTCAGTGTGTTTGTGTGTAGTGTGTGTTGGTTTATGTTGGTGTGTGTGTGTTCATGTGTGTTTGTGTGTGGTGTTTGTGTGTGTTCATGTGTGTTTGTGTGTGTGTATTGTGTGTGTGTTCATGTGTGTTTGTGTGTGTATTGTTTGTTCTGTGTGTTTGTGTGTATGTGTTTGTGTGTGTTCATTGTGTTGTGTGTGTATGTGTGTGTGTTCATGTGTGTTTGTGTGTTCATGTGTGTTTGTGTGGTTATTGTCTGTTTGTGTGTGTGTGTTCATGTGTGTTTGTGTGTGTGTGTTCATGCTGTTTCTTGTGTCTGTGTTCAGTGGTTTCATTGTGATTTGTGTTGTGTGTGTGTCATGTGTGTTTGTGTGTGTGTATTTTGTGTCGTTGTGTGTGTGTGTTGTGTGGTTGTGTGTGTGTATTTTGTCTTGTGTGTGCTGTTGGTGTTCATGTGGTTATGTGTAGTGTTGTTATGTTGTGTTTGTGTAAGGTTGTCCTGTGTGTAGTGTCACTAGTTATGTGTGTGTGTATGCCTTCAATTGGTCATGTGTTCTCTTGTTGTGGATGTTGTGTGCGTGTGGGACTTGTGTCACTGGGTAGTGATGTGTTCCGTTGTAGCGCCGGTCCATCATAGACGCTCTTTTTCTTCTTCTTTTTTCCATTACGTTAAATGGCCATTGTAATTTGTTCTTGTATTTCAAAAGAAAGTCGCGTGTGTAACACCCCCCACCCAACCCCCAACCCCCTGCACCCCCCTTTCCCCCCCCCACTCGACAATAGGCCTAAAATTGGTCAAAAAGCGTTTCTCTCTGTTTTCAGGACTAAGTTGCAGTTAGGGACCTTTCA
>CM054164.1:22660665-22683165 GCA_028751875.1 Rapana venosa
AGTGGTGTGTAGGGCAGCAACAAAGCGCTCCCACTCCTGTCTATCCTGGGCTAACCTAGTCACTGATCCCCAAGAGTGCTGCATGGCCTTCATCTCACTTTCTACAGTCCTCCTCCTCCACGTTGCTTTTGGTCTTCCTTTCTTTCTCCTTCCTTCTGGGGTCCAGTGCAATGCTGTTCTTGTGATTGACTGTGGGTTTCTTCGAGGATGTGCCCATTCCACTTCCACCGTCTTCTGGTGATGATGGTTCCCATGTCTTCTTGCCTGCATCTCGTAGTAGGTCTTCATTGGAGATCTTCTCTGGCCAAAAGATCCGGAGAATTCTTCGGAGGCATACGGTATGAAAGGATCGAAGTTTGGTAAGATCCGCTTCCGTCATCCTCCAGCACTCAGAACCATACAGGAGCGTAGATACAACACAGCTCTGGTATAGCTTCAGTTTGGTGTTGGTGCTGTACTGAGTTGATCTCCAGATATAATTCATCTCCCTAAACACTCCTGGCCTTGCCCAGTCTGTTGTGGATGTCTTCTTTTGTGCCGCCCTCTGGTTTGATGATGCTGCCAAGGTATGTGAACTTGTCTGTCTGACACAGGTCAGTTCCATTTCACTTTCACAGGCGCTGGTGTGTTTACATTGAACGACATTGTCTCTGTTTTCTTGGTGCTAATAGAAGCCCCACTTGCTGTCCGAATGTTTGGAGTCTGCTGGTCTTCTCCTGGATATGTTGGTGTGTGTGTGGACAGCAGCGCCAGGTCATCCGCAAAGTCAAGGTCGTCTAGTGTTGAGAACAGGCTCCAGCTTCAGTTTCCCCTTATTCACTTTGTGTGTGCCTGTGGTGAGTATGTGTCAAAGCCTTCAGGGGTTGGAGGTTCATGACAGAAGGTTGTTGGAGGGGAGTTGGGGTGGTCGCCAGCCTGGGTGGGCATCTCACTGTGACTTCCCAATAAGCTGTCACTGTCATCAGTTTTGGTCATGTCAAACGCTCCTCTGGTCTGGCTAAAAACGATCCTACAAGGCACAGTGAGGGGAGGAAGAAGAAGAAGAAAGAAGAAGAAGAGAGAAAAAGAAGAAGAGAGAGAAGAACAAACAAGAAATGGAAGAACAAGAACGAGAACACGAACAAGACAAGAAGAGGCAGATGGAAAGGATGGGAGGACAACATTCGAGAGGGAAAGGATGGAGCTGTGAGAGACACCCTGAGGTGGTGAGAGACGAGAGAGGACTGGTGAAGGTGGTTGACAAAAGCTTCGAAGGTGCCCAAAGATTCGAATCTTGAGGATCGTAGCGGCGAGGGAGGTGTGAGGCGGTCAGATAGGGCCAAGTAGATGGTTTTCCTGAGTATGTCATTCTTGAAACAGCAACCACTCAAAACCACCAAAGTGACTTTTTAATTCTCCTTTATACATTTTTGTAAAAATTCTTTATATCGATGATAATGGCAGATTTAGAGCGCAAGATGTTCTGGGGCTTTTACACACCAGTCGTTTAGTTATCAGTTTTGGAAGATTCTGTCACTTGTTACCCACACGGCACAACAATGGCCTACTCTTACGGAACATGATTTAAAAGATGTTCGCGTGCATGTTTCCACACGGTTCCCTCCGGTTTTATAGTGCATCCTCGGACTTTTGTGGGAGAGTGTGAGTCTGCACTGATTTGTAATTCCAGGAGGAAATATCCCCTTTAACGGGAATCGAACCGGTCGTTTCGAGCGCAATTTTACACCACACTAACCCCTCTCATCACAATACAGGACAAATCTGGGTGGTGGCTCCATGGTGGCCTGACATTGTTAAAACTCCCTGTTGACTTCCGATCCTGCCTATCTGTCTGTGTATCATTTATTTATTTTTTTTTATATTCCATTCTGTTTCCCCTGCAATATTTCACAACATTTACACCGACAACAAATATCATGCAACATAACTATACACACAAAGCTACGGGACATTTTCTGTGCTCATTACACATATTTGTAGCTATCTCGGCTGATCATGCGTGTGTGCGCGTTTATAGCACTATTTTGTCTTTTCACTGCAATATTTCACAAAATTTACACCGACAACAAATATCATGCAACACCACTATACACACAAAGCTACGGGAAATTTTCTGTGCTCATACACATATTTGTGGCTAACTCGGCTGATCATGCGTGTGTGTGTGCGCGTTTGTAACACGCTCTTAGACAGCACGGGCGTGCATGCGTCGCGCGGGAGACTGGCATTGTTTTGTTTTTTTTTAATGCAGGCAGCATTAGTCTCTCTGCCATGCGTGCGCATGCATTATAAACATGCGCTCAATGATACGTGCTTATCTCCCTTTCACGGCTGGGTGATGATGCCGTTAGTTATGGCCCGCTGGTCAAGGGAGAGAAAAATATATAGGTTGGGGTTTTCTCCCCTCCCTTTTTTGTGGGAGGTGCGTGCGGTGTATTCTGTTTTCAGGCTCTTCTCTCTTGTAATTCTGTCCTGTGGATACATTTTGTGAAATCTCATTTTCTCAATAGTGGAAGTTATTTTCAGTTGGGTTTTTATTTTCTGACTATTTTCTCTGTAGGTCTATGATTCTGTCTACGTCTGTCTCCCTAACATTTTGCTATTTGTTTCTATGTCTATCTCTGGATAGAGATAAGGGATGTGTGTGGTTACATTTGGAGGTGAAGATCATCATCATCAGCAGCAGCAGCAGCATCAGCAGCATCAGCAGCAGCTGCATCATCATCATCATCATCATCATCATTGTCGTCGTCGTCGTTGTTGACGATATCAACATCGTCATCGTCATCATCATCGTCATCATCATTATCAGTGTCGTCGTCGTCGTCGTCATCATCATCATCATCATCATCATCATCATCATCAGTAGCAGCAGCAGCAGCAGCAGCAGCAGCAGCAGCAGCAGCAGCAGCAGCAGCAGCAGCAGCAGCAGCATTGATGTCTCTGTCTCTTTCACTCATATTCAATCTGATCCAGTTTACTCCAGTCTGAATTAGTCGTGTCCAGCCTGACCTAATCTTGTTCAATCTTGTCAAATCAAGACAAGCCCGGTATATTTTTGTCTGATCCAGTTTAATCCAGTCTAATCCAGTCCAGTCCAGTTTAATTCTGTCCTGTCCAGTTTAATCCAGTTCATTCCAGTTTAGTTCTGTCCTATCCAGTTTAGTCCAGTTTAGTTTTGTCCTATCCAGTTTAACCCAGTTCAACTTAATCCTGCCCAACTCAGCTTAATCCAGTCTAATCTAATTTAGCGTAGTCCAATCTATATGAATCCTTTCCAATCCAATCTACTTACTTACTTACTTACTTAGGCCCATCACTCCCCCTGGAGCATAGGCCGCCGACAACAGTCCGCCAGAGTCCTCTGTCCTGGGCTATTCTCTCCAGCTGTCTCCAGGTATATCCCATCTTCTTGGTTTCTGCCTCAAGGTCGCGTCGCCAGGTGTTTCTTGGCCTTCCTCTTTTTCGTTTTCCCTGGGGGTTCCATGATAGTGCCTGCCTTGTGATGTTGCTGGCTGGCTTTCTCAGGGTGTGCCCGATCCATCCCCATCTCCTGCGCCGGATTTCATTCTCAGCTGGCAGCTGGTTGGTACGTTGCCACAGGTCTGCGTTGCTGATGGTGTCGGGCCAGTGGATCTGGAGGATTCGTCTCAGGCAGCTGTTGATGAAGGTCTGCACTTTCTTGATGGTGGTCTTTGTTGTCCTCCATGTCTCCGCTCCATATAGTAGGACT
The DNA here is from genome assembly GCA_028751875.1 of Rapana venosa. NCBI lineage: Eukaryota > Metazoa > Mollusca > Gastropoda > Neogastropoda > Muricidae > Rapana > Rapana venosa. The sequence goes on from CM054164.1 coordinate 22,664,399, forward strand.
GACTTGACGTTGGAGTTGAACAGCCTGATCTTTGTGCGGGTCGACACCACCTTGGAGCTCCAGATGTTCTTCAGCTGAAAGTACGCTGCCGTCGCCTTGCCAATTCTTGCTCTGACGTCTGCATCTGTGCCGCCCTGCATGTTAATGATGCTACCCAGGCACGTGAATGTCTCCACTTCTTCCAGCTCCTTCCCATTTAGTGTGACTGGGTCCTCACTCACTGCGTCGACACAGTTTTTAGTACAGTCCGATGTATCTTCATTCTTTCCAATTCAAAATCGCAGAGTACTTTTTTTCTCATACCTTGGCTAGAACTCCAAGCTTCACCAATGAAGTTGACCTGGAAGATTGTAAAAAATCCCCATCCTCAGTTCAGCAGATGCTACTGAGATTCGAACCCACAACTTCATGGATCTATGGGAATGAAGTCTAAACGGTCTCACCCACTCGGCCAAAGGTGTCTGTGTAATAGTGCAGTTCAGATCATGTTTGTGTAGTCCAGTGCAATCCTGTTCAAGTTGTTGTGTTTTCGAGTCTTGATGCAATCGAATCCGATCAATAGAATGCTTTGCTTTCATTTGAGAGGTAACATTAGCAATACAGTTAATTAGGATGAAAAGGCGTAAGGGATTGATATCATTGTGAATCTTTGTTGTTGTTGTTGTTGTCTGTTTGCCTCTCTCAAGGTTATGATATCAAACTGCGTAATATCATAAACTTTAAAAACATTCTTTTCTGTGCAATATTTAACTAGGTTTGATTTGATATCAACGTTATACACACATACACGTGTGCTTTGTTTTATTTGCTCATATAATTATGTGCTTTGCTTTGGTGATTGTGCGTGCGTGTTTATACACATGCATTTAGACAGCACGCACGTGCATCCATGTTATTGGGAGACTGACATTCACGCATGCATACATCAGTCTCTCCGCGTGCGCACGCATTAAAAGCGCGTGCTCAGTTGATACCTGCTTATCTCACGTTCATGGTTGGGTGATGCTACTATTAGTTACGGGTCACTGGTCGGGTGGGGGGTGGGGTGGGGGAGGGGTGGGTGGAGTATAACCTTTGGGTTTTTTCTCTCCCTTTTATGGTGTAGACTTTTAGTTCTCTCCCCCTTGTAAATTTATCCCGTGGACAAAATAATTTATCATAGTTCCTGTTTTCTCTGAATAGAGCCTATTCAGTTATTCACTTCGCTATTTTTTTTCTTTTATCTCTTTGTATCTGTCTAAGTCTGACTGAGTCTGTCGTACCTGTGTTTGACACTGATATCTCTTTGCGTTTTTGTCTTAGTCGCTGCTTGTTTTTTGGTTATTTTTTTTTTATAGGCTGAAGGAAAAGAAAGCATGTTGAAGGGTGGCTGTTTTACCTTTGAATATAAAGGTCATCATCATCATCATCATCATCATCATCATCATCTTCGAAAGCTGTCACGGTCTCTCTCATTTATTTATTTTCATTTTATTATTTTATTCAATTATATCGAGGATAATGGAATAAGCACTTATGTGCTTTTATTACATCCAGTCCCCGCGTGTATGCGGATTTGTGAATTCTGTCATCTGTTCCCACCGGCACACAATGGCCTACTTTTACGAAAAGAGGAACAAGATTTAACGTGTGCGCAAGATGTTCTGCGTGCGTTCGCACACGGGGCCTCGGTTTATAGTCTCATCCCAAGGACTTTGGGGGAGAGTGGAGTCTGCACTGATGTTAACTCCAGAGGAAAATATCCCCCTTGAACGGTGTGTGTGTGTGTGTGTGTGTGTGTGTGTGTGTGTGTGTGTGTGTGTGTGTGTGCATGATTGAGAGAGATAAACAGACGGACAGAGACTCAGAGACACAGAGAAAGACAGACAGACAGACAGACAGACAGACAGAGAGAAAGAGAGAGAGAGAGAGAGAGAGAGAGAGAGAGAGAGAGAGAGAGAGAGAGAGAGAGAGAGAGAGAGAGAGAGAGAGAGAGAGAGAGAGAGAGAGAGAGAGAGAGAGAGAGAGAGAGAGAGAGATTTATTCTTTTATATCGAGGATAATGGAATAAGCACTCATGTGTTTTTTTACACCAGTCCCCGTGTGAATGCGGTTTTGTAAATTTTGTCATCTGTTTCCACCGGCACACGATGACCTACTCTTACGAAAAGCGGAACAGGATTTAACGGGCGCGCAAGATGTCATGCGTGCGTTCGCATTGTGTGTGTGCTTGTGTTTGCTTGTGTGTGCTTGTGTGTGTGTGTGTGTGTGCTTTTGTGAGTGCGTGTGTGTGTGTGTGTGTGTGTGTGTGTGTGTGTGTGTGTGTGTGTGTGTGTGTGTGTGTGTGTGTGTGTGCATGATTGAGAGAGAAACAGATAGACAGAGAAATACACACAGAAAGACAGAGAGAGACAGAGACAGACACAGACAGACAGACAGACAAACCGAGACAGAGAGAGGCAGAATTTATTGTGTGAGGTTTTTCAACCCATTTACAACAGGTGCTGGGGAATAAGGACAGAAATCGAAAAGTACACAAGCATAATTCAACATTGAATAGTAATCTTCGCGAATGGAAACCGAATCGCAGAACTATATAATTTATGCGGTTACATACATATTATGTGAACTGGTAAAAAAAATCACTATTTTCATAGCTGCAGATGTTAGAGAAAGAGAGAGAGGGAGAGAGAGAGAGAGAGAGAGAGAGAGAGAGAGAGAGAGAGAGAGAGAGAGAGAGAGAGAGAGAGAATTGGAATGAATCTTTTTTTTTTCAAAGGTAACAGAATAAGCATACGCATACTTTATTTTCATCCGGCCCTTGCCCTGATTAGGGACTATCAACAAAACAAGGGGAAAAAACCCTAGGACAACAAGGACAACATGATTTTTAGAAAAAGACAAGTGTATATTTAACAATACATAAACCCTAACTGACCTAAACGCTAATATCAAGATATACGTCATAAATTATACAGATTTAGAAAAATAGAGATATACGTTAACAAACATAATTCTCAAATGAATTGAACATGAACATAAAACTGATACACTAACTATAATTAAGTAATAATTATGGATAAAGTAAAACAGAGGGAGAACAGCAAAAAAGCAAGAGAGAGAGAGAGAGAGGAGAGAGAGAGAGAGAGAAGAGAGAGAGAGAGAGAGAGAGAGAAGAGAGACAGAGAGAGAGAGAGAGAGACAGTGAAAGAGAGATAGAGAGAGAGAGAGTATCAGACAGAACATCAGACAAAGACAGTGTAGAGAGACAGACAGACAGACAGATACAAAAGCAGAGGGCAGAATTTCAGTGGGGTGTAGTTTTTGGTCACTGACACACACACACACCACACACACACACACACACACACGCACGCACACACACACGCACGCACGCACACACACACACACACACACACACACACGCACGCACACATACACATACACACACACACACTACATGTAGAGGTCTTTGGTGCCTCTATCAACTTACTTTTTTTCGCCCACATTGATCAGCCTCCATACTCTGTGATGCTCTCTGCCTGCTTACTACCAACGCCCCCCCCCCTCCCCTCACAACCCCCCCCCCCCCCCCTATCCCTACGACCCCCGACCCCCCCCCCTCACCCCCACCCCCCCTCACCACCCCCTCCACCTGCCTTGCGCCTCACCGTCTTTCCCTCATCAGATCTCTGTCTCCGTTTCCTCTATCTCTGTCTTTCTTTTTCAGACCGACACAGAGAGACACAGGGAGCCATACAGAGAGAGAGAGAGAGAGAGAGAGAGAGAGAGAGAGAGAGAAGAGAGAGAGAGAGAGAGAGGAGAGAGAGAGGGAGAGGAGAGAGAGATGAGAGAGAGGAGGGAGAGAGAGAGAGTAAGAGAGAGACACAGTAACAGAGAGACAGAGAAACAGAGACAGACTGACAGACAGAGACAAACAGATAGGTAGACAGACGAACATACAGACAGTCAGAGAGAGAAAGAGAGACAGGACAGACCGACAGACAGACAGAAACGGAAAGAGACCGACAGAGACAGACAGACAGATAGATAGACGAACAGAGAGAGAGAGAGACAGAGACAGACAGACAGAGACAGACAGACAGACAGACGAACAGAGAGAGAGAGAGAGCGACAGAGACAGAGACAGACAGACAGACAGACAAACAGCAATCTGGACAAGAAAGCTGGCACAGACAGGCAGGCAAAGCTGAAAACCGGGCATACAGATAAAGAGACAAGCAGACAGACATAGACAGACAATAGACACAATAGAAGACAGACAGACACACCAACAAACAGACATACAGACAGACAGATAGACAGGCCCACAGACAGACAGAAACACAGAGAGAAAAAACTCAAAGACAGAAAAATTAAAAGAAAAAAAACCCAAAACATACAAGGCAAGTTGAATCTTTTATCTATTTTTTTTTATTTCGTGGATAACGGAATAAGCATTCATGTGTTTAGGTTTTTTTCATCCAGTGCCCGTGTGTATGCAGTTTTATAAATTTTGTCAGCCGTTCCCCGGCACACAATGGCCTACTCTTATGAACAGCGGAGCGGTTTTTAACGTTTGCCCAAGATGTTCTGCGTGCGTTCGTACACAGGACCTCGATTTATAGTATTATCCGAAGGACTTTTGGGGAGAGTGGAGTAGGCACTGATGTTAACTCCAGAGGAAAAATCCTCTTGAACGAGATTTAAACCCGGGTCAGCAGATCACGAATGTATCACCCTAACCACCAAGCCATCCCGTCTTGCGGAGTCTTCTCCCTTATAGATTTTATATTCAAAATGACATGCTGAGGTTCTTTTTATTTTTATCTGCCTCATCTTCTTTGACGGTTTTTTCCCCCCCAGATGTCCTCACACAGATCAATTAAATCTCTCTATCCAGCCATACCTAGGCTTTCCATACTATATCTTCAGGGTCAGAAGTCTACAGGGAGCTCATCAATATTAGGATGCCATAGGGCCACTGGCCAGAGAGGCTCTGCACTTCTGCTGGGTCACTTTGGTTGTGTTCAGTGCTGCTTGTTCTAAGTTAACATGTGAAGAAGAAAACGTCCTACTCTTCTCATTAAATTCCTTATTTATGGAAATAACTTCTTTGCTTCGAAGCCAAAGTGACAGAGACTCCCACCCGGAGTATTATCCACCACACAGCGCTTATCCAACGACCCTCTTCCATAAAACTTTCACTCTTCCCCCAAAAGGCTTTGACAGTGACTTACCACAGGCACAGGCAGTAGTACATTGGAAACTGAAACTGAGGTCACCTTCACACACCAAGGGACAAGTGAGAACCACTGCATCAGCCACTATTGTCTTTTTACTGCATTGGTGGTCAATGGTAATTCAGGATGTTATCGTAATAATTTTTTTTCTACAAAAGTGCACCTGCTTTAAGACTTTGTAACAGAAATGTCCTCTACGTTTCCTGTTATTTTATCATGATTTTTGAAATTTATTTATTCTTTTATATCGAGAATAAATTCCATGCATTATTATTATTATTATTATTATTATTATTATTATTATTATTATTATTATTATTATTATTATAATGGAATAAGCACTCATGTGCTTTTTTACATCCAGTCCCCGTGTGTATGCGGTTTTGTCAATTTTGTCATCTGTTCCCACCGGCACACAATGGCCTTCTCTTTCGAAAAGCAAAACAGGATTTAACGCGTGCGCAAGATATTCTGCATGCGTTCGCACACGAACCCTCGGTTTATAGTCTCATCCGAAGGACTTTGACATTCAGTTCGATTTTTTTGTCAAACTGGGAAGAAAGGGCGAGGCTGGGAATCGAACCCAGAACCTCACGGTTGACTTGTTGGCAGGCAAACATCTTAACCATCCTGCCACCTTCCTTCCTTCCCTCTTGACTTATGATACGTCAGTCGTGCTTGAGAGATACAGTCACCTGCAGTGTTGAGCAACATCCTCAAAATAACGTCCATACAGTGGATGAAGCTCAACTGTGAGGTCCAAGTTTTCGATATGAGCCCATAGCACATTCATTCTTAAGATAAAGGTGTTCCATACCCTAGGGGAGCGAGGCATCAGAGACCTCAACTTCTCCAGGGGCCAGCATATTGAGGGTGGCACCCATCTCCTCTCCCTCGCTGCTTTACCTTCCCTGACCCTAAAAGAGGGCAGGTACCCATTTCCAGCTGTGTGAACTGGGGGACTGAACTGAAGCCAAGGCGCGTAAACGGTCACCCATACACTTGGTAACCACGCTCGATCGACGCTGCTTAACATTGGCTGGGGGTAAAGCGAGTGCTCTGACCACTGAGCTATCCCGTCCCCACACTGAGGGAATAGCAAACTCACAGCCGAATGGATCCCAGGAGCACCTAAGGACTTTTATGAGATTCAAACCCGCGATCAGGCAAGGCTGCGTACTCTCTCCCCTTCTCTTCGTGTGATCTACATGGACCAGATTACAAAGGAAGCCAACCCAGATCTTGAGGCCCTGAACGAACTATTATTTGCTGACGACCAATGCTTGATGGATCAGAACAAAGCAGCTCTTCAAGAACACACAGACCAACTCAACACAAGCTGCGAGAGGTATGACATGAAGATCAGTATCACCAAAACAGAAGTTATGTCTGTCAGCAGAAATCCAGGAAAGCTGGACATCAACATCAACAGCACCCAGCTGAAACAGACCAAAGAATTTAAATACCTTGGCAGCCTCTTCACTGAAGATGGAAAATTGGACAGAGAGATAAAAACAAGATGCCAGAAAGCGAACGCAGTCAGTTACCAACTCGCCCCCCTTCTAAAACATTCCAGCATCCCAATGAGCACCAAGGCAAAACTCATCAACGCCATCTTCGTTCCAACACTCACATACCAGTATCAGACATGGGCCCTAACAAAAGCCTTAGAGAAAAAATTGGTCTCATGTGAAATGCGCTGCCTGAGAAAAGCTGTCAACAAGACCAGACGCGACAAGATCAAAAATGAGGTGATCAGAGACATGGTCGGGCTAACACCAATTCTCCACCATATCGAACAACAAAGAATCAGGTGGTTCGGTCACCTCATTAGAATGCCGCCCAACCAACCAGCCCTACGGGCATACACCACCAAACACAATGGCTGGAAAGCCAGAGGTAGACCAAGGAGACGATGGAGCGACTCCGTGGCTGACACCCTACGAGCCCATGACCTGTCACTACATCAAGCCTCCCGCCTTGCTGCAGACAGACGTCTGTGTCTACCCGCGACGCCGAAAGGCACCAGCGGCAGATGAAAGAAGAAGAAGAAAAAACGGGCGATGGTCTAACCAGGAGCCCAAAGTATTAACCACTGCAGCTGGTGTGCATTTCCTCACAGGACCTTGGTTTATAGTCTTCTCCAAAGAACGCACATCAGAAACGAATCACAGGAAGGAAGGTGGCAGGATGGTTAAGACATTCGCCTGCCAACAAGTCAACCGTGAGGTTCTGGGTTCGATTCCCAGCCTCGCCCTTTCTTCCCTGTTTGACCAAAAAAATCGAACTGTGTGTCAAAGTCCTTCGGATAAGACCGAGGCTAGAAACCGAGGCGCCGTGTTCCAACGCATGCAGAACATCTTGCGCACACGTTAAATCCTGTTCCGCTTTTCGGAAGAATAGGCCATTGAGTGCCGGTGGAAACAGATGACAATATTGACAAAACTGCATACACGCGGGGATTGGATTTTTAACAAGCACATGAGTGCTTATTCCATTATCCTCGATAAAAAGAGTGCTTTGATTTGTTGCTTTACAAGATTCAGCGCTATATAAATTCCATACATTCTTCTTCTTCTTCTTCTTTTTCTTCTTCTTCATCATCATCTTCTTCTTCTTCTTCTTCTTCTTCTTCTTCTTCTTCTTCTTCTTCTTCTTCTTCTTCTTCTTCTTCTTCTCCAAAGAACTGACATCAGAAACGTATCAGAACTCGCGTTACCTCAAGGATGAAAATCCATCCACAATCCTCGTGAGGATGGCCAGGGGGCCTGCCAGTATAAACAGCATCCCCACCTTCTGGAAATTCTGTGCTAGGAATTCCCTCTTTTCTATCACTCTCTTTGTTTTTGCCTTGTTTCTTTTTCTTCTTGTCACCTTCTTCTTGTCTGTTTTCTGCCCTCTTGGTCCATTCTCCTGCGGTTGTTCCCCCCCCCCCCCCCCCCCCCCAAGAAAGACATAAAACGATAACAATTCTCTCTTCCATGCCGAAGTCTGATGCGCTGGGCCTGACTTGTCAGGCGCTTAACGGCAGCGCAACGCATTTTCGCTCATATTTAAATTTTTAAAAAATTTATTATTTTATTTTGAGGACAATGGAATAAACACTCATGTGCTTTTTTTTACATCCAATCCCCGTGAGTATGTAGTTTTGTAAAATTTTGTCATCCGTTCCCACCGGCACACAATAGCCTACTCTTCCGAAAAGCGGACAGATGACAGTAGATGCTGTCTGAGCGTTCGACGAACCCCCACCCCAAAAAAAAACAACAACCCCAAAACAAAACAAAACAACAACAACAAAAACCCCCACAAAAAACAAAAAAACACACCAAAACACCAACAAAGAAAACCACCACCAACAACAAAAAATAAAACCAAAAAAACAAAAAAACAAAAATCTACTCCCTTCCCCTCATACAAAGAGCTCAGTACGGATTGGAACTCAGACCTTTAAACAATACTTCACTGCTGGTTCTAACCACCAAAGGTGGTGTGCACTTTCCGTTTCTCTCCTTGCACGCAGAGCGTTAAAAGATGCATCAGCGAGTCAGAGAGTGTGAACAGACAGCTGCTGAAATCAGTACTGCCAATCTTGGCTTTGGGTTAGGTAGGATCAGTTTTGAGAAGCTTGTCTTCTGCCTGCATCTCAGTTCTACTACCACCACCCCCCCCCCCCTATCCCCTTTCTGTCTGTCTATCTGTATGTCTGTCTGTCTGTGTGTGTCTGTGTATGTATGTCTGTCTGTGTATGTGTCTGTCTGTCTGTGTCTGTCTGTATCTCTCTGTCTCTCTCTCTCTCTCTCTCTCTCTCGCTCTCTCTATCTGATGAGAAAATTACAGAACTGCATACACACGAGGACTGATTGTAAAAAAAAAAAAAAGAATATGATTGCTTTTTCCATTATCCTCGAAGTAACAGAATAAATAAATAACAATCTCTCTCTCCCCCTCTCTGTCTTTCTCTCTCTCTCTGTCTTGCTTTTCTGTCTCTGTCTGTCTCTGTCTGTCTGTCTCTGTTTCTCTCTGTCTCTATCTCTCTGTCTGTCTCTCTGTATTTCTCTGTCTCTCTCTGTCTCTGTCTCTCTCTCTCTCTCTCTCTCTCTCTCTCTCTCTCTCTCTCTCTCTCTGCCCCTATCCTTACTTTCATCTGAAGTAATGGGGATCACGCCAGTGCAAGCCAATGTAACAACATTCATTTCCAACTGATCCCAGAAAATGCGAAAGAACTCAGTGCTATGCAAGATTTGAAGCGCACACAGCTATGCACTGCATTGCCTTGCAATACAGATAAAGTGTGATTCTGTAAAGTACTGTACATCATCACACATTACAACTGCAGAACGCAATAACACTTCTGTATGTGGTTCATGCTACAATGTCATAAAACCAGTTGCTGAAGTGCAATAGTTCGCATATTGAATTCCTGGCTTGTAGACTTTGTAGAGTTCGATTCCCACAGGAGTCAAGTGATGCCTTTTTATTTCTTGTACCAAGACTAAGTTCTACTCAGAGGGAGTTCAGTTGGTGGTTGTTTTTTTATAGACTGAGCAAAAAGACTATGACCATTAAGTCAAGTCAAAATGATCTTCATTGAGGGTAAAACAGATTAAAGTTTATACAACTTTTTTTTTCATCCTACCCTCACCACACAAAAAAAAAATCAAGAAAATGGATGTATAAAAGCATTGAAATCAAGCGTCATCTACTTTACTTATGTACTTTTTTTAAAGGGTGTTGCTTAAATTACTGGACAAATCAGCGTGTGTTTTGTATCTCTTGGGTCCAGTTGATGTATATATATGAAAGAGATTAGAGTACAGCTGTGTCAAGTAGTCTGTAAACTGAGATGCCTTCACAGCATCCTCGTTACAAATTCCTCATCATCATTGACCTTCATGCAGTAAAGGAAGTTTTGTCTCTGATTATATGGCCCCTAGTGCTCTGATTTCATGGATAATCTCAGAATTTGGTCTCCTATAGACATCGGGTACCTGCATGTTAAAGCATTCAGGGTTTGGAAAATCAAAGGAGTTGTTTGTTAGAGGGCTGTTTCATTGGTTGCCTTTATATGTGGATATCTCAGTGGTCGGAGCACTCGCTTTTCCCCAGGCAAGTTAAGCAGCGTCGAGGGTGGTTCAGTACAGTTCCCCCAGTTCACCCAGCTGTAAATCGGCACCAGCCCTCTTTAGGGTCAGGGAAGGTAAAGCAGCGAGGGAGAGGAGACGGGAGCCACCCTCAGAATGCTGGTCCCTGGAGAAGTTGAGGTCTCTGACGCCTCACTCCCCTACGACCTTAAAGGTTATGGGACACCTTTACCTTTTTATACAGTGGTTGCCGTCAGAGGAGGGTTCATTTCATGGTACCATTATGTATTTTACACCAGAGCAGGCAAAACTGAACACTGCAGCAGCAGAGCAGGGCCTTTCTAGCTGGTGACCTCATGGTGGCTTCATATTGCATAGCTCCCTGTACACTTCTAGCTCTGGGGATAAGACTTAGCAAACCTGGGTGTGGTTGGGGCGATGAGACCGGAATGAGCAGCCTAAAAGCAACAGGACAGGAAGACCATAGGCTAGAAAGCAGCATGATATTTAAATGCGATGCAGTACAATGCAATAGATGACACACAATATGCAAATATAGCATAACTCAGTCAAGGGTCCAGTGCTAAAATCAACACACCCCTTCCTTTTACCAAGTCCAAGTGTGGTCAGTTCTAAAATGAGCAACTATTGTTGTGTGTTACACGAGCAAAAATGCGTCACGCTGCCATTAAGCACCTGACAAGTCAGGCCCAGCGCATCCGACTTCGGCATAAGCGAGAATTGTTATCTTTTAAATATTTCTGGAAAAAAAAGGCAGGTGGAATGGAACACGAAGGCAGAAAATAGACAAAGAAGGAAGTGACAGGAAGAAAAAGGAACAAGGCAGAAACAAAGAGAGTGAAAGAAAAACAGGAAATTTCCAGAAGATGGGGAGATGCTATTGATACTGACAGGTCCCCCCATCCTGACACATTATCCCCACAAGGAGATTAAAATAATAAAGATTCAACCCAATCCAACCAAATCCATGTCAAAACCAAACACAACCCAAAACCCGATCCAACCCAGAAACATGTTACAACTGAACTCAACCTTTTTTTTTACAAACCAGACGACAATGACAATGACAAATTCTTTTATTTCGAGGATAATGGATAAGCACCCATGTGCTTTTTTGTTACATCCAGTCCCTACCCTCAGGGATATATATATATATATGATAATAAAATAAAATAAAACCCATAACAATACACTAACACACTACACGGATAAAAATATCTACACAACAACCCAACTAGCACAATCCAACATAAACCACCACCACACCCCAATACCACGCCGCATGCCGCGCTATACAACACAATGCAGCTACTATTGACCTTTTGTGGGGGGGGGGGGGGGGGGAATGCAGTCTTTGTGGCGAGAGAGAGAGAGGGTTAAAAAAGAAAAAAAAGAAAAAAAGAAAGACAGAAAGAAACGGGGCAACAAAGATGGCGAGCGCAGGAAGAAAATCGATTGGCTGAGAGAGAAGGCCATTGTTGTGACGGTAGGTGACAGGATCGTCGCCCAAGTTCTCTTTTGACCTTTTTCTGGTGGGTCTGTCAGTCTTTGTCGCGAACAAAGAGTGTGGTTAAATAGTATAGATGAAGAGGAGGGGATCAAGGGCGGTAGGTGGGTGAGAGTGAGTGTGGAGTGGGGGGAGGGGGGTACAAGAGGAGGAGGAAAAGGGAGAGGTGTGTGTGGTGTGTGGTGTGTGGTGGGGTGATGGGTGAGATGAGAGTGTGTGTATTGTGTGTGGTGTGTGTGTTGTGTGTGTGTGTGTGTGTGTGTATGTGTGTGTTGTGTGTGTGTGTGTGTGTGTGTGTGTGTGGTGTGTGTGTGTGTGGTGTGTGTGTGTGTGGTTTTCATTTATGTGTCTTTCAATTAGTTTTAATTAGGTTTTGCAAAAGAATAGGGACTAGCAGAAAGAACATGTGCAGGTTGAAATGTAGGAGGAGTGAATGAGAGAGAGAGGAGAGAGAGAGAGAAGAGAGAGAGAGAGAGAGAGAGAGAGAGGGGGGGCGGAGGAGAGAGAGAGAGAGAGAGAGAGAGAGAGAGAGAGAGAGAGAGAGAGAGAGAGAGAGAGAGAGAGAGAGAGAGAGAGAGAGAGAGAGAGAGAGAGAGAGAGAGAAGAGAGAGAGAGACAGACAGACAGACAGACAGACAGAGAGAGGTGTGTGTGAATGTGTGTGTGTTTGTGAACGTCTATCCAGTGGAAATCAACGTGCATACACAGTACTGCTAATGTAAAAAAAAAAGCACCCCCCCCCCCACACACACACACCATCAGTACGTACACACACACACACACATACACACACACACACACACACACACACACACATACACACACACTTCTGAGAGACTGATTGTGAACTTGGCTGTCTATGTAATTGAATGTCTAAAGATCAGAAACGTGAAGCTCTTTCCCTGCCTGCAACCAAAGTCTGCGTGCTTACTGTATTATATCACCTCGACTGACTGCTCCATGGTTGCTTTTTCATATTGTGTGTTCATATGGGTCTTATGGCCTGCAAAGAAAACCCTGAATAAATATAACTGATTGATTGATTGATAGATGAAATGATTGATTGATTGGTATACACACACTCCGCCTCTCCCATTTAAACACACACACCGGCGCGCGCGCGCGCACACACACACACTCCACCTATCCCCTTCACACACACACAGACACGGAAACTGGATGAAAAAGCGCATCAGTGCTTATTCCATTATTCTCGAAAAAAAGAATCATATTTTAAAAAAAAGAATACCCCCCCTCCCCACACACACTCCACCAGTACCTTCACATACATACACGCACGCGCGCACACACACACACACACACACACACACTCCACCTATCTCCTTCACACACTCACACACACGCCACACACACACACACACGGGGACTGGATGAAAAACGCATCAGTGCTTCTTCCATTATCCTCGAAATAAAAGAATAAAATAAAAAATATAAACAAAACACCCCACACACACTCCAACAGTCCCCTTCATATACATACGCACACATTCGCACGCACACACACACACACACACACACACACACACACACACACACACACACACACACACACAAACACACACACACACACACACACACACACACACACTCCACCACTCCCTTCAAATCCACTAAAATTTACATTAAGAAATATAAACGATGTCCCTACTTAACAATTTCTTAACCATACCTCACAGTCTTTCAACAAAACCCATTTCTACCTCCCTCTCCCCTCCCCCCACCATCCTCATACCCTCTCCTCTTCCCCCTCCCTCCCCCCTTCATCTGTTAATAAGTAAAGTTTTGCAGTAAAGTACCCCCCCCCCCCCTTTCTACTAATTCCCCTCCTCCTCCTCTTCTTCCTCTCCCTCTTCCTCCTCCTCTTCTTCCTCTCCCTCCTCCTCCTCCTCCTCCTCTTCCATCTTCTCCCCATAACTGTATGCTAAGACTGAAGTCTTCTAACACTCGAGTTCTTTAAGTGGCATACCTAGTTTCTTAGAAAGAAAGAAATAATAATGAAAAAAATAAAAAGGTTTTGAATGAAGTTGCCTGGTTATTACTTCAAAAGAAGGAAGGAAGGAATGAAGGGAGGAAGGAAGGAAGGAAGGAAGGAAGGATGGAGATCTACAGAGAGAGTCAGAGAGACAGAGAGACATAGAGAGAGAGTGTCTGTGTGTGTGTGTTATGTGTGTGTCTGTGTGTTTATTTTATTTATTTATGTTATTCTTTTATATCGAAGATAATGGAATAAGCTCTCATGTGCTTTTTTACATCCAGTCCCCGTGTGTATGCGGTTTTGTAAATTTTGTCATCCATTCCCATCGGCACACAATGGCCTACTCTTCCAAAAAGCGGAACGGGATTTAACATGTGCGCAAGATGTTCTGCATGCGTTCGAACACGGGGCCTCGGTTTATAGTCTCATCCGAAGGACTGAGAGAGAGAGAGAGAGAGAGAGAGAGAGAGAGAGAGAGAGAGAGAGAGAGAGAGAGAGAGAGAGAGAGAGAGAGAGAGAGAGAGAGAGAGAGACAGAGAGAGAGACAGAGAGAGAGACAGAGCGAGAGAGACAGAGAGAGAGTGTTAAGTGTATGTTGTGTGTGTTATGTGTGTGCGTGTATGTATGCGTGTGAGTTGTGTGTGTGTGTGAATGTGCGAATGTGTTGTGTGTGTTATGTGTGTGCGTGTATGTATGTGTGTGAGTTGTGAGAGAGAGAGAATTTAGAGACAGAGACAAAAAAAGAAACAAAGTTATAGAGAATCAGAGAGAGAGAGAGAGAGAGAGAGAGAGAGAGAGAGAGAGAGAGAGAGAGAGAGAGAGAGAGAGAGAGAGAGAGAGAGAAGAGAGAGAGGAGAGAGAGAGAGAGAGAGAGAGAAAGAAAGAATTTAGAGACAGAGACAGAGAGAGACAGAGAGAAACAGAGAGAGAGACACACACACACACACAAACACACACACACACACACACACACCGACACACACACACACACAGAGGCAGAGATAGATATCATTCACCTGCTCTGATGATGTGTTGATAACTGCCTGCAAAAATGATAATTATTATGACAGATAGCCAACAGGAGTATGCCTCAGTGTCTGTTCTGGGAATCAATAGCCATGGCATTTTGCAACGTGGCATTGACATGGACAGGTTTTAAGCTTGGCTGCCTGGAGTTGGTGAGTTATTTGCTTCCTTATTTTTTTGTTTTGTTGATTGGTTGGTTTGCTTCTCGTTGGTTGGGTTGGTTGGGTTGGTTGGGTTGGTTGGGTAGTTAGTTGGTTGGTTACCTGTTAGTTTGTTAAATAGTTACTTAGTTAGTTAGTTATCTAGTTAGTCAGTTAGTTAGTTAATTTGTTAGTTAATTAGCTACTTAGTTAGGTTTAGTTAGTTAGTTAGTTAGTCAATATGTCAATATGTCAGTCAGTCAGTCAGTCAGTCAGTTACTTAGCTAGTTAGTTTGCTAGTTAGTTAGTCAATATGTCAGTCAGTCAGTCAGTCAGCTAGTTAGATAGTTAGTTTGTTAGTTAGTTAGTCAATATGTCAATCAGTCAGTCAGTTACTTAATTTGTTAGTTAGTTTGTTAGTTAATATATCAGTCATTCAGTTACGTAGCTAGTTAATTAGTTGCTTAGTTAGGTTTAGTTAGTTTGTTATTTAGTTAGTCAATAAGTCAGTCAGTCAGTTACTTAGGTAGTTAATTAGTTAGCTGGTTAGTTGGTTAGTTTGCTTGTTTGTTGAATAGTTTGTTTTTATAATTTCTTTCTTTCTTCCTTCCTTTCTCTTTATCTTTCTATATTTCTTTCTTTTTTCTTCTATCTATCTATCTATCTATCTATCTATCTATCTATCTATCTATCTATCTATCTATCTATCTATCTATCTATCTATCTATCTATCAATCTATCTATCTTCTTTCCATCTATCTATCTATCTATCTATCTATCTCTCTATGTCTATATATCTCTCTCTATCTATCCCTCTATCTATCTATCCATCCATCTCTTTGTCTATCTCTCTATATATCTATCAATCTATCTATCTATCTCTATGTCTCTATCTATATATCTCTCTATCTATCTATCCATCCATCTCTCTGTCTGTCTATCTCTCTCTCTCTCTCTCTCTCTCTCTATATATATATATATATATATATATATTTAGATATATATATATGTATCTCCCTCTCACTTGCTTTAATGATGTGTTGGTAACTGCCTGCAAAAATGATATTACGACAGATACCCAACAGGAGTATGCCTCAGTGTCTGTTCTGGGAATCAATAGCCATGGCATTTTGCAGCATGGCATTGACATGGGCAGCTTTTAAGCTTGGCTGCCTGCAGTACGTGGCTTATTTGCTTTATTATTTGTTTGTTTGTTTGTTTTGCTGGTTGGGTGGTTGTTTGGATGGTTTTATTTTGGTTGGTTGGTTTGTTTTTGATTGGTTGGTTTGGTTGGTTTGTTTGGTTTGGTTGGGTGGTTAGTTGGTTGGTTACTTGTTAGTTTGTTAGTTAGTTAGCTGGTTAGCTAGTAAGTCAGTTGATTTGTTAGTTAGTTAGCTAGTTTTAGTTAGTTAGTCAGTCAGTCAGTTTGTCAGTTAGTTACTTAGTTAGGTTTTGTTAGTTAGTTTGTTAGTTAGTCAATATGTCAGTCAGTCAGTCAGCTAGTTAGTTAGTTAGTTAGCTAGTCAATAAGTTAGTCAGTCAGTTAGTTAGTTAGTTGGTTAGTTGGTTAATTTGATTGTTTGTTGAATAGTTTGTTTTTGTAATTTCTTTCTTTCTTCCTTCCGTTCTGTCTATCTATATTTCTTTCTTTCTTTTTTCTTCTATCTATCTATGTATCTATCTATCTATGTATCTATCTATGTATGTATGTATCTATCTATCCATCCATCCATCCATCTATCTATCTATCTATCTATCTATCTATCTATCATATATCTTTCTTTCTTTTTCTTTCTTTCTTTCTGTCCTGCTCTCTCATTCCCTCCCTCTTTCATCTTTTCTTATTCTTTATTTTTACTCATATTTTAGGAAGCAAAGCTGCATGAAAAAAGCAAACGGAATGTCTGTACGTCAGCAAATTCAATCCCTTCATGTGCGTACTTTTTAAAAATTAATTTTTGTTTCACTGTGAGAATATTTAATATGGTTTAATAATATAAAATAATTGTTGATAACATACACACATCTACAATTCGTTTACTGCGATCATACACACGTTTATGCTTTGCATGGGTGATGGGGTACATGCATGTTTATAAACACGCACTTAAATGACACACGTGTGTGTGTGTGTGTGCGTGTAGTGAGAGACTGGCGTTTTATGCATGCCGTGCATACATCGGTCTCTCCTCGTGCGCATGCATTAAACAAAACGCGTGCTCAGTGATACGTGCTTATCTCACGTTCATGGTCGGGTGATGATACGGTTAGTTAGGGGCCACTGGTTAGGGAAGGGAACACTATATCTGTTGGGGGTTTTCCCCTTTTCCTTTTTTGGTGTAAATCTTTTTCTAGTCTTCCCTCTTTGTAAATGTATCCTCGTGGACAAAATTTGTAACTTCTTTTGTTTCTCTCTCTCTTTCTCTCTCTCTCTTTTCTCTCTCTCTCTCTCTCTCTCTCTCTCTCTCTCTCTCTCTCTCTCTCTCTCTCTCTCTCTCTCTCTCTCTCTCTCTCAAGGTAGAGTTGATTGAAGTTTTTCAATGTTATCATTTTGTTTCTGCTTCTCTCTGTATCTGTCTGATTTTGTCAAGTCTTTCGGATGAGACTATAAACCGAGGCCTCGTGTTTGAACGCATGCAGAACATCTTGCGCACACGTTAAAACCCGTTCCGCTTTTCGGAAGAGTAGGCCATTGTGGAGAACATTTGTTGCTGCGCTACGTACCAATAAGGCACAAAGGCATTGGTGATGATGATGATGATGATGATGAGGCCATTGTGTGCCGGTGGGAACGGATGACAACATTGACAAAACTGCATACACACGGGGACTGGATAAAAAAAACCCACATGAGTGCTTATTCCATTATCCTCAAAATGAAAAAGTTTTTTAAAAAAGTCAAGTCAAGTCAAGTCAAAAATACTTTAATCATCCCATGAAGGGCAATTACAATACTGACAGGCAGATTGATACGCATCAACAATCTCAAAAGCCACAAAAAATCTATATTTCATATTGGTCAACACATTCCAAAATGACTTCAAATAAAAATGTCACGAAACACACACACACACACACACACACACACACACACACACCACACACACACACACACACACCACACACACACACACCACACACACACATACACGCACACACTGTGTCTGTGTCTGTCTTCATATTTTGTCTCTGTTTTTCTCTGTATGTGTCTGATTATCTCTGTGTGTGTCTCCCTATGTCTGTATTAATATTATCTCTTCATATCTGTGCCTGTGTCCCTGTCTGTCTCACTCAAGAGTTGAATGAAAATAAAGTATGTTGAAGGTTGTGTATGTATCTTTAAAAGTATGGGGCAGCATTGTAATCGTCAAAATCATCATCATCATCATCACCATCCTCCTTCTCCTCCTCCTCCTCACCACCACCACCACCACCACCCCACCACCACCACCACCCCCACCACCACCACCACCACCACCACCACCACCACTATCATCATCATCCCATCATCATCCCATCATCATCATCAAGACCACCACCACGGTAACCCCCCCCCCCTAATCTCCTCCTCCTCTTCAATTGGTGACTTAGTGATAGTTTTATTATGTGTGTGTGTGTGTGTGTGTGTGTGTGTGTGTGTGTGTGTGCGCGCGCGCGTACATATGTGTACGTGTACGTGTGCGTACGTGTGTGCATGCGTCTATATGTGTGCATGCACGCATGCATGATATATGTATGTGTCTGCGTGTGTGTGCATGACTGTGTGCCTTG
>CM054164.1:22695665-22700665 GCA_028751875.1 Rapana venosa
TATGGTATATAAAGTTTATGTATGGTGCCCCTTTTTTGTGGGGGTGCCCTAGTTTCAGCCCTATGACCTACATACTAGTAGGGTCCCTAAGTATTAGTATGGTGGGCGGGATGGGGGGGAGGGGGGGGAGGGGGGGACGGGCTAGCCTAGTAGTTTAGAACATTGCGCTCCCAATCTGACGACCCGGGTTCGATTCCCGTTCAAGGGGATATTATTATCCCCTGGAGTTAACATCAGTGCAGACTCCACTCTCCCCAAAAGTCCTTCGGATGAGACTATATAAACCGAGGTCCCGTGTGCGAACGCACGCAGAGCATCTTGCGCACGCGTTAAATCCTGTTTCGCTTTTCGTAAGAGTAGGCCACTGTGTGCCGGTGGGAACAGATGACAGAATTTACAAAACTGCATACACATGGGAACTGCCTGTAAAAAAAACACACGAGTGCTTATTCCATTATCCTTGATATAAAAGAATAAATAAATAAATAAATAAATGAAATAAATGGTACACCAGTTTAAGTATAGTACCCCAGTAGAAGTACGATGCCCCAGTTTAAAAAATGGTGCCCCAGTTTTTAGTATGGTGTCCCATTTCATTATGGTGTCCCAATTTCAATGTGGTGCCCTTATTTCAGTACAACGCTCCAGTTTAAGTACGATGCCCTAATTAAAGTATGGTGCCACAGTTTCAGTACAATGCCCCAGTTTAAATCTGGTGCCCTCAGTGTATGTACTGTGCCCCAATTTCAGCCCAACATATTGATATTTCCTCTGACAATGAAGGGAAGAATAGACTAAAGACATGGATGACGAGTTTGATACATCACAGACAGAACACACCCGCGTACACACACACACACACACACACACACCTACACACACACACGCACGCACACACACAATAGTAATTAACAGACGGGGCAAAATTTAAACTCTACTTGTCACTACACGAATGCTATAAAATCG
Source organism: Rapana venosa (assembly GCA_028751875.1). NCBI lineage: Eukaryota > Metazoa > Mollusca > Gastropoda > Neogastropoda > Muricidae > Rapana > Rapana venosa. The sequence continues at coordinate 22,696,632 of CM054164.1, forward strand.
TGCAAAGAGCACAGCAAAGTTATTCCAGTGTGGAAAAAAACGATACTTGGTTGTCTAAATGTATATGAAGAGATGGTAAGATTTGAGCGTTTTGTTAAAATATATGAAACCGATTTTTATCATGTAAAAAATTGTTTCTCTGGCTTGTAGATGGGAATTGAACTGTTTTAAGACAAAATATGTTAAACATGTTTCATGCATATGAGGCCATAGTATAACTTTTGATCATATACAGAATGTTGAAAAGTTACATACCTGTTCCTACCTCAGCATTGTCATCAGCTATATTCAGTGATCTTTTACTGAAGTAAACTTTTTTCAAATCATTATTGCATAGTCCAATTGGTTCGTTGGTATGATTATTATGGACTTAAAAGACGTTATCCTTCTGCGGTTTAGGTTTTCTCTCGTTGGTTACGGTTACAAATAGTTTTATTGTTCATTTGTTAGATTCTGTTAGAAATTGGGAATTTTATTATTCTGTACTCAAGAATTATTTGTATTTACATTTTCTTACAGTTCTGTGTAGATTTAATTAATACATTAATCCCCTACCCCACTCCCAGAATTCCTTCCCCCCTCCCTTACACTTTTTCCCCCTTAATGTGTCTAATATCACATTTTGTGAAGAGACGTAAAAGTGAAATCGAACACAACACACACACACACACACAGACACACACACACACACGCACGCACCAAGGGACAATGCTAGCTTACAACACTCAGTAAGATACTCACACATACCACCTACCTACCAGGAATTTCTCAGGGGACGCAACTTGCCTGAAGAACACTCAAGAAACTCTCGCATTCTAAAATCTTCACAAAGGACAATACCAAGTTTTTAATAAGACTCAGCAGGCAGTTTCTTGGTTAAGTAGCACGGCTATCGTTTTACATGAAAATACCCTAGTTATTCAGAATTTCAGACATGTTTCTTCTCCATTTTTCTCTCTCTCTGTGAAACTAGAATCTCAGTTCATTTCTTTGTCCTTTGTTGTCATTCTGCACCCGAAAAGAAAGGTAATTGCACAGAGGGAGAATAGTGAAGAAAAAGAATTTTACAAGGAAGAAGATTTGCAAAGAGAAAATACTGAAAAGAAGAACACTGAATTGCAAAAGAAGGAGGAGAAAGAAAGCCAAGAAGACGCACAAACAAGAATTGTGAAGAAGAATTGCTGAGAGAGAGAGAGAGAGAGAGAGATAATTGTGAAGAAGATTAGCAAAGAAGAATTGCAAAGAAAAGACTAATGACGAACAAGAAATGCGAAGAACAGGATTTATTAAAAGAAAACTTGCAAAGAGGAAGAAGAATTGCAATGAATAAGAAGAAAAATTGCAAAGAAGAAGAAGAATTTCGAAGAAAAGGAATTTCGAAAAATTGCAAAGAAGAGTTGATAAGAAGAAGAGCGAAGAAGAAGAAAACAATGCGATAAAAATCAATTGGAAAGAAGAGAAACTGCAAATACCAATTGGAAAGAAGAAAATATGTATGAAAAGGAATTGCAAAGAAAAACATTGCAAAAAAGAAGAATTGCGGAGAATTGCGATGAAAAATTGCTGAGAAGAAGAGGAAGAAGAAGACGACGATGACGATGACGATGATGAAGATGAAGATGCTGATGATGTTGCTGATGATCATGATGATGATGATGACGACTCACTATGAAGACAAAAATAATAATAGTAATATAAAAAGGGAAAGGGGAGGGGAGGTGGGGAAAGAAGGCGAACGAATAATTATAAAAACACAAGGAGGAGGTTTAAAACAGTAAACACAGAACAGGAGTGAAGAAATGAAAGAACGAAATGTTAATATCTTCGAAGTCGGAATTCGGCTAACTAAAATGATGTAGTCGGGGAGGGTAAGGGGGTTCGGAGGGAGGGAGGAGTGGGGGAAGGGGAAGGAGAGAATGGGGGGGGGGGGGGGGAGAGGACGGTTGTATTGTATGTTTGTCCGTCGTGTCCGACGATGACCTCCAAAACAGCAGAGGAGGCAGCCGCTGTTTCGGAAATTGGGCAGAAATTTGATTATAGTGGAGATGCCTTGCCCACAGTACATCCCCGCTCTCTCGGCCAAGTGGGCATAAGGACAGTCAGCGTTGGAGATGTTCTCCAAAAGCCAACTAGCCCCACACAGGGCTGCAGCACATAAGGACTGTGCGAGTCAAGCCTCCTAGTCAGAGAGTCATAGTCGATCACTGAAGACTTAAGCTGGAAAGTGGAATTCCATGAGTGGGAAAGAAACCCACTGGTCATAGATACAGCCTCTCACTTTGCTGTTGTTGCCCCCAGCGTCAATGGTTTAATCAAGAACTGTGATAAAGCCCAGGTGCTGACGGCAGAACGGTTGTATACGTAAAACAAAAATCACCATTGGTGAACCACAGAGCTCTAGCCGAGGAACGAAAAATTTAAAAACAAAAACAGCTAATGATAACAATGAACAAGATAAACACTTTCTCCACTATCTCTTTAAAGGGTAAGGTGTGTGTGTGTGTGTGTGTGTGTGTGTGTGTGTGTGTGTGTGTGTGTGTGTGTGTGTGTGTGTGTGTGTGTTTGTGTGTGTGTGCGTGTGTGTGTGTTTGTGTGTGTGTGTGTATGTGTATTTGTGTGTGTTCTTTAAAAAAAAATAATTGAACGTCTTTTCACTCAAGGTGATATTAGACCAGTGTGTGTGTGTGTGTGTGTGTGTGTGTGTGTGTGTGTGTGGTGTGTGTGTGTGTGTGTGTGTGTGTGTGTGTGTGTTTGTGTGTGTGCGTGCGTGTGTGTGTATGTGTGTGTACTTATTTTAATCTAACGTCTGTTCACTCAAGCTGATATTAGACAAGGTGTGTGTGTGTGTGTGTGTGTGTGTGTGTGTGTGTGTGTGTGTGTGTGTGTGTGTGTGAGTGTGTGTGTTTGTGTGTGTGTATGTGTGTGTGTATGTGTGTGTGTACTTATTTTAATCTAACGTCTGTTCACTCAAGGTGATATTAGACAAGGTGTGTGTGTGTGTGTGTGTGTGTGTGTGAGTGTGTGCGTGTGTTTGTGTGTGTGTATGTGTGTGTGTATGTGTGTGTGTACTTATTTTAATCTAACGTCTGTTCACTCAAGGTGATATTAGACAAGGTGTGTGTGGTGTGTGTGTGTGTGTGTGAGCGTGTGTGTGTGTGTGTGAGTGTGTGTGTGTGTGTGTTTGTGTGTGTGCGTGCGTGTGTGTGTATGTGTGTGTGTACTTATTTTAATCTAACGTCTGTTCACTCAAGGTGATATTAGACCCGTGTGTGCGTGTGCGTGTGTGTGTGTGTGTGTGTGTGTGTTGTGTGTGTGTGTGCGTTTGTGTGTGTGCGTGTGTGTGTATGAGTGTGCGTGTACTTCCTTAAATTTAACGTCTGTTCACTTAAGGTGATATTAGACCAGTGTGTGTGTGTGTGTGTGTGTGTGTGTGTGTGTGTGTGTGTGTGTGTGTGTGTGTGTGTGTTGTGTTTGTGTGTTTGTGTGTTTGTGTGTGTGTGGGTGTGCGCGCGCACGTGTGCTTGCGTGCAAGCGTGCCTTCGTGTGTGTGTGTGTGCGTGCGTGCGTGTGCGCGTCTGTGTGCGTACGTGCGAGCGTGCCTGTGTGCGTGCGTGCGTGCAAGCGTGCATTTGCCCCTACTTGTGTGCGTGTGCGTGTTTGTGCGTGCCTGTGTGTGTGCGTGCTTGCGCGCGTGCATTTGCACTTACGTGTGTTTGTGTGTGTGTGTGTATGTATGTATTTGTGTGTGTGTGTTTGTGTGTGTATGTATATGTATATGTGTGTGTGTGTGTGTGGAGGGGTGAAGGAGTGAGAGAGAGGAGCATTTCTATCGCTATTATGGATTCAATAATTGTCTACATCCTAAGGCAACTAAACGGAAGACGAGCTAGATAAAATTGGTGAAAATTGCGGGTGATAGTGATGATGATGGTGGTGATGGTGGTGGGGGTGATGGTGGTGGGGGTGATGGTGGTGGGGTGATGGTGGTGGGGCTGATGGTGGTGGGGGTGATGGTGGTGGTGGTGGTGGTGGCA
>CM054164.1:22710665-22718165 GCA_028751875.1 Rapana venosa
GTTGTTCAATATCCATTCTCCAAATTTTCAACATGTTCCTGCTGTACTATCAAAGCATTGAAAAGATAAAAGCTTGAGATTGCAAATGGAAGAAACTGAACCACGTTTTAGCAAACTCACGTATGGTTGGTTACTAGAGTCCAAATACTTATGTCTTAAATCTGTATAAAGAATGCAGCTCTTAAAAAGATTATCCTCAACTTTCAAAACATTACACAGCTTACACATGTGGTCAATAGATTTCTTACAAGTTCTTTTAAAAGATGAACCATTAATTGGTAGTAAGCCAAAACGAAATTTTAGTAAACAGTCTCTGAAACATTTTATATCTAGGTAGTCAAAATATCGTTCACATTCAGAGTTAACTTTAAACAGCAAAAGAGAGAAAGAGATCGATCGACCGATCGATTGATGGACAGAAATTGAAAGACAGAATGATCAAAAGGTAAGGGAAAGACATAAACAAAGAGAGTGATAGAAAAGGGGAAGCTTGATATATTTGATGAGAAAATAAGATAAAAACGTTTATAGTAGTTGTTACTGTTCTTGTTGTTGTTGTGATGATGATGATGATGATGATGATGATGATGATGATGATGATGATGATGATGATGATGATGATGATGATGATGATGATGATGATGATGATGATGATGAGAGAAGAAGAAGAAGAAGAAGAAAGAAGAAGAAGAAGAAGAAGAAGAGAAGAAGAAGAAGAAGAAGAAGAAGAGAGAAGAAGAAGAAGAAGAAGAAGAAGAAGAAGAAGAAGAATGTCATTTTTATTGTTGTTATTGCTGTTGGTTTCCATCACCAAATGCGTTTACAATTTCGCAAAATAAAAATGAAGTATAATTACGGGTGAATTATGAACAGGCTCATATCGTCACTATAATCTCTTATTTGTTTCCATTCATTTATTCAGACATTCCTTCCTTCGCTGCTTCCATCCACCCCCCCCCCCCCCCTCTCTCTTTCTGTCTGTCTGTCTCTCTCTCTCTCTATTCTCTCTCTCTCTCTCTCTCTCTCTCTCTCCCTCTCTCTCTCTCTCTTTCTCTCTTTCTCTCTCCCTCTCAATGTGCCTTTTCTGATTTATACCGCAAGATTTTATATCCCCTACAAAATAAATAAGAGCGAAGAAGGAAACAAAACCTAAAAACGAAACAAAATCCAAAACAAAACAAAAAATCCAGAACAAAACGAACGAACAAAACCAACAAAAAAAAATATATTGAACAGAAAGCCTCAAACAAGCGCTGTTTTTATATTGTGCCTTAAATGGTGTCTAAACCTTTCGTGTCTTTCTTTCGTTTTTTACCCTCCTTGCAAGTATCACTTTTCGTCTGTTTAAGGTTTTTGTACGAAAAGGTCCGGCAATCTATTTGGAATTAAATATTTTTCTCTTTTTTTTTCTTCTTTCTTTGCCCTGTCTCGGACTTTTGCGTCACATTTTTATTGTTGGTTTTTGTTGTTGGTTGACATTTTGTAAAATGTATACTGCTTAAAACATTATAAGGACCCCTTTCACGTTTGGGTATGTTGCAATTTTCTGGGTTTTGGGTTTTGTTGTTGTTGTTTTTTTGTGTTGTGTTGGGTTGTTTTGTTGTTGTTGTTTTTTGTTTTGTTTTTTGTTGTTGTTGTTTTTTTGTTGTTTTTTGGGGGGTGGGGGTAATCTCTCTATATGATTTTGATATGATGCTTTTTGCTGAAGATACAGATTTTTGGTACTAACAAGAACTACGATTTTATTGGTAAAAAATGTAGGTGCAAAAAAAAATAGCAGCCAGCAAATATGTAAACGTGGTGTATGTGTGCAGTGTAGTGTAGGTGTTGGTGTAGTGTGTGTAGTGTAGTGTGTGAAGAATTGCGTAGAGTGGTGTTGGTGTGGATTGTAGATTAGTTAGTATTGCGTAGTCGGGATGTGGTTGTGATTGTAGTGTAGTGTAGTATAGGTAGCGTGATGTGTGTGGATTGTAGTGTAGTGTTATGTATAGCGTAGCTGTGATGTGGTGTGGATTGTAGTGTGTGTAGTATAGGTACGGGATGTGGTGTGGATTGTGTGTAGTGTAGTATAGCGTAGCGGGATGTGGTGTGGATTGTAGTGTAGTGTAGTATAGCGTAGCGGGATGTGGTGTGGATTGTAGTGTAGTGTAGTATAGCGTAGCGTGATGTGGTGTGGATTGTAGTGTAGTGTAGTATAGCGTAGCGTGATGTGGTGTGGATTGTAGTGTAGTGTAGTATAGCGTAGCGGGATGTGGTGTGGATTGTAGTGTAGTGTAGTATAGCGTAGCGTGATGTGGTGTGGATTGTAGTGTAGTGTAGTATAGCGTAGCGTGATGTGGTGTGGATTGTAGTGTAGTGTAGTATAGCGTAGCGGGATGTGGTGTGGATTGTAGTGTAGTGTAGTATAGCGTAGCGTGATGTGGTGTGGATTGTAGTGTAGTGTAGTATAGCGTAGCGTGATGTGGTGTGGATTGTAGTGTAGTGTAGTATAGCGTAGCGTGATGTGGTGTGGATGTAGTGTAGTGTAGTATAGCGTAGCGTGGATGTGGTGTGGATTGTAGTGTAGTGTAGTATAGCGTAGCGTGATGTGGTGTGGATTGTAGTGTAGTGTAGTATAGCGTAGCGTGATGTGGTGTGGATTGTAGTGTAGTGTAGTATAGCGTAGCGGGATGTGGTGTGGATTGTAGTGTAGTGTAGTATAGCGTAGCGTGATGTGGTGTGGATTGTAGTGTAGTGTAGTATAGCGTAGCGGATGTGGGTGTGGATTGTAGTGTAGTGTAGTATAGCGTAGCGTGTGTGGTGTGGATTGTAGTGTAGTGTAGTATAGCGTAGCGTGATGTGGTGTGGATTGTAGTGTAGTGTAGTATAGCGTAGCGTGATTTGGTGTGGATTGTAGTGTAGTGTAGTATAGCGTAGCGTGATGTGGTGTGGATTGTAGTGTAGTATAGCGTAGCCTGGTGTGGTATGGCTTGTAGTGCAGTGTAGTGTAGTGTAATGTAGTGTAGTGTAATGATTGTCCCTGCAGTGTAGTGTAGGGTAGTGTAGTGTAGTGTAGTGTGGTGTGGTGTAGTGTAGCGTAGCATAGTGTAGGGTAGTGTAGTGTGGTGTGGTGTAGTGTAGTGTAATGATTGTCTCTGCAGTGTAGTGTAGTGTAGTGTAGTGTAGTGTAGTGTAGTGTAGTGTAGTGTAGTGTAGTGTAGTGTGGTGTAGTGTAGTGTAGGGTATAATAATAATAATAATAATAAATAATAATAATAATAATAATAATAATAATAATAATAATAATAATAATAATAATAATGTATGGAATTTATATAGCGCTGAATCTTGCAAAGTAAACAAATCAAAGCGCTTGCATTCAAATCATTCACACGCATGCAACCAGCCATAAATATCAAGATAAACAAATATCAAATTTATATACACAACACACTTAGGTGGGGGTGGTGGAGGTGAAGGCAGCTATTGAGAAGTAGGAACAGATAACAGGGGAAGATCTCGAGTAGAGTATAAGTGCGTTTTGAGGCTACATTTGAAAGAACCAAATGAAGGCTTTTGGCGAAGTGGAAAAGGGAGGTCGTTCCATGTGGAGGGACCGGAAACAGAGAAAGAGCGACGGCCAACAGTGGTTTGTTTAAATCTGGGTGTCCGAAAGCACAAGGCATCTACAGATGAACGAAGGGAGCGGGACGGAGTGTACAGGTGAAGACAGTTACAGAGATAAGAAGGTGCAGATTTGTGGAGACATTTGAAACAAAGGGTATTAATCTTATACTTTATTCTTTGTGAGACAGACAGCCAGTGAAGAGATCGCAAAAGAGGAGTGATGTGTTCAGATTTTTTCTTTCTAAGGAACAGTCGAGCTGCAGAGTTTTGTATGCGTTGAAGGGAGTAGATGGATGATGCCGGCAAACCAGCCAAGAGAGAATTACAGTAGTCCAGTCGAGAGAGAATGAGAGATGTGACAAGTTTGGATGTTACTTCAGTAGACAGATACTTGCGAATTGCACTTATGCGCCGTAATTGATAGTAGCAAGACTGGCAGGTCTGGGTGATGAATTTTTTCATAGAGAGTGTGTTGTCAAGAACCACACCTAGATATTTCACAGAGCTGCACAGAGGAACCGACGTATTGCTGAATTCCACTGAAGTCGTTGTGATGGAGGAAAGTTTATGTTTGGTCCCCATGAGCATGGCTTCCGTTTTATCGGCATTTAGCTGTAACTTATTTTGAGTCATCCAGTTTTGAATGTCTAGAAGGCAGTGGGACATATTTGTCAGGAGGGAAGGCAGGTTTTCAAAGGTATTGCTACATTGAAGCTGAGTGTCATCAGCATAGAAATGATGATCAATATAGGTATATAAGTATAGTGTAGTGTAGTGTAGTGTAGTGTAGTGTAGTGTAGTGTAGTGTAGTGTAGTGTAGTGTAGTGTAGTGTAGTGTAGTATAGTGTAGTGTAGTGTAGTGTGGTGTGATGTGGTGTGGTGTGGTGACATGTCGTGCCGTGTAAATTTGTGTCGTGTCGTGTGATGTAGCGTGCTGTATTGTGGTGTAGTGGAGTGGAGTGGAGTGGAGTGGAGTGTAGCGCAGTGTAGTGCATGCAGGGCAGTGCAGTGTAGTGTAGAGCAGTGTAGTGTAGAGCAGTGTAGTGTAGAGCATGTAGTGGAGTGCAGTGCAGTGTAGTGTAGTGCAGTGCAGTGTAGTGTAGAGCAGTGTAGTGGAGTGGAGTGCGGTGTAGTGTAGTGCAGTGCAGTGTAGTGTAGTGGAGTGGAGTGGCGTGTAGTGTAGTACAATGCAGTGCAGTGTAGTGCAGTGTAGTGTAAAGTAGTGCAGTGTAGAGTAATGCAGTGCAGTGTAGTGCAGTGCAGTATAGTGTAGTGTAGTGTAGTGTAATGTTGTCTAGTGTAGTGTAGTGCAATGTAGTGTAGTGCAGTGCAGTGTAGTGCAGTGTAGTGCAGTGCAGTGCAAGGCAATGTAGTGTAGTGCACTGCAGTGCAGTGTAGTACAGTGCAGTGCAGTGTAGTGTAGTACAGTGTAGTGCAGTGCAGTGCAGTGTAGTGTAGTGCAGTGTAGTGTAGTGCAGTGCAGTGCAGTGTAGTGCAGTGCAGTGTAGTGTAGTGTAGTGTAATGTTGTCTAGTGTAGTGTAGTGCATTGTAGCGTAGTGTAGTGCAGTGTAGTATAGTGCAGTACAGTGCAGTGCAGTGCAAGGCAATGTAGTGTAGGCATTGTAGTGTAGTGTAGTGTAACGTTGTCTAGTGTAGTGTAGTGTAGTGCATTGTAGCGTAGTGTAGTGCAGTGTAGTTTAGTGCAGTGTAGTATAGTGCAGTGCAGTGCAGTGTAGGTAATCATTGACCCTGTCAGTTGGATCTCTGGAGTGGGCTTGACGTAAAACCTCAATGGAAGAAGTGATGCTCTTGGTCAAACAGCTACTATCGATTTATCAGGATGTGTCTTGAGTACAGTGTGTGGTTTTTACGATCTTTTGAGCAGTATATTTCACATTATTTTCTTTTCTTTGTTTTGTCTTAGGTTATTTCACGATCTGGTAATGTGTGTGTGTGTGTGTGTGGGGGGGGGGGGGGGGGAGGGGGGGGAGGGGGGGATGCTTGTATGTGGGGGAGGGGGAGGAGGGGGGTGCTTGTATGTGTGTGTGTGTGTGTGTGTGTGTGTGTGTGTGTGTGTGTGTGGTGTGTGTGTGTGTGTGTGTGTGTGTGTGTGTGTGTGTGGTGCTTGTGTGTGTGAAACACAAAATTATAAGATTTTGATAATGTGTGTGTGTGTGTGTGTGTATGGCGGGGGGGGGGGAGGGTGCTTGTATGTGTGTGTGTGTGGGGGGGGGGTGCTTGTATGTGTGTGTATGTGTGGGGGGTGGGTGCTTGTATGTGTGTGTGTGGTGCTTGTGTGTGTGTGTGAAACACAAAATTATAAGATGTTGATAGTGTGTGTGTGTGTGTGGTGCTTGTGTGTGTGTGTGTGTGTGTGTGTGTGTGTGTGTGTGTGTGTGTGTGTGTGTGTGTGTGAAACACACAATTATAAGATTTTAGAGTGTGTGTGTGTGTGTGTGTTAAAGACATGAAAGCACAACTATTTTAATATTCTTAATTATGATAAGTAGACAGCTAAATCACTTTCATCATCATCATCATCATTATTTTTTTTACTGTTATGTCATAGTTTATTCCATTATTGTTCATATTACGCTATTGTTTCTTCATTGTTGTCGTCATTATTAATTGCTGTCATTCTTTCTTTTTCTCTTTTTTTGCCTGGTAAACCTGTATTCTTGTATTTTTCTGAGTGTGATTTTCATCAACGCTATGTTTTAATGTTGTTGTTTTTTTCATTTCTGATATACTTACGATCACAAGTGACAATCGCCATAAGGATTGATTAAGTGGCGTTTGATGGTTATAAATTATCTATTTATTCATTGGTTTTTTTCATGGTAATTACTTTATTACTACTTTGTATTTCGTTTTTTAATGTCTTGTTATTTGCGTGAGTGCTTTCTTCGAATTTTGTTTTTTTTATGTTGTCAGTTGAAATATTGCTTAAGAATCTTAAGCTTGTTTGCTGTTGTATATATGAAAAAAGAAAGAAATGTCACATGTCCCTTCTAAAGTGTCACGCGTTGTGTCGTAATTTCGCTTTCGCTCTTTCCTTAATAGTCTTTTTCTCTTTCGTTGTTTGTTTGTTGTTGGGTTGTTGTTGGTTTGGGGTTTTTTTGCTTTTTCTTTCTTTCTTTCTTTCATTCTTTCTTTCTTTCTCTTTCTGCCTTTCTTTGTTTCTGTTTCTTTCTTCCTTTCTTTCTTTTTTCTTTTCTGTTCTGTTCTGTTATGTTCTTTTCTTTCTTTCTTTCTTCCGTTCTATATATCTCTCTCTGTGTTTCTCTCGCTGTCTGTCTTTGTCTGTCCCTGTCTCTTATTCTGTCTCTTTGTCTCTTTGTCTCTCTGTCTGTCTGTCTGTGTGTGTCTCTTTCTCTAGGTTTCTGTCTCTTTCTGTTTCTATCTCTGTCTGTCTGTTTCTGTGTCTGTATATCTGTCAGTCTCTCTCTGTCTCTGTCTGTCTGTCTGTCTCTCTCCCCTCTCTTCACCCCCCCACCCCCACCCGGACTCTTTTTTCATCTTTCTTTCTTTCTTTTACAACTTTCACCAAATTTAGCAATGTTGCAGCTTCATTTTTTTGGGAGGGATTTTTTATTTTAAAAGATGATTCGTTTTCTATCAAAAGACTCTCTCTTATCTAATTTCGTTCTGTGGTGTGAAGGAAGGGTGTTTTATCCCAGTTGTCCACAAGAAAGGGAGGTAAGGACTAGCTGGACAGCATGGTTATCAGAAGGTCTTCACAGACCAAGCCTCCTTGTAGCCAGTGTGTCAGACGTTACAGGGTAGCGAGAATGGTTCCTTTTTCTTCGCTCACTGGTGTATAGCTCTTAAGATTTTTTGGTGCTTTTTTTTTTTAAATCTCAGGTTTCCGTGGGTTTTACTCTTTCAATATC
>CM054164.1:22724128-22740244 GCA_028751875.1 Rapana venosa
GCCCTCAAGATGGCTGTCCCTTAGAGAAGTTGAGGTTTCTGACACACACAACACCACACCACTCCACCCCACCCCCCAACACACCACACCCCACACATGCCCACACACCACTCCACATCACACCCCACCACAAACCACACACACAACAGCAAACCAACTTTAAATGATAATAATAATATTAAATAGTAATAGTAATAGTAATAATAAATGGAATTAATAATACCGTTATATCTTGCAAAAAATCAACAAATCAAATCAAAAAGGCTTTCATTTTCATTCATATCCTACCATTCACATGCAGCCAGTTACAATTAATAGTTTTCATGGGGGAGTTTTTGGGTGGTTTTTTTTTAAACAAATTCAAATTATACACAACGCTCGCACAGCACCAACACACACACACACACAACATCACGCATACACATCCAACACCCACAAAGAACCACACAACACCAAACCTCACCTCACCGCAACACACCACCACCACCACACTACAACCAAACCACACATCACCACACAACTCACAACACACACACAAAAAACAACTGCAATACAGAATCACACCACCCACACACAACACACACACACAAACCACACACAACACAACACACAACAACACACAACACACACACACAAATCACACACACACACTACACACTACAAACAACTACACACGACACAAACACACACACACACGACACCACACAACACCAAAACACATACACACGGCCAACACACACACACACACACACCCAACACAACAACCCAACATACAACACCACTACACACCACACACACCTTGACAACCCACACATACACCACAACACAACACACCAACACCACACACACACACACCGCACACCGCACAACACACACACAACACTCCCCCAACCCACCCCCAACCCACCTAACACACACATCCCACAACACCACACAACACACACCACACACAACACACCACCACAACACACACAACACAACAACATACACCACTACAACACAACACCACACACCACACACATACACCAACGCCACACACACACACCACCGACACACACACACACACAACACACACCCACAACAACACACACATACACCCCTAACACACACACACAACTACACACACAACACAACACAACACACAACTCAACCTCACCACACACCACAACCACACACACTACACACCACAACACACACACACACACACAACACACACACACAACACACACACAACACCCACCCCCGCCCCCTCTCACACACACCACACACAACAACCACCATCACCACCTACCAACCACCACCCACCAACGCCCCCACCACCACCACCAACCCACCACACCATTTCAGAAAACAGCTTTGGTGTTTGCGCCAACCAGACGTCAGACAGTGAAACACAGATACTAACAAATTATTCCACTTCACGCTTACATATTACAAATACCAAATCATATGCACACAACCCATGCAAAATCCTTGACACACACTTACTTAAGCTTCTTCTCCGACAAAATAATAACACTCACAGATAAAATAAAAAAAAAATTTTCCGTTGAAAACTCGCAACACTCCAATAAAAAATCGTCCACTATCCATTTAATTTTAAGCAGAAATGAAAATTTCTTCAGACTTCTTTTTCTGTGGGGTAAAAAAAACTAACAACCCTGTAAAACTAAGTGGTACGAAAGCAGTCACACGAACATCTGGACGCCAAGACTGTCCTACAACAGGAAACAAACTTACAAGGAGGGAGACGGAAGATGAGGCAGACAGAGAAAACGATGGGAAAGACAACATCAGAGAGTGGAGGGACTGTGGCCAAGACTGTCCTACAAGGGAACAGTACAGGAGGGCGACCGGAGAAAGGCAGGACAGAGAAAAACGATGGGAAGACACAATTCAGAGAGTTGGAGGACTGGCAAGACTGTCCTAACAGGACCAGTACAAAAAGTAGGGAGACGAAGAAGAGGCAGACATAGAAAACGATGGGAAGACAACATCAGAGAGTGGAGGACTGGTAGCCTTGAGTGGAAGAACGATTTGCTACGGAAAGCAAGAGGTCTGCTGGGAGTGGAGGAGGAAGCTGGTTGCAAAATCTTCAGTGGTGCCGCCACGGGACTACGGGATAGGTGAAGGTGAAAGATCTTCTGAAGTCGGAGTATGGATGCCTATATGGCGAGATACCTTGCCAACGGCCATACAGACAAAGTAATTATCAATTTCTCAGCCAAGGTGCACTTACTGTCTCGGTAAATTCCGTGATAGACTGAGGGAAACACACTCCAGTACAGAAGGTGTCCTGAAGTCGGAGGCGGAGCGCTATATATTTATGGCAGTTTACCTGCTGCAACCGCTGCTGCCAGCAACCGGGCCAGCCAGTCATAATTATTAATTTCGCAGTCAATGGGTGCTTACTGTCTCATATTCTTTCTTATTATAAAAAAAAAACCTACCAAAAAAGAAAAAAAAAAAATATATATATAATATATATCACAACAACTGACAACTGCCTAATATTCTTAAGGTCGGCCACAATAACAGAGTGAGAAAAAAAACAAAAAATGGATGGCGCTGCTCTTGTGGCGATGCGCTCAGGGGAGACCAGCCCGAATTTCACGCCAAGAAATCTGCTGTGACTTAAAAGTGGCATGAATACATAAATAAATAAATAAATAAATGAATGAATGAATGAATGAATAAATGAATAAATAAATAACAAGAGATTAACATTTTTCATACTTTACAAATATGTCAAAATAAACCAACATTTTGTTTTGTTTTGACTAGCACTCTATAGAAAATACTACACGACCCGCAAAGCTAATACAGGAGTGTAACCTTGCGTAAGAAGATACTACTCCACCCCCTCTCGGATGGTAACTGCGGAGTGTAGCCAAGGAGAAAAGGGGAGAAAAGCGTGGAAGGGGCGGTAATGGTATCAAAGGATGTCTCAGGGTTATTATCAACCTATAATTTCCGTCCTGTTGTTGTTCGACCGTAAAATGCTGTCCGTCTCTTTCTGTCTCCAGTTCTCTGTCCTTGTCCTCTGTCTCTGTCTGTCTCTATCTGTTTGTGCTCTTTCTCATTCTCTCTGCTGTCTCTGTCCTGTCTGTCTCTACTCTTTTCTTTCGTTTCTTCTGCCTGATCTCTCTCTCTCTCCTCTCCTCCACACTCTCTTCAGTTCCCTCTCTCCTCTGCCTCCTCTCGTCCATCTCATCATCACACCTCTTCGCTCTCATCTCTCTCTCTCTCTGATCCTCTCTCTCTTCTCTCTCTTTCTTTCTTTCTTTTTCTCTTTCTTTCTTTTCTGTCTTTCTGCTTGATTTTCTTTCTTTCTTTCTTTCTTTCTTTCTTTTCAGCCATTCTGATTTCTTCAGTCTGTCTTGGTCTGTCTAAATCTGTCTGTCCTGTCTGTCTGTCGTCTCTCTCCCTCTCTCTCTCTCTCATCTCTCTCTCTCTCTTCTCTCTCACTCCTCTCTCCCTTCCCTCTCCTCCGTCTCTCTCTCCTTCCCTCCCTCTTCTTCCGCTCCTCTCTCTCTCTCTCTCCACGTGTGTCGGCGATGTGATGAATGTGATGTTGATGTGAATGTGACCGATATGATGTGTGTGATGCTGTGTGGTGTGTGTGTGTGTGTGTGTGTTGTGTGGAGTGTGTGTGTGGGTGTGTGTGTGTGTGTGTGTGTGTGTGATTTAGTGATTGATGCGATGTGATGTGATGTATTATGCGTTTTTGCACATACACGCATCTGTATAATTGTGTAAGCGGCGCACGCCTGTTTTGTGTGTGTGTGTACGCGCCAGTGTTGCTCGCGTGCGTGCGCGTTGGGCGTGCGGTGCGTGCACAAAAAACGAAACGCTCTGACAGACATTTTATTGTGTCTATCATTTGGCCGAAAAAAATGGTTTTGTGCTGGGGTCCCCCCACTGCCGTTAAGCGCCCTGACAAGTCAGGCCCCAGCGCATCCGACTTCGACATAGGAGAGTTTGTTTAAAGTTTTCAGTTAACTGGTAGAGAAAAAATGGGGCAGGTGAATGGACCAAGAATAATAATAATAAAAACAATGATAATAATAATAATAATAATAATAATAATATAATAACAACAACAAACAAAAATAATAATAATAAAAATAATAATCATAATAACAATAATAATAATGATAATAATAATAATAAAAATAATGATAATGATGATAAATAATGATAATGATAATAATAAACCATATAAGGAATTTATACAGCGCTGAATCTGTAAAACAAACAAAATCGAGAATCGCTTCTGTGGATAGTGATAGAAGGCAGAAAACAACAAAAGAAGAAGGAGGTGAACAAGAAGAAAAGGAAGAAGGCAGGAACAAGAGGAGGGATTAGAAAAGAGGAAAATCCTCAGCGCGGAATTTGTTTCCAAAAAGGTGGGGCTGCTATTTATATTAAATAACGACAGAAACCCGCCATCCCCCCCCCACCCCCCCCCTCCCCCCCCCCCCCCCCTCCCCCCCCCCGTTATAGAAAAATATACCGACAAGAACCCCGCCTCCCCCCCCCGCCCCCCCCCACCCCCCCCCCCCCCCCCCCCCCCCCCCCCCCACCCCCACCCCCCCACCCCCCCCCCCTCCACCCCACCCCCCCCCCCCCTACCCTGGTATCCCACGGGGAAATTGATTACAAAGTAACAAAATAACATAGGAGAAAAATGCACACAGAGAACTCTCCGAAAAAACACCACCCCCACACACACACACACATACGACACACACACCAACTGCACACACACACACAACACAACAACACACACACACACAACACACACACACACATGCACAAACACACACATGCACACTATAACACCACACAACACAAAACACACACATGCACAAAAAACACACACACACACCCACACACACAACAACCTAACAACCACAAAAAACACACACACGCACATGCACACCCCACAACAACACATGCACACCCACAAAATACAACACACACACACATCACAACACAACACAAAAACACAGACACAATGACACACACAACCACAAAACACACAGACACACAACCCCACACACACACACGAACACACACACATGCACATATTATCTTATACACTTCACTACTAACAATTGAACCGACCTAAAAAATTGAAGCCAACAACAACAAACGCACACACCAGCACACACACACAACACACTCCCTCACACACACACAACAACACAGGACACACACCTACACACACACAACACACACACAAAACACACAACAACCACACATAACACAACACACACACACAAACACAACACAACACAAACATAACACAACACACACACAACGCACACACATCGTGTGTGTGTGTGTGTGTCTTCGATTTTACATCTGTTCACTTAGTTAAAAGTGATATTAGACGAGTCAGTGTGTGTGTGAGTGTTTGTCTTTGATTTTACATCTGTTCACTTAAAGTGATATTAGACGAGTGTGTGTGTGTGTGTGGAGTGCATGTGAGTGTAATGTGGTTGGAGGGGGGAGGGGGAGTGTTGTGGTGTGTGTGTGGAGAGAAGGTGTTTGTGTGAGTGTGTGGGTTTGTTAGTTTTTTCCCAGTTTAACATCCTTCAGCAAATAGTGATTTGGATTTATTGTGTGTGTGTGCGTGCGTGTGTATTTTTTCGAGCCGAGCGCCTTTGATATGTTGCTATTACAAGATCAACGCTATAATAAATTCCATACATATTATTAGTAGTAGTATTAGTTATTAAATTTTACCATCGTCCTATCAACAAAAAGTGAACAGAACTAAAATTGAAAACAACAACAACAACAACAACAACACACACAACAAAACACAAACGCAAACAACAGCACACGCAATACATAACACAACACAATACACACACAACACAACAACACACCCAAACACAAACAACACACCACACAACATACACACAAACAACACAACCCAACACCACACAACACACAACACACACACAACACACCACACACACACACACACACACACACTCACAACAACAGCACACACACACACACAACACAACCCACACGCACACACCCCACACAACACACGGCAAACGGAACATCTTGCGCAACCGAAACCGTTTAAATCCTGTCCACTTTTCGAAGAGTTGGCCACTGTGTGCCGGTGGGAACGGATGACAACTTTACAAAACCGCATACAACAACAACGGGGACTGACTGTAAAAAATGACATGGGTGCCTATTCCAAATTAATTCCCCGATAAAAAAAGAGAAGAAAAAAATAAAGAAAAAGAAAAAAACACACACACAAACACACAAACACACACACACACTATATATATATATACAAAACACAACACAACACAACACACACAAACACACACTATAGCACACAAACACACACGTACAACACCACAATAAACACACAAACACAAACACACTATACACACAACAACACAACACACACACACAACCATAACACGCACACTATATACACACACAACACAACATAGCACACACGAACACACACACACACTATACAACACAACACAACATAACACACAAACACGCACACACTATACACATACAAACAACAACATAAAACACAACACAAACACACACACACAACAAACATATATAAAAACACACAACACACACTAACACACACCATAAACGAACACACCCACAAACACACACACACACACACCACAAAACACACACACAACAACACACAACAACACCATACACAATAACACACACCAACACAGACACACACAACCACACACACACACACACACATGCACATATCATCTTATATCACTACAATTGAACCGACCTAAAAATTGAAGCCAACAACAACAACGCACACACCTCACAAAACACAACACACAAGAACAACAAACACACAACACCATAACCAACACCAAACATAACACAACACACACACAACGCACACACTACAATCGTGAGAGTGTGTGTGTCTTTCGATTTTACAAAATCTGTTCACGGACTTAAGTTAAAAGTGATATTAGACTAGTCACTGTGTGTGTGAGTTTTGTCTTTAATTTCACGTCTGTTCACTAAAGTGATATAGATATGTTGTGTGTGTGTACAACCCGAGCAAGATTTAGAGGTGGAGAGGTGGGGAGTGTTGTGTGTGAGTGTGAGAGGTGTGTGTGTGGAGCGAGGTGTTGTGTGGTGTAGATGTGTTTGTTAGTTTTTTTTCAGTTTAAACATCCTTAATCCGCTAAATAGTTGATATTGAGGATTAATGGGTCTATACAGTACATGATGCTTGGTATGCGTGCGTGTGAATTTTCGAGCCGCTATGATTGTTGCTTTGGACAAGATTCAGCAGAGATCACGCTTATAAAAATAAATTCCATACATTAATTATATTATTATTATTATTATTTACTCAACCCAAATCGTCAAAAACTAAAACTAAAAGTGAACAGACTAAAAAATTGAAATCTACCAACAAAAACAAGAACAAAACAACAAACACTAACAAACACAAAACGCAACACAGAGCAAAACGCAATACCAAAACAAAACACAATACACACTACACACAACACATAACACAAAACAACAATCCACACAACAACAACCACTACAACATACACACAACACAACACAACACCAAGCACACACACAACACACACACACTACACACAACAACACACACCACACACACGACACCACACCCACACCCAAACATACACACACACACACCACACAACAACACTCCACACACACACACACACACCAACACGGAACATAACATCTTTTGCGCACCACTTTAAAATCCTTCCACTTTTCCGAAAGAGTTGGGTCACTGTTTGCCGGTGGGGAACGGGAGACAAATTTACAAAAAAAAACCGCATACACAAACACACGGGGACTTGACTGAAAAAAATGACATATGGGGTGATGGTGCCTGATCCATTATCCCGAAATAAAAAAGAAGAGAAAAAAAAATAAAGAAAAAGAATAACACACAACACCCAACAAAACACACACAAAACACTATATATATATATACAACACAACACAACACACACACATAAACACATCACAATAACACAACCATACAACACAAAACAACACAACATAACACAAAAACACACACTATACACACAACACAACACACACAACACAACATAACACCGCACAACGATAACACACACAACACAACATAGCACACAACAAAAACACACACACCACAAACCCACACTAACAAACACAACACAACAACATAACACACAAACAACACAGACAACACACAATACCCCATACAGCCAACATAACACCAACGGACAAACACACACAACAAAACATATCACCACATACAAAACACACCACGGACACAACAACTAACACACTATAAAAATACACACACACCATACGAACACACACCCACAAACACACACGACACACACACACACACACACACACACAAACACAAAAAAAACCACACCACAAAACTAGCCACACACAACACAAAACACACACACCACACACACACAACACCAACACACACACACACACCCACACACACACACACACACAGAACACTTGCACAAATGATCCTTATAACACTACAATTGAGCGACCTAAATTTGAAGCCCAACAATAACAACGCACACACAACACACTACAGCAGACCACACCACACACACACAACACACACACACACACAAACACACACACCCAACACACCCACCACACACAACAAACACAACACAACTACAAACATAACACACACACACACACAGGAACGCACACACATCAATTGTGTGTGTGTCTTCGATTTTACATCTGTTCCACTCTTAGTTAAAAGTGAAATTAAGACGAGTCACTGTGTGTGTGTGTTTTTGATCTTTGATTTTACGTCTGTGACACAATTAAAGTGAAATTAGACGAAGTGTGTGTGTGTGTGGAGTGCATGTGTGGTGTGTGTGGCGGGGGGGGGGGGGGGGAAAGGGAGTGTTGTGTGTGTGTGTGTGTGGGTGTGGAGAGAGGTGTTCGTGTGAGTGTGTGTTTGTTTTAGTTTTTTTTTTCAGTTATAAAACATCCTTCTCCGCTAAAATAGTGAAATTGGATTAATGTGTGTGTGTTGCGTGCGTGTGTATTTCCGAGCGGCTTTGAGTTTTGTTGCTTAACAAGATCAGCGCTATAAAATTCCAAACCATTATTATTATTATCATTATTATATTATTTTTATAATTATTATTATTATTATTATTATTAATTACATCGTCTATCACTAAAAGTGAACCAGACAAAATTGAATACCAACAACAACAACAACAACAACAACAACACAACACTAACTAACAAACGACAAACACAAACAGCAACACAGCACACGCAATACATATAACACAACACAAACAACACAACAACACAACACACAACAAACACAATCAACACACAAAACACATCAAAACAACTACATAAACAACACAAACCACAAAACACAAACACAACACACACACACGACACAAAACACACACACACCAACAACACACAAACACACACAACACCAAACACACACACACACAACAACAATAACACACAACACACGACAACAAAAAACAACACACGCACGGGAACATCTTTTGCGCACCACTTGGTCGAAATTACGATTAAAATCCTGTCCCCACTTTTCGAAAGAGTTGGCCACTGTGTGCCGGTGGGAACGGATGACCAAATTTACAAAACCTCCACAAAAAACCCGCCTTACACACCGGGACTGACGTAAAAAAATGACATGGGTGCCTATTCATTATTCCCCGATATAAAAAAAAGAGAGAGAAAAAATATAAAGAAAAAAAAATAAACACACAACAACAACACACAAACACCAATACACTAAACAACACTATATATAAATATTATATTACATACACAAAACACAAACACAACACACACACAAACACAACACTATAATATACCACACAACACAAACACAACATAACAACACAAACAAACACACACAACTATACAACAACACAACACACACAACAACAACATATAACAACTCACACTATAACAAACCCACACAAACACAACATAGCACGTCCACTACAAACACACACACAACAACCAAACAACACACTATCCACACAACACAACATAACACAACAAACACAACACAACACAATACACAAAACACATACAAACACACAATCACAACATAACACTCACAAACACACACAACACAACATAACACACATTACAAACACTACACAACACACACACTATACACCACATAACACTACAGTAACAAACCCACAAACTATACACACAACATAACACAACAAAACACACTACTAACACAACATAACACACAACAAAACACACACAAACACAAGAAAGCACACCACAACACAACATAACACTGAAACACAACAAACTACACAATGCATAACACACACACAAACACACACACACACACACACACACACATCCACACACAACAAACACAACATAACACCACAAACACAGCTATAAACACATAAACACAACAACACATAAACCCAAACAAACAAACACAACACCAAACAAACAAAAACACACACAACACAACTAACAAATAAACTCACAACACAGCACAATGACACATCACACACACACACACGCCACAACCCACAACACAAAACACACAACACACCCACACACAAACACAACACACACACAACACACTACACACCAACCATAAATACGAACACACCCCACAAACACACACCTAACCACGACAACACACCACACACACACACAACAACCTCCATACACCACACACACACACACACACACACACCAGCAGCCACACCTCACACACACCGGCGCTACAACACACAACACGCACACACAACAACACACGAAACACGACACACACACACAAACAACTACCGCCACCACACACCACACACACACACTACAACACAACACACACACACAAATAAATTCTATTACGTAGTTACTTTATCCAACAGAACACTATCTACAAAAGATTCAAACCCTTGAGATAATTTCAATTCTACCTTAAAACATATCGCAAGCTATTATTTATTTTATTTATTCATTCATTTTATTTATATTTATTCTTTTATTTCGAGAATAATGGAATGAGCACGTCAAGTGCTTTCCTTCAACCCAAACACCTCGTGTGTATGCAGTTTTGTAAACTTTTTTTTTGTTTTTTTTTTGTTACATAGCTGCAACTCACGGGGGGACACACGGGGCTGGATTAGTAAAAAAACAATATGTAGTGTCACATATATATCCGTTCCCCGACCTGTACACAATGGCCAAACGTACAATGGCCCTACTTACTCTTTAAACTCATTTTTTCCAAAAAAATCGGAATGGAATTGGGTTTTAACAACGTGTGCGGTCACACATTTGTATGGTTGTAGTAATGACAGAGTGCGTGCTAAGCACATCAAACCACTATAATGAACAGTCCTATAGACCCATTTTGTCATAGTTTTATTATTAAGTCGTATTATATTTAGTATTTCCCTTATCATGTATTTTATTTGTTTGTTATAAATTATTCAGAGGCAGATCTTCAGCCTTTTTTTTTCTGTATACTACTGCCTACACTATTTTACAACAGAAAACCCATTTCTCAATCACAACACCAATTTCAGGGGACGAGATAACGCATGGCAGAGCACATCCTCTTTCCCCCAAGCCAAGGTTAAACAAATCGAGCGTTGTTACCAAGTTGGATGGGTGACCGTTGCACGCCTTGGCTTCAGTACAGTCCCCCATGTTTTCACCCAGGTAAAATGGTACCTGCCTCTTTAGAGGTCAGGGAAGGTAAAGCAGCGAGGGAGAGGAGATGGGGGCGCCGCCACTCAATCTGACTGGCCCCCTAGAGAAGTGAGGTCTCTGACGCCTCGCTCCCCGTACCGACCTTATAGGTTATGGGACACCTTAACCTCCCTTTTGATTTAACCCAATTCATTCACAACAGCCTCCAACCACAAAATAAAATTAAATGTCCCCTCAATCCCCTTCCCACGTCCTAATATCACTTTTGAGTGCACAGACGTAAAATCTAAGCAACAACAACAACAACAAAACGACACCATCACCCACTTCCCTACTGGAATAGTTTTAAATTTATATACCACGTATGATATAAGTCGACATCTCGCTACCCAAAAATAATAATGTAAAAAAAAAAATATATAAAAATTAAGATTGTAATAATAATAATAATAATAATAAAATAATATAATAATAATAATAATAATAAAAAAAAAATATGATGATGATGATAATACATAATAATAATAAAATAATAATAATAATAATAATAATAAAAATAATAATAATATGATGATGATGAGATGATGAATGACGAACGATGATGATATGAATAAAAATTTAAAAAATGAAGCTGGCTTCAGCATAACAAGACACAGTGAACTGTATGAACAAGCTGATATATATACATAGAAGCATCCCGACATGAAAATGTAATACGTTTCTTTTTGTTATTGGGTTTATTATTTTTCATCTTATATACGTGACGTGTTTGCAAGCCAACAAGCAAGAGAGAGAGGGGGGGGGGGGAGGGAGAGAGAGATGAGGGAGAGGAGGAGGGGAGGAAGGAGGAAAGGGAGGGAAGGGAGGAGAGAGAGAGACAGAAAGAAGAAAGAGGGAGAGAGAAGGGAGGGGGAGGGGGGGAGGGAAGGGGAGGGAGAGAAAGTGAGAGGAGAGGGAGAGAGAGAAAGGGAGGGAGGTGGAGAGACAGACAGACAGAGACCAGAGAGGAGGGAGTTTGGGAGTGGGAAAGGGATGGGGGGGAGAAAAGAGAGAAGAGAGAGAGAGAGAGAGAGAGAGAGAGAGAGAGAGAAGAGAAAGAGAGAGAGAGAGAAAGAGAGAGAGATAGAGAGGAGAGAGAGAAGGAAGGGCGCAAAAAGGGAAGAAAGAGACTAAAAGACACTGCCACTACGGCGCACGCTCCACGGGTACGCACGCACGCACGCACCAACATACACACACAACACACAACACATACACAACACATACACACACATACTCTCTCTCTCTCTCCATCTCTACTCTCTCTCACTCTCTCCTCTCTCTCTTTCTCCCTCTCTCTCGCTCCACTTTCGTTGAGGTAATAACATACATACACACACATACACACACACAAGCACACACACAAACACACACAACAAACAACACACCACAACACAACACACACAACCACTACAACACACCACACCACAAACACACCACCACACAACACATCACACACACACAACACACCACAACACAACACACACCACACACGAACACACACACACACACAACACTACACAACACCACAACACAACACACCACAACCCAACACACATCACAAAATGACAACACAACACAACACCCAGCACACACACACACTTACACACAAACACACACCACACACACAACACACACCACACTACAAACACACCACACACACACGACACACCCACACCCACAACACAACACAACACACACACACATACACACACACACACACACCACACCAACCACAACCACAAACCACACTATACAAACACACAACACAACAACAACACAACACCACACACACACATACACACACAACACACACACACATACACACACCACACACTAACACCACACACAAACACACATAACAAAACACAACACAACACGCAAAACACACACACATACATACACACACACACACACTCAAACAAACACCACAAACAACAACACACCACAAGACATACACACATCACAATTACACATACACAACACACACACACAACAACACACACAGACCACAACACAAACCCACCAACACAAACACTACACATACAACAAACATACACAACACATACACCACAAACAAAAACAAAACATTCCCTACAACCACAACACAACCACACAAACACCACACACTTACACACACACACATACACCACACAAACACACCACAAACCCAACACACACACACACCACACACACACAAACAACTACAATTACACACACACACACACCCAACACACAACACAACACACACACATCAACACACACACACATACACACACACACACACACTCACACACACAACACACACACACACAACACAATCACAACACACACACCACACACACACACACAAGCCATCCTTCTTCAAGTAGTAAACTCGTTTAAATTCTTCTAAGTACATGAACCAGGGGACGGGATAGCTTTCAGTGTCCGCACTCGCTTTCCCCCCCAGCCAAGTTTAAGCAGCGTCGAGCGTGGTTTTACCATTGGATGGGTGAAAACCGATTGCAGCGCCTTGGGCTTCAAGGACAGTTCCCCCATTTCACCCACTGTAAATGGGTAACTGCCCTCTTTAGGGTCCAGGGAAGGTAAAGCACGAGGGAGAAGGAATGGGCGCCGCCCTCAATATGCGGGCCCTAGAGAAGTGAGGTCCCTCCGACGGCCTCCAGCCTCTCCCTACGACCTATAGGTTATGGGGCTTCCTTTACCTTACCATTTACCCCATACATAGAACCAAGCCAACAATACAACTTAGCCCTTCCAACCACCCCACCCCTTACCCCCACACGCCCCCATCCAACCGCCTCCCCCTCCTCTCTCTCTCTCTCCCTCTCTCTCTCTTTACCTCTCTCTCTCTCACTCTCTCTCCTTCTCCATCCCTCTCCTCTCCCTCTCTTTCTCTCTCGCGCTCTCCTCCCTCCCTCTCTCCATATACCCTCATCTAAAATAATTATTGAGTTCGAGTTCCCGTTCGAGGTTTCTCTCTCGCTCTCTCACTTCGCATCCTCTACACTCTCTCCTCTCTCTCTCCTTCTCCCACTCTCTCATTCATCTTCTCGTCGCACCTCCTCAACTCTCCCTCCGCTCTCTTCTCCCCCTCTCTCTCTCACATCCCCTCCTCCAACTCTCTCTCCCTCTTCTCTCATCACTCTCTCTCTACTCTCTCTCTCTCCCCTCTCTCCTCTCTCTCTCTCTCCCCTCTCTCTCTCCTCTTCCTCTCTCCTCTCTCTCCTCGCTTCCCACTCTCCCATTTACCCCCTTATTAAAAAATATTCGATTCGAGTTCGAAGTTTCTCCTCTTTCTCTCTCTCCGTCGCTCTTCTCACTCCCACTCTCTCTCCTCCTTCTCTCTCTCTCTAACTCTCTCTCTTCTCTCTCCTTCTCATCTCTCATCTCTCTCCCTCTCATCTCTCTCGGTCTCTTCTCTCCTCTCTCTCCCTCACTCCATTTACCCTCATTCATAAAATATTCGAGTTGGAGTTCGAGTTCTCTCTCTCTCTCCTCTCCTCACATACTCTCCATTCCTCCATTCTCTCTCTCCCTCTCTCTATCTCTCCTCACTCTCCCTCTCTCTCCTCCTTCTCTCCCTTCCTCCACCCCTCTTCGATTCTCCCTCTCTCCCCTTCTCTCAAGCCCTCCCTCCGCATCCTCTCTCTCGCTCTCTCGCTCCTCATCTCTCTCTCTCTCTTCTCGTCTCTCTCTCCCTCTCTTCTCACTCTCGGATTTCTCTCTCGTCCTCTATCCATTTAGCCTCATTAAAATAAATTTTTTGATTGAGTTTCCCCTTCGAGTTTTCTCTCTCTCTCTCTCTCCCCCCCTCTCCTCCTTCATCCCCTCCATCCCCCTCTCTCCCCCCCCTTTTCATCTCTCCCTCTCTCCCCCAATTTTCCCCCTCTCTTTCCCCCTCTCTACCCTCTCCCCCCTTTTCTCTCTCCCCTCTCTCCTCTCTCTCTTCTCCTTTCCTTTTCCTCTTTTCGTTCCATCTCTCTCTCCCTCTCCTCTCTCATCTCCCCTCCCCCCTCTCGTTCCCCCCCCTCCCCCTCCCCCCTCTCCCTCGCTCTCCCCCTCTCCTTTTCCCCCCTCTCCTCTCTCTCTCTTCCCTCTCTCCCTTCTCCTCCCCCTCTCTCCTCCCCTTCCCACTCTCCTCCCCCTCTCTCTTCTCTCTCTCTCCATCTCTCCTCCCTCCTTTTTCCCCCCTTTTCCCCTCTCCATTTACCCTCTTAAAAATTTTTTGAGTTCGAGTTCCCCTTCCCCCTCTCTCCTTTCCCCTCTCTCTTCCCTCCCCTCTCCGCTTTTCCCCTC
>CM054164.1:22740744-22743244 GCA_028751875.1 Rapana venosa
AGAGACTGGATGTAAAAAAAAAAACCCACATGAGTGCTTATTCCATTATCCTCGAAATGAAAGAATGAATTTAAAAAAAAGAAACAAACAAAAAAAGAAATAAATAACTGATAAATAAATAATAAATACTTCCGACCCGGACTTTTCGCTTTCTGGGCCGGTGCCTTACCTCTAGACCCCTGACATTGTTGTTGTTGTTGTTGTTGTTGTTGTTGTTGTCTTCCTTGTTGTGATTGTTGTTAGTGTTGTTATTGATGGTATCATTGTTGTCATTGTCGTTATTGTTGTTATTGTCATTGTTATAGGTATTGTTGTTGTCTTCATTGTCGTTATTGTTGATAGTGTTGTTATTGATGTTGTTATTGTTATTATTGTTGTCATTGTTATTATTGATGTTATCATTGTTGTTATTGATGTTATCATTGTTATTATCGTTGTCATTGTCGTTATTGTTGTTAGTGTTGTTATTGATGTTATTATCATTGTTGTTGTTGTTGTCACCAGATGTGCCAGGCTTGCAGAACCAGACAGCTGTGGAGGAAGTGCGCATGTCTCTGCTTCAGACCCTGCATACCTACACTGCCGGTGAGATGAGACTCCTTTGTTGGTGTTTTGTTGGTGGTGGTGGTGGTGGTGGTGTGTTGATGATGTTTTTGTTGTTGTTGTTGTTGTTGTTGTTGTTCTTCTTCTTCTTCTTCTTCTTCTTCTTCTTTTCTTCTTCTTCTTCTTCTTCTTCTTCTTCTTCTTCTTCGCAATTCTTCTTCCTGCTGCCGCTGTTGCTGCGTTGTTGTTGTTGTTGTTTTTCTTGCTGCTGTTATTCTTGTTGTTGTTGTTGCTGTTGTTGTTGTCGTTGTTGCTGCTACTGCTCCTGCCACTATTGCTGTTTAGAACATGTTTGTTCTAACATGCTGTTGCTGCTGTTGTTATGGCTGTGTTTTTGTTTGCTCCACCTACAGTAGTTACTACAACTACAACAACAACAACAACAACAACAACAACAACTACTATACTACTACTACTATACTACTACTACTACTACTACTACTACTACTAATACTACTAATACTCTACTACTACGACTTCCTACTCTACTACTATTGCTACTATTACTACTTCTACTACTACTGCTACTACTACTACTACTTAACTACTACACTTCTACTACTGCTACTGCTACACTACTACAACTACTACCACTACTACTACTACTGCTGCTGCTATATACTACTATCTACTACTACTCTACTACTACTGCTACTACTACTGCTGCTCTGCTGCTGCTCTACTACTACTACTACTGCTACTTTTACTACTTCTACTACTACTGCTACTACTATATCTTCTTCTACTTCTGCTGCTGCTATACTACTACTACTACTACTACTGCTACTACTGTACTATCTACTACTGCTACTACTACTACTGCTACTACTGGTACTACTACTACTACTGTCTTCTACTTACTATGCTACTCTCTAGCTTCTGCTACTACTATACTGTCTATATTTCTACTCTGCTATACATATCTGATGCTGCTACTGCTGCTGCTGGATATCTTTGTCTTGTCTGTCTATCTGTCTGATGACTGTCTGTCTGTTGTTGACTGACTATCTGTCTGAGTATCTTTCTGTCTGTCTGTCTGTCTGTTTTGTCTGACTGTCTGTCTTGTCTACTGTCTGTCTACTGTCTGTCTGTTTCTGGTTTCTGTTTTGACTGTCTGACTGTCTTTCTGTCTGAGTGTGTGGACTGTCTGTCTGTCTGTTTATCTGACTGTCTGTCTGTCTGTCTGTTTTCTGTTTTGTCTGTCTGACTGTCTGTCTGTCTGTCTGTCTGTCTGTCTGTCTGTCTGTCTGTCTGTTTATTACTGTCTGTCTGTCTGTCTGTCTGACTGTTGACTGTTACTGTCTGACTGTCTGTCTGTCTGTCTGTTAGCTGGTCTGTCTGTCTGTCTGATCTGTCTGACTGTCTGTCTGACTTCTCTCTGTTTGTCTACTCTGTCTGTCTGTTCTGTTACTGTTCTGACTGTCTGTCTGGTCTGTCTGTCTGTCTGTTGACTGTCTGTCTGTCTGTCTGATCTACTGTCTGTCTGACTGTCTGTCTGACTGTCTGTCTGACTGTCTGTCTGTGTTTTCTGACTGTCTGTCTGTCTGTCTGTCTGTGTGTCTGTCTGTCTGCTGACTGTCTGTCTGTCTTCTGTTGACTGTCTGTCTGTCTGTCTGTCTGTTACTGCTGTCTGTTCTGTCTGTCTGTCTGTCTGTCTGTCTGTCTGTCTGACTGTCTGCTGTTTCTGTCTGTCTGTCTGTCTGTCTGCAGTCTGTCTGTCTGTGTCTGTCTGTCTGACTGTCTGTCTGTCTGTCTGTCTGTGTTATCTACTGACTGTCTGTCTGACTGTCTGTCTGTCTGTCTACTGTCTGTCTGTCTGTCTGACTGTCTGTCTGCTGTTATTCTGTTTGTCTGTCTGTCTGTCTGCCCGTCTGTCTGTCTGTGTGTCTGTCTAACT
>CM054164.1:22748244-22758244 GCA_028751875.1 Rapana venosa
ATGCCTGAACATCTCTTGCAAAGTCTGCTGGACCTGTATGTACATCTATTGCAAAGTCTGCTATACCTAAACATTTCTTGTAAAGTCTGCTATACCTGATTCTATATCTCTTCCAAAGTCTGCTATACCTGAACATTTCTTGCAAAGTCTGCTATACCTGATTCTATATCTCTTTCAAAGTCTGCTATACCTGAACATTTCTTGCAAAGTCTGCTATACCTGTATGAACATCTCTTGACAAGTCTGCTATACCTGTATGTACATCTCTTGCAAAGTCTGCTATACCTGTAAGTACATCTCTTGCAAAGTCTGCTATACCTGTATGAACATCTCTTGCAAAGTCTGCTATATTTGAACATCTCTTGCAAAGTCTGCTATACCTAAACATCTCTTTCAAAGTCTGCTATACCTGAACATCTCCTGCAAAGTCTTCTATACCTGAACATCTCCTGCAAAGTCTGCTATACCTGAACATCTCTTGCAAAGTCTGCTATACCTGTATGTACATCTCTTGCAAAGTCTGCTGTTCTTGTACATCTCTTGCAAAGTCTGGTATACCTGTATGAACATCTCTAGCAAAGTCTGGTATACCTGTATGCACATCTCTTGCAATGACTGCTATACCTGTATGTACATCTCTTGCCAAGTCTGCTATACCTGTATGTACATCTCTTGCAAAGTCTGCTATACATGTATGAATATCTTTTGCAAAGTCTGCCATACCTGAACATCTCTTTCAAAGTCTGCTATGCCTGAACATCTCTTGCAAAGTCTGCTGTACCTGTATGTACATCTATTGCAAAGTCTGCTATACCTAAACATTTCTTGTAAAGTCTGCTATACCTGATTCTATATCTCTTCCAAAGTCTGCTATACCTGAACATTTCTTGCAAAGTCTGCTATACCTGATTCTATATCTCTTGCAAAGTCTGCTATACCTGAACATTTCTTGCAAAGTCTGCTATACCTGTATGAACATCTCTTGACAAGTCTGCTATACCTGTATGTACATCTCTTGCAAAGTCTGCTATACCTGTATGTACATCTCTTGCAAAGTCTGCTATACCTGTATGAACATCTCTTGCAAAGTCTGCTATATTTGAACATCTCTTGCAAAGTCTGCTATACCTAAACATCTCTTTCAAAGTCTGCTATACCTGAACATCTCCTGCAAAGTCTTCTATACCTGAACATCTCCTGCAAAGTCTGCTATACCTGAACATCTCTTGCAAAGTCTGCTATACCTGTATGTACATCTCTTGCAAAGACTGCTGTTCTTGTACATCTCTTGCAAAGTCTGGTATACCTGTATGAGCATCTCTAGCAAAGTCTGGTATACCTGTATGCACATCTCTTGCAATGACTGCTATACCTGTATGTACATCTCTTGCCAAGTCTGCTATACCTGTATGTACATCTCTTGCAAAGTCTGCTATACATGTATGAATATCTTTTGCAAA
The DNA here is from genome assembly GCA_028751875.1 of Rapana venosa. NCBI lineage: Eukaryota > Metazoa > Mollusca > Gastropoda > Neogastropoda > Muricidae > Rapana > Rapana venosa. The sequence goes on from CM054164.1 coordinate 22,749,705, forward strand.
GTCTGCCATACCTGAACATCTCTTTCAAAGTCTGCTATGCCTGAACATCTCTTGCAAAGTCTGCTATACCTGTATGCACATCTTTTGCAAAGTCTGCTATACCTTAACATCTCTTGCTAAGTGTGCTATACCTGTATGTACATCTCTTTCAAAGTCTGCTATACCTGTATGTACATCTCTTGCAAAGTCTGCTATACCTGTACATCTCTTGCAAAGTCTGCTATACCTTTACATCTCTTGCAAAGTCTGCTATACCTGTTTGTACATCTCTTGCAAAGTCTGCTATATCTTTACATCTCTCGCAAAGTCTGCTATACCTGTATGTACATCTCTTGAAAAGTCTGGTATACCTGTATGTACATCTCTTGCAAAGTCTGCAATACCTGTATGTACATCTCTTTCAAAGTCTGCTATACCATTATCTACATCTCTTGCAAGGTCTGCTATACCTGTATGTACATCTCTTGCAAAGTCTGCTACACCTGTATGTACATCTCTTGCAAAGTCTGCTCTACGTGTATGTACATCTCTTGCAAAGTCTGCTATACGTGTATGCACATCTCTTGCAAAGTCTTCTATACGTGTATGTACATCTCTTGCAAAGTCTGCTATATCTGAACATCTCATGCAAAGTCTGCTATAATAATAATAATAATAATAATAATAATAATAATAATAATAAATGGAACTTATATAGCGCTATATCTTGCAAAGACAAATCAAAGCGCATGCATTCAACCTAATCTTACACAGTCATGCAATCAATGATAAATAATCAATAGTTTAAACAAACAGATATTTACAAACATAGTGCGCTGCAGACAAAATCTATGAAATAAAATTTCGATAGTCAAATGTTTTTCAAAAGCACACACACACTCGCTCAGGCCCTATACTTTAGCAGGGTGATAGGACATGGGTTAGATATGAAACAGGAGGGGGAAGTCTTAGGTTTGAAATAAATATGTCTTGAGGCTGGATTTTAAAGTGTCATAACTAGGTTTCTGGCGAAGAGAGAGAGGGAGCTCATTCCAGGTCGATGGACCCGAAATAGAGAATGAGCGGCGGCCAACAGTGGATTGGTTGAATCTAGGTATTCGTAGGCACAAGGTATCTGCAGTAGAGCGGAGGGAACGTGAAGGAGTGTACAGGTTAAGACATTCACATAGGTAGGAGGGTGCAGTTTTGTGGAGACATTTGTAACAGAGGGTACTGATCTTATAATCTATTCTCTGTGGCACAGGCAACCAGTGGAGAGATCGCAAGAGAGGGGTAATGTGCTCAGATTTTTTCTTTCTGAGAACTAGTCGAGCTGCGGAGTTTTGTATACGTTGAAGGGAGTGGATAGATGATGCTGGCAGACCAGACAAAAGAGAATTGCAATAGTCCAGACGTGAAAGAATGAGAGAAGTGACAAGTTTGGCTGTTGCATCGGTGGACAGGTACTTTCGAATTGCACTAATACGCCGTAATTGATAGTAGCACGACTGACAGGTCTGGGTGATGAATTTTTTCATAGAGAGTGTGTTGTCGATAACGACACCTAGATACTTCACAGAAGTGGATAGAGGGACTGATGTATTGCTGAGTTCTATTGAAGCTGTTGTAATAGAAGAGAGTTTGTGTTTGGTCCCTACGAGCATGGCTTCGGTTTTATCTGCATTTAGCTGTAATTTGTTCTGTGTCATCCAGTTTTGAATATCTTCAAAGCAGCGGGCCATATTTGTCAGGAGAGAAGGCAGATTTTCAGGAGTAACACTGCTTTGAATCTGAGAGTCATCTGCGTAAAAATGATGGGTTTTTTATGACGGTTTATTATATGTGATAGTGGGGCAGTGTAAAGAGTGAAAAGAACAGGGCCTAGAACTGATCCCTGTGGGACTCCGCATTCCAGTTTGGCAGGTATTGATTGAATCTTGTTTACTGCAACTGTCTGGAATCGGTCAGTAAGGTATGAATTAAACCAGGTGAGGGCTGTGCCAGTAACACCGAACGTGTTTTGAAGACGGGAGAGAAGAATTGAGGGGTCTATAGTATCGAAGGCTGCTGATAAGTCGAGTAATAATAATAATAATAATAATAATAATAATAATAATAATAATAATAATAATAATAATAATAATAATGTATGGAATTTATATAGCGCTGAATCTTGTAAAGCAACAAATCAAAGCGCTCAGATTTTATTTCATACCACTTTAAGTCACGGCAGATTTCTCTCCGTGAAATTCGGGCTGCTCTCCCCGGGGAGAGCGGGAGAACGCGTCGCCATTTAGCGCTGCGCCACCCTTTCACCCTTTTTTTTTTTTTGCTGCAGCTGTATTTGTATTTGTAGAGTGAGAAGGGAGATTTTCCCTGAGTCAGAAGCGAGTAGAAGCCTGTTTAAAGTGTGAACTAGGGTGGTTTCAGTGCTGTGGTTGATGCGATAGGCAGACTGAAACTCAGGAAGAAGATTGTTGGAGAGAAGGTGGTTGTTGAGCTGTTTGAGAACTACATTTTCAAGGACTTTAGAAATAAAAGGTAGATTGGAAACAGGTCTATAATTCTTCAGAATGTTAGGGTCAAGGTCATGCTTTTTGAGTAGAGGTGTGACTATAGCAGTTTTGAGAGCTGATGGAACATTTCCTGAAACAAGAGATGAGTTTACTATTTTTCGTGATAGTGGGTATGAGTTGTGGTAGACACTGTGTTGAAAAGAGAAGCAGGTATGGGATAAAGATCACATGATTTTATAGTCATTTCTTTCAGATTTGTCATGATTTCTTTCTCACTTGTCGGATGAAAGAAAAGGAGAGGAGTGCCAGAGAATTGGGGATCAGGAAGTGCAGGATGGAAAGGAGTCTGATCCAGTTTGGAGCGAATGTTATAGACTTTTTCAGAAAAGAATGCAGAAAATATAGAAGGAAGTTCTAAGTGGTTGTGGGTGGAAGGCAGAGGGCTTGCCTTCACAGATCCAAGAAGAGTAGATGTGAGGGAAAGAGAGATTTCATAGACGTGGCATCAAGAACTTGAGAAGAGTAATACTTTGTTTTTTCTGAAAGAATTAAAGATTTGACTTTGTTTACTTGATTACGAAAGAGCTGCTTATTAATTTCCGCTTTTGATTTTCGCCTCTGCCGCTCTAGTTGCCTGCGTTTGCGCTTTGCGACCAGGATGTCTGGTCTATACCTGAACATCTCTTGCAAAGTCTGATATACCTGTATGTGCATCTCTTGCAAAGTCTCCTATACCTGTATGTACATCTCTTGCAAAGTCTGCTATACCTGAACATCTCTTGCAAAGTCTCCTATACCTGTATCTACATCTCTTGAAAAGTGTTCTATACCTGTATGTACATCTCTTGCAAAGTCTGTTATACCTGAACATCTCTTGCAAAGTCTGGTATACCTGAACATCTGCAAAGTCTGCTTTACCTGAACATCTCCTGCAAAGTCTGCTACACCTGAATGTACATCTCTTATAAAGTCTGCTACACCTGTATGTACATCTCTTGCAAAGTCTGCTATACCTGAACATCTCATGCAAAGTCTGCTACAACTGTATGTACATCTCTTACAAAGTCTGCTATACCTGTATCTACATCTCTTGCAAAGTCTGCTATACCTGAACATCTCTTGCAAAGTCTGCTATACTTATACATCTCTTGCAAAATCTGCTACACCTGTATGTACATCTCTTGCAAAGTCTGCTATACCTTAACATCTCTTACAAAGTCTGCTATATCTGAACGTCTCTTGCAAAGTCTGCTATACCTGAACATCTCTTGCAAAATCTGCTATACCTTTACATCTCTTGCAAAGTCTGCTATACCTGTATCTACATCTTTTGCAAAGTCTGCTATACCTATATGAACGTCTCTTGCAAAGTCTGCTATACCTGTATGCACATCTCTTGCAAAGTCTGGTATACCTGAACATCTCTTGCAAAGTCTGCTATACCTGAAGATCTCTTTCAAAGTCTGCTATACCAGTGTGTACATCTCTTGCCAAGTCTGCTATACCTGTATGTACATCTTTTGCAAAGGCTGCTATACCTGAATATCTCTTGCCAAGTCTGCTATACCTGTATCTACATCTCTTGCAAAGTCTGCTATACCTGTATGTACATCTCTTGGAAAGTCTGCTATACCTGTATGAACATCTCTTGCAAAGTCTGCTATACCTGAACATCTCCTGCAAAATCTGGTATACCTGAAAATCTCTTGCAAAGTCTGCTATACCTGTATCTACATCTCTTGGCAAGTCTGCTATATCTCAACATCTCTTGCAAAGTCTGCTATACCTGTATGTACATCTTTTGCAAAGTCTGCTATACCTGAACATCTCCTGCAAAGTCTGCTATACCTGTACCTACATCTCTTGCAAAGTCTGCTATACCTGAACATCTCTCGCAAAGTCTGCTATACCTGAACATCTCTTGCAAAGTCTGCTATACCTGTATGTACATCTCTTGCAAAGTCTGCTCTACCTGTATCTACATCTCTTGCCAAGTCTGCTATACCTGTATGAACATCTCTTGCAAAGTCTGCTATACCTGTATCTACATCTTTTGCAAAGTCTGGTATACCTGAACATCTCTTGCCAAGTCTGCTATACCTGTATGTACATCTCTTGCAAAGTCTGCTATACCTGTATCTAAATCTCTTGCAAAGTCTGCTATACCTGTATGAACATCTCTTGCAAAGTCTGCTATACCTGAACATCTCCTGCAAAATCTGGTATACCTGAACATCTCTTGCAAAGTCTGCTATACCTGTATGTACATCTCTTGCAAAGTCTGCTATACCTGAACATCTCTCGCAAAGTCTGCTATACCTAAACATCTCTTGCAAAGTCTGCTATACCTGTATCGACATCTCTTGCAAAGTCTGCTATACCTGTATGTACATCTCTTGCAAAGTCTGCTATACCTGTATCTACATCTCTTGCAAAGTCTGCTGTACCTGTATGTACATCTCTTGCAAAGTATGCTATACCTGTATGCACATCTCTTACAAAGTCTGCTATACCTGAACATCTCTTGCAAAGTCTCTATACCTGAACATCTCTTGCAAAGTCTGCTATACCTGGACATCTCGAGGATATGCCACCCAGGGTAGCAAAGATTGGGAGAATGTCTGGTTACCCGCTAGTGCTACCTATCCAGGATATATAACACGGGTAGATGAGGTTAGTCAGTCATATCGGAGATTTTGCGTTTTGTTGTATAGTTTGTTGGGGGTGGGGGAGGGAGGATGGTTAATTTTTTTTTTTTTGTTTCGGTTTATGTGGTTTGTTGGGGTTTTGGGGGAATTTCGTGTGGGTTTTTCGTCTTCATATTCAGAGTATGAAGTTGAGTATCCTGTTGTGTGTGTTTTTGTGTGTGTGTGTGTGTGTGGTGTGTGTGGTGTGTGTGTGTGTGTGTGTGTGTGTGTGTGTGTTCCTTACTATACAGGTTCCTCAGCACTTCTCTTTCAGTGACCTCATTGAGGCGTATTGCCTACAAAATAATACCTTATACCGTACTGGATAATACTTCCGGTAACACGCAGGGTAGAAGGTGATCATATACATAATAAATTATATGCAGGGTAATTGATCATATATAATATATGTAGGGTGGTTGATCATATATATAATATATGCAGGGTAGTTGATCATATATAACATATGCAAGATAGTTGATCATATATATCATATATGCAGGATGGTTGATCATATATGTAATATATGCACAGTAGTTTATTATATAATTATATAATATATGCACGGTATTTGATCATATATATGCCATCTATTTGATTATTTATATAATATATGCAGGGTAGTTGATCATATATAATATATGCAGGGTAGTTGATCATATATTATATATGCAGGGTAGTTGATCATATATATAATATATGCAGGGTAGTTGATCATATAATTATATAATATATGCAGGGTAGTTTTTCATACAATTGCAGGGTAGTTAATCATATATAATATATGCAGGGTAGTTGATCATATATGTCATATATGCAGGGTAGTTGATCATATATAATATATGCAGTGTAGTTGATCATATATATCATATATGCACTGTAGTTGATCATATATATCATACATGCAGGGTGGTTGATCATATATGTAATATATGCACAGTAGTTTATATAATTATATAATATATGCACGGTATTTGATCATATATATGCAGGGTATTTGATTATTTGTATAATATATGCAGGGTAGTTGATCATATATAATATATGCAGGGTAGTTGATCATATATATTATATATGCAGGGTAGTTGATCATATATATTATATATGCAGGGTAGTTGATTATATATAGAATATATGCAGGATGGTTGATCATATATGTAATATATGCACAGTAGTTTATTATATAATTATATAATATATGCACGGTATTTGATCATATATATGCAAGGTATTTGATTATTTATATAATATATGCAGGGTAGTTGATCATATATAATATATGCAGGGTAGTTGATCATATATAATATATGCAGGGTAGTTGATCATATATATTATATATGCAGGGTAGTTGATTATATATAGAATATGTACCCAGGGTTGTTGATCATATACATAATATAGTTATGCAGGGCAGTTGATCATATTTCGGTAATAAACACGGGTAGACAATATTTCAGTAATCATGCCGTTTTTTCATTTTTGAGCTACAGTTATCAATTCAGGTAGTCTTTGGTCTCTTGGTTTTACTCATAAACTGTTATAGCATTTGTGTACATCTCAGGAACTGACTCTATAATCATTTGGCAATTCATTGCCGTTCCATATGTAATATCTAGTTAGCCAAGACTCATTGTTGTGTTCTGCTGTTATTGCAAGTTCGGTGGTCTAGGGGTAACTCACCAGCTGAGAAAGAAGGGAAAGTCTGGATTCGAAGTGGTGTGGTGGCTTGATCGCCGTTTATACCTGAAATTCTCTTCCCCCATCCACTAGGCCCTGAATGGTGGTCTGGGTGTTAGTCTTTCGTATGAGACAATAAAAAAAATCTTTTGAGGGGGGAGTTACTCTGATAAAGAAAGAAATACACATGCAGACAGGAAAAGAAAAAAAAGTAATATGGGTGGCGCTGCGCTTGTGGCGACACGCTCTCCCAGGGGCGAGCAGCTCGAATTTCACGCAGAGAAATCTGCCGTGACTTAAAGTGGGAAGGATACAAAGATAAAAGAAAGGATTGGGGTTGACAGTGCAAAAAAATAGTTGAAAGTTTCTGCATAATGCCTCCTCCGTCCCCTTGAGGATTCCAGGGGTCTGTCAGCACGAATAGCGTCTCCACCTGCTGGAAATGCTGTGCTCAGGAACTCCCTCTTTTCTATCCCTCTCTCTCTGCTTATGTCTTGACCCCTTTCCTTCTCGCCTGACTTATGTGTTAGGAGGCCTGATTTATGTGTCAGGAGGCCTGACTTATGTGTTAGGAGGCCTGACTTATGTGTTAGGAGGCCTGATTTATGTGTCAGGAGGCCTGACTTATGTGTTAGGAGGCCTGACTTATGTGTTAGGAGGCCTGACTTATGTGTTAGGAGGCCTGACTTATGTGTTAGGAGGCCTGACTTATGTGTTAGGAGGCCTGACTTATGTGTCAGGAGGCCTGACTTATGTGTTAGGAGGCCTGATTTATGTGTCAGGAGGCCTGACTTATGTGTTAGGAGGCCTGACTTATGTGTTAGGAGGCCTGACTTATGTGTTAGGAGGCCTGACTTATGTGTTAGGAGGCCTGACTTATGTGTTAGGAGGCCTGACTTATGTGTCAGGAGGCCTGATTTATGTGTTAGGAGGCCTGACTTATGTGTTAGGAGGCCTGACTTATGTGTTAGGAGGCCTGATTTATGTGTTAGGAGGCCTGACTTATGTGTTAGGAGGCCTGATTTATGTGTTAGGAGGCCTGATTTATGTGTTAGGAGGCCTGACTTATGTGTTAGGAGGCCTGATTTATGTGTTAGTAGGCCTGATTTATGTGTTAGGAGGCCTGACATGTGTTAGGAGGCCTGATTTATGTGTTAGTAGGCCTGATTTATGTGTTAGGAGGCCTGACTTATGTGTTAGGAGGCCTGATTTATGTGTTAGGAGGCCTGATTTATGTGTTAGGAGGCCTGATTTATGTGTTAGGAGGCCTGACTTGTGTGTTAGGAGGCCTCACTTATGTGTTAGGAGGCCTGACTTATGTGATCAAAGGGCCTCACATATGTGTCAAGAGGCTATCGTCTTTATTCATACTACTGTGATATGTATATAACCAACAGCTCAACACCCTTTCTAGCCGTTTGAGAATGAAGTCAAAACAGCTGAATCACATACCAGCATTGAATTCTTTATGGCTTTTTATCGTTTTTTTTCACCCAGTAACATACCCTACCTCCATTACAAGCAACACATTATTTTTATACTATTGTCACCCCCATTATGACACCCCCACCCCCTCGCCTCCTCAATCACAAGAACAGCATTGCACTGGACCCCAGAAGGAAGGAGAAAGAAAGGAAGACCAAAAGCAACGTGGAGGAGAAGGACTGTAGAAAGTGAGATG
>CM054164.1:22768244-22778244 GCA_028751875.1 Rapana venosa
ACTGAAACGCAAACAGTACACAATACCGTACTACACCACAACCACACCACACCACACCGCACCACACCACTACATACCACATTCTCCACACGCTCCTCTCTTTCTGTCTCTCTCTATCTGTCTCTCTGTCTCTCTGTCTCTCTCTGTCTCTCTCTGTCTCATTCTGTCTCTCTCTGTCTCTTTCTGTCTCTCTGTCTCTCTCTGTCTCTCTCTGTCTCTCTGTCTCTCTCTGTCTCTGTCTGTCTCTCTGTCTGTCTGTCTGTCTCTCTCTCTCTCTCTCTCTCTCTCTCTCTCTCTCTCTCTCTCTCTCTCTCCTCTCTCTCTCTCTCTCTCTCTCTCTCTGCTTACTTGTACTGTGTGGGGGTTCGTAAGTCCTCTCAAAACGTGATTGTTCTTGTAGCTTCCAACGGGCATACACATCCTGGACACATGTGTTTATATATATGTATGTATGTATATATACATGTATCTATCTATCTATCTATCTATATATCTATCTATCTATCTATCTATCTATCTATCTATCTATCTATTTATCTATCTATCTATCTATCTATCTATCTATATATATATAATTATATATATATCTATATATATAGATATATATATAACTTGGCTGGGGGAAAGCGAGTGCTCCGACCACTGAGCTATCCTGTCCCCGTTTGCGCGCCTTGGCTTCAGTACAGTTCCCCCAGTTCACCCAGCTGTAAATGGGTACCTGCTCTCTTTAGGGTCAGGGAAGGTAAAGCAGCGAGGGAGAGGAGATGGGCGCCGCCCTCAATATGCTGGCCCTAGAGAAGTGAGGACTCTGACGCCTCGCTCCCCTACGACCTTATAGGTTATGGGACTCCTTTACCTTTACCTCCTATATATATATATATATATATATATATATATATATATATATATATATATATATAACAAGTAAAGCACGACGAAAACCTGCTGACCACAGTCAAGAAAAGGAAGCTCAGATGGTACGGACATGTGACTAGATCAAAACCATACTGCAGGGAACAGTGCAGGGGAAGAGAAGGCGAGGCAGACAGAGGAAGAAATGGGCAGACAACATCACTGAATGGACAGGGAAGAGCTTCTCCACAACCCAGGCACTTGCACACAACCGCCTCAAAATGGAGCCAGCTGGTGCAACGTTCGTCAATGCAGTGCCCCTACGACCCCGGAGGGGGTTATGGGAGCAGATGAGATGAGAGATATATCTATATATCTATATATATTATATCTAGATATATATATACATACATACACATATAAATATATATATGTGTGTGTATGTGTGTGTGTGTTGTGTGTGTTGTGTGTGTGTGTGTTGTGTGTGTGTGTGTGTGTGTGTGTGTGTGTGCGCGCGCGCGCGCGCGCGCGTGTAAGTAAGGTTTCATTTATATTTTTTTATATCGAGGATATGGAATAAGCACTTATGTGCTTTTTTTACATCCACACCCCGTGTGTATGCCGTTTTGTAAATTCTGTCATCTGTTCCCACCGGCACAAAAATGGCCTACTCTTACGAAAACCGGAACAGGATATAACGTGTGCGCAAGATGCACGCACACGAGGCCTCGGTTTATAGTCTCATCCGAAGGACTTTTTGGGGAAGAGTGGAGTCTGCACTGATGTCAACTCCAGGGGAAAATATCCTCCTTGAACGGGAATCGAACCCGGGTCGTCAGATGGCCAGCGTAAATTTCTAACCACTAGGCTATCCCGTCCCCAACTGTATAACTGTTATAGCGTCGCGCTTCCGATTTCTCGCTCCGGGGATCGAGCCATCATTGAGACACCCGTTCAAGGGGATTATTTTTCCTCTGGAGTTAACATCAGTACTGACTCCAACCCTCAGAAAGTCCTTCAGATGAGACTAGAAATCGAGGCCCCGTGTGTGTGTGTAAACGCATGCAGAACATCTAGCACACACTTTTAATTTAAAAAAAACAATACCTATTCCGCCTTTGAAAAAGGGTAGGTAATTGCGTGACGGTATGGACATGCACATAATGTGTCGTGTTAAGGTACCATCCACCCGAGGTCGGAATGTGGCTACCTTAATGATAGGTTAAAAAAAAGGTAAAGGAGTCCCATAACCTATAAGGTCGTAGGGGAGCGAGGCGTCAGAGACCTCACTTCTCCAGGGGCCAGCATATTGAGGGCGGCGCCCATCTCCTCTCCCTCGCTGCTTTACCTTCCATGACCCTAAAGAGGGCAGGTACCCATTTATAGCTGGGTGAACTGGGGGAACTGTACTGAAGCCAAGGCGCGCAAACGGTTACCCATCCAACTGGTAACCACGCTCGACGCTGCTTAACTTGGCTGGAGGAAAGCGAGTGCTCCGACCACTGAGCTATCCCGTCCCCAAGTTACACACACAAAAAAGCGGTAGCTAACACAACATCTCACCATTGGCGAATCTTCCAGATGTAGACGTGGAACAACAACAACAACGACAACAACAATAATAACAACAATAATAACAACATTAACAACAACACCAACACCAACAACAACACCAACAACAACACCAATAACAATAACAACAACAACACCAACAAAAACAATAACAACAGCAACCATAACAACAACAGCAACAATAATAATAACAACAGCAACAGCAACCATAACAACAACAACAATAATAATAATAACAACAGCAGCAACAACAACAATAACAACAACAAGAACAACAACAAGAACACCACCAACAACAGCAACAATAACAACAGCAACAAAAACAATAATAACAACAATAACAACAGCAACAACAACAACAACAACAGCAACAATAACAACAACAACAAATGAAATAAACCGATCATCATTAAAACAACAAACCAAAAAAACACGCACCTCATAAAAGGAAGGATTGATAAACGTGCTGTAGATTTCCGGTCGGGCATACGTCAGTTCCGGTGTGGCGTAGAACTTGGTGACGTCATTAGAGTGGTAATGGTTCTCCACTACTCGCGGATCTGCGTAATGGTTACCGCTTTTCTGGCGTGTTGTCGGCCGTTTGATTCTGATAACAATAATAATAATAATGATGACAATACTAACAATAATGACAATAACAACAGCAAACAAAAACACTACCACCACAGCAGCAGCAGCAGCAGCAAAACAACAACAACAACAACAACAATAATAATAATAATAATAATAATAATAATAATAATAATAATAATAATAATAATGGCGATGATGATGATGATGATGATGATGATAATAATGATGATAATAATAATAATAACAATAATAATAATAATAATAATAATAATAACATTAATAATAATAATATCATTAATAAATAATAATAATAATAATAATAATAATAATAATAATAATAATAATAATAATAATAATAATAATAATAATAATAATAAAAAAATAATCAACAAGCAGCATCGACAACAACAAACAAGCAACAACTACAAATAATAATGATAATGATAATAATAATAATAATAATAATAATAATAATAATAATAATAATAATAATAATAATAATAATAATAATGACAATAATGACAATAATGACAATAATAACAATGGATTTATATATAGCACGATACCTTGCAAAACAAATCAAAGCGCTTGCATTCAACCTATTCCTACACAGTCAAGCAATACATAACACTTAACGGCTTAAATTAAATTCAAACGCGCACGCGCGCACGCACGCGCGCACACACACACACACACACACACACACACACACACACACACACACACACACACACACACACACACACACACACACACATAAAGGTTATACACTCTGGCAGGGTGATGGGATTTCGATTGTTGAAGGAAGAAAAAGTTCTGAGATGAAACAGGAAGAAAACTTTTTGTGTTGGACACTGAAAATTATCTTCTTTGATTCTAGATATAGTCGTGTTACGAATCTGGGGAATAGTCTTTTTTGATTTTGAACATAATCATGTTGGATTCTGAAAATTATCGTGTTGGAGTCTGAAAGTTATCATGTTGGATTCTGAAAATTATCATGTTGGATTCTGAAAATAATCATATTGGATTCTGAAAATAATCATGTTAGATTCTAAAATAATCATGTTGGATTCTGAAAGTAATCATGTTGGATTCTGAAATATAGTCATGTTGGAATCTGAAAAAATAGTCATGTTGGATTCTGGAAAATAACCCTGTTTCCTTTTGAACATAATCCTTTTTGATTATGAAAAATAATCATGTTGAATTCTAAAAATAATCATGTTAGATTCTAAAATAATCATGTCTGATTCTAGAAATAATCGTGTTGGATTCTGAAAGTAATCATGTTGGATTCTGAAAAATAGTCATGTTGGATTCTAGAAAATAATCATATTGAATTCTGAAAAATATAGTCATGTTGGATTCTGGAAAATAAAACTGTTTGCTTTTGAACATAATCCTTTTTGATAATGAAAAATAATCATGTTGGATTCTAAAAATAATCATGTTGGATTCTGAAAATTATCATGTTGGATTCTGAAAATAATCATGTTCGATATTGAAAATAATTGTGTTTAATTTGAAAATAATCAGGCTTTTTTTCTGAAAATAGCTACGGTTCATTCTGTAAATGTTTTAATCTTTTAAAAAAAAAAATTGTATTTGGTTCTGAAAATGATCATGTTTCTTTCAGAAAATAATCATGTTTGATGTTGAAATGACCATGCTTTATTTAGAAAGAAATCGTGTTGGACTCTGAAAATAATCATCTTTGATTCTGAATATAATCATGTTGGATTCTAAATAATCATGTTTAATATTAAAAATAGTTGTGTATAATTTGAAATGAAATCGTGCTTATTTCTAAAACTAGCTAACTTTGAATCTGCAAATGTTGTTTGTTTGTTTTTTAATCGTATTTTGGTTCTGAAAATGGTCATGTTTAAATTATGAAAATAATCATGTTTGATATTTGAATAACCATGTTCGGTTTTGAAAATAATCGTTTTGGATTCTGAAAGTAATGTTTCATTTTGAAAATAAACTTTTGGGGCTCTGAATATAATCGTGTTAGATTCTGAAAATAATCTTGTTGGATTCTGAAAATAATCATGTTTGATATTGAAAATAATCATGTTAAAATAATCGTGCAGGATTCTGAAGATAACCATTTTTAATTCTAAAAACAATCGTGCTGTATTCTAAAAACTAACCGCATTGGATTCTGAAAATAAGGATGTTTAATACTGAAAACAACCATGTTTAATTTTGAAAATAATCGTGCGTATTTCTACCTGTAGATACTTACGTTTAATTCTGTAAATGTTTGAGTCTTTAGCAAAAATCGTATTTGGTTCGGAAAAATGATCATGTTTCATTCAGAAAATAATCCGTGTTTGATGTTGGAATAACTGTGTTTGAGTCTGAAAATAATCGTGTTGGATTCTGAAATTAATCATGTTGGATTCTAAAAAATATTCGTGCACAGATTCTGAAAATAATCGCGTTGGATTATGAAAATAATCATCATTGATTCTGAATATAATCGTACTGGATTTCGAAATCAGACGCATTGGATTCTGAAAATGATTATGTTTAATATTGAAAATGATCGTGTTTCATTCTGAAAATGTGTTCATTTCTAAACAGTATTTCGTTTGGTTTGTGTAAATGTTTGAATCTGAAATAAAATCTCGCCATTGGTGAACTTTGGGAGAGGGGGGGGGGGGGGGGGGGGTAATGTTGTCAAGTGTGCTTGAAGAAAAATACCAAGGGAATGGACCAGGAAGACAGAAAATAGGCCAGACAGGATAGAAAGGTCAGGAGAGAAAAAAGGGGATAAAAACAAAGAGAGTGATAGAAAAGGGGAACATTTCTAGCGCAGAATTTCCAGGTGTGTGTGTGGGAGGGGGGGGGGGGGGGGGGGCGGGGATGCCATTTACTCTGAAAGAAGCCCCTGCGTTTCCAATGGAAAACCATCAGACCTAGTTACGTAACATAACGTGATCTGCTGACCCGGGTTCGAATCCCGTTCAAGGGGATACTTTCCTCTGGAGTTAACATCAGTGCCGACTCCACTCTCCGCAAAAGTCCTTCGGATGAGACTATAAACCGAGGCCCCGTGTGCGAATGCACGCAGAACATCTTGCGCACACGTTAAATCTTGTTTCGTTTTTGTTGGAAGAGTTAGGCCATTGTGTGCTGGTGGTTAACTTTTACAAAACTGCATACACACGGGGACTGGATGTAGAAATAAAAGCACATGCGTGCTTATTCCATTATCCTCGAAATAAAAGACTAAGAACAAAAAACTAATCTGACGCACGCACGCACGCACGCACGCGCGCGCGCGCCCCCACCCCCACACACCACACAAAACACACACACCACGCGCGGCGCGGGGCGAAGAGGAGAGAGAGGAGAGAGAGAGGAGGGAGGGGAGAGAGAGAGAGAGAGGGGAGAGAGAGAGAGAGAGAGAGAGGAGAGAGAGAGATGAGGGGAGAGAGAGAGAGAGAGAGAAAAAGAGAGGATCTGTGTTCAAACGCACCTGTCGCCCGTGGTCGATTCTCGCCTGCTCTTTAAACAAAGCAGTCGACAGCAGATGATGCAGAGGACCAATAGGATGAGGGCGGTACAGCCCGTGAACACAGTGATCAACAGCGTGTTGGACATAGACAAACCCATCCACGTATCTGAGAATGAACAACATGAACCAAAAAATTGTCTGTAATATGTAAAGGTGTCCCATAACCTATAAGATCATAGGGGAGCTAGGCATCAGAGACCTCACTTCTCCAGGGGCCAGCATATTGAGGGCGGCGCCCATCTCCTCTCCCTCGCTGCTTTACCTTCCCTGACCCCTAAAGAGGGCAGGTACCCATTTACAGCTGGGTGAAGTGGAGGAGCAACTATACTGAAGCCAAGGCGCGCAAACGGTCACCCATCCAAGTGGTAACCCACGCTCGATGCTGCTTAACATTGGCTGGGGGAAAGCGAGTGCTCTGACCACTGAGCACTCGGGACAGGATAGCCTGGTGGTTAGAGTGGTGTATTCGTGATCTGCTGACCCGGGCTCGAATCTTGTTGAAGGGGGATTTTTCCTCTGCAGTTAACAACAGTGCTGACTCCACTCTCCCCAAAAGTCCTTTGGATGAGACTATAAACCGAGGCCCCGTGTGTGAACGCACACAGAACATCTTGCGCGCACGTTAAAGCCTGTTCCGCTTTTCGTAAGAGAAGGCCATTGTGTGCCGGTGCGAACTGATGACAACATTTACAAAAACCCGCATACACACGGAGACTGGATGTAGAAAAAAAGCGCAAACGTGCTTATTCCATTGTCCGGGATATAAAAGAATAAAATAAAATTAAAATAAATAAAGCACTTCCACTCCCTCACTCACACTACGTCTTCTGCTATCCTTCCATGCTGTCCCTCCCAACTTTTATGTCCCTCCCTCTCACTCCCGCACTCCTTCACACATTGCCTCTTCTGTTCTCTCTCTCTCTCTCTCTCTCTTCTCTCTCTCTCTCTCTCTCTCTCTCTCTCTCTCTCTCTCTCTCTCTCTCTCTCTCTCTCTCTCTCTCCCTCTCTCTCTTCTCTCTCCCTCTCTCTCTCTCTCTCTCTCTCTCCCTCTCTCTCTCTTCTCCTTCTTCTCTCTCATCCACCCCCTCTCTCTCTCTCTCTCACGGATGATAAACAAAAAGTATGCAAATGCTTTCCTGATACCCTTGGAAAATAAAGATTCATTCTTTCTTCATTCATCATCCATTCTCCTCTCTCTCTATTTTTCTCTCTCTTTCACATCCTCTCTCTCTCTCTTTCTCTCTCTTCTCTCTCTCTCTCTTTCTCTCTCTCTCTCTCTCTCTCTCTCTCTCTATTCACATCCAATCTCTCTCTCTCATCTCTCTCTCTCTTCTCTCTCTCTCTTCTCTTTCTCTCTCCTCTCCTCCTCTCTCTCTCATCCTCTCTCTCTCTCTTCTCCCTCTCTCTCTTTCTCTTTCTCTCTCTCTCTTTCACATCCACCTATCCCTCCCTCACTCTCTCCCTCACACTCACTCTTCTGCCCCCCCCCCCTCCTTCCTCTCCTCTATTACATTCACCATCCTTCTATCCCTCCTTGTCTCCCTCCCTCCCTCCCTCACTCACTCACTCTTTTTCTCTCCCCCCTTTCTCTCACCCTTGCTTTCATATCCCTACCTCCCTCTCTGTCTCACTCATCCACTCCCTCCCTCATTTTTACACCCCTCCCTTCTTCCTCCCTCCATTCCTCCCTTCCTCCCTCCCTTCCTCACTCACTCATTCTTTATCTCTCCCTCCTTCCTCTCACCCTTACTTTCATAACCATACCTCCCTCCCTGTTTCATTTACCCACTCCCTCCCTCGCTTTTACAACCCTCCCTTCCTCCTTCCACCATCCCTCCCTCCCTCACTCACTCTGTTTCTCTCCCCCCTCCTTCCTTCACCCTTACTTTCATAACCATACCTCCCCCTTCCTGTTTCATTTACCCACTCCCCTTCCTCACTTTTACGTCTCTTTTCCTTCCTTCCTTCCTTCCTTCCTTCCTTCCTTCTTCCTTCCTTCCTTCCTTCCTTCCTTCCTTCCTTCCTTCCTTCCTCCTTCCTCCCTCCCTTCCGGTCTCACTCACTCACACACAGGTTTTTTGTGGGCTTTTTTTCCTTTTGGGGGTTTTTGTGGTTTGTTTTGTTTGTTTTTGTTTTGTTTGTTTGTTTGTTTTAAATTTTCTTTATTTATCTGTATGACTTGAGCTATATCATGTTTTATTTTTAGTCTGGATTTATAAGTTTTTAAAATCTCCATTGATTTTGTCTTCATCATGTGTGAACATTGTATTTTGATTGTTTTTATATGTCAATTTTCTTGATTTTCTTTTTTTGTGTGGGGGCAGGATGAAAAAAAGTTGTATAAACTTAATCTTTTACCCTCAATAAAGATCATGTTGACTTGACTTGACTTGACTTGACTCATTCACCCACTCACTCCTTCACTCACTCATTCACTCACTCACTCACTCACACATTCACCCACTCACTCATTCATTCACTCACCCACTCACTCACTCATTCACCCACTCACTCACTCTCTCACCCACGCACCCACTCACCTACTCACTCATTCACTTTCACTTCTCTCCCTTTCTTCCTCTCTCTTTTCCTGTCTCTTTCACTCACGTCACTCACGTCACGTCACTCACGTCACGTCACTCACTCACTCACTCACGTCACGTCACGTCACTCACTCACGTCACTCACTCACGTCACGTCACTCACTCTTTTTCTCTCCCTTCTTCTTCTCACCCTTACCCTTACCTTCGGATGAGACTCTAAACCGAGGCCCCGTGTGCGAACGCACGCAGAACGTCTCGCGCACACGTTAAAATCCTGTTCCGCTTTTCGTAAGAGTAGGCCATTGTGTGCCGGTGGGAACAGATGACAGAATGTACAAAACCGCATACACACGGGGACTGGATGTAAAAAAGCACAGAAGTGCTTATTCCATTATCCTCGATATAAAAGAATAGAATAGAATACCTTCATATCCCTACCTCCCTCTCTGTCTCACTCATCCACTCCTTCCCTCCCTTTTACACCCCCCCCCCCTTCCTCACTCCCTCCCTTCCTCTCTCTCCCTCTCTCCCTCCCTCACTCACTCACTCACTCACTTACTCACTCACTCACTCACTCACTCCCTTACTCACTCACTCACTCACTCACTCACACTTTTCCTCTAATAACACCGAGAGTGAGCAGACGTTATATTAAAGACGACGACAACAACAACATCAATCACCCCCATCTTCTGCTCGCCCTCCCTCCTCCCTCACATTCACATCCCTCCCTCCCTCCCTCCCTCTTCATACCCATCCCCCCCCCCCCCTCTCTCTCTCTCTCTCTCCCTCTCTCTCTCTCTTTCTCTCTCTTTCTCCCTTTCTAATGTGATTTTTTTTTAATTTGTTTTCTTGTTTTAGTAGAATAATTTGTAATATTTATGTTTAGAATATTATACAACGTTAC
>CM054164.1:22780744-22790744 GCA_028751875.1 Rapana venosa
TTCGAAAGAGTAGGCCATTGTGTGCCGGTGGGAACAGATGACAAAATTTACAAAACCGCATACACACGGGAACTGGATGTAAAAAAGCACATGAGTGCTTATTCCATTATCCTCGATATTTAAAAAAAAAAGTTATCTGAGCGCTTTGATTTGTTGCTTTACAGGATTCAGCGCTATATAAATTCCATACATTATTATTATTATTATTATTATTAAAAGGGCAAGACAATGGACCAAGGAGGCAGCAAATAGACAAGAAGGAGGTGACAGGAAGAAAAAAAGGAACTAGGCAGAAACAAGGAGAGGGATAGAAAAGAGGACATTTCTAGCACAGAAGTTCCAGAAGGTGGGGATGGTATTTATATTCCCACCACCACCACTACCACCACCACCACCCCACCCGGCATTCCCATGGGGGAACGTTTTGGATGATTTGGGTTTTGTTTTGTTTCATGTTTTGTTTTTCTTGGCAAAAGTTGTTGTTTAGTTGTTGTTGTTGTTGTTGTTGTTGGTTTGTTTTGCCTTGAGGGCTGGTAATAACCAAAACAAAGCCAGTTTGCTTAATATGTCACAACAACACTCTTTCAATTAAAAAAATAAAATCACTTTCATTCAAGACTTTCACCCTTCCCTCACTCCCGTCCCATCCCTCCCTCCCTTTCATTCTCTCTCTCTCCCTCCCTCTCTCTCCCTCCCTCTCTCTCTTCCTCGCTCTCTCTTTCTCTCTCCCGACTCCCTCTCTCCCTCCCTCCCTCATTAAATATTCGAGTTCGAGTTCGAGTTCTCTCTCCCTCCCTCACTCTCTCCCTCACTCTGTCTCTCCCTCCCTCCCTCTCTCCATCCCTATTCCCTAGGCCCTCCTTCCTCTCCCTCCTCTCTCCCTCCATCACTCCCCATCCCTCCCTACTCCCTCCCTCCCTACTCACTCCCTCCCTCCCTCTCTCCATCCCTCCTTCCCTACTCACTTCCTCCCTTTTCCCCCCTCCCTCCCTGCTCCCTCTCTCCCTACTCCCTTCCTCCCTACTCTCTCCCTCCCTACTCCCTCCCTCCCTACTCCACCTCCCTCCCTACTCCCCCTCCCTCTCTCACCATCCCTCCCTACTCCATCCCTCCCTACTCCCTCTCCATCCCTACTCCCTCCCTCTCTCACCCTCTCCACTCCCCCACCCTCCCTCTCTCACCCTACCTCCCACTCACTCCCTCTCTCACCCTCCCTACTCTCTCCCACCCTACTCTCCTCCTCACCCTCTCCCTCCCTCCTCCCCCTCCATCCCTCCCCTCCATTCTCCATCCCTCCCATCCCTCCCATCCCTCCCTTTCAACTCACTGGTGGACTCGCCCACGGCGCCGGTCGTTCCCAAGGCGGGCCCCCTACTGGTGGTCCCTCCCTGGTCTGCCCAAGGGGGGCCCCGCGACGACGTCATCACTGACGACATCGGTGACGCCGGCGATGACGTCATGGTCCTCTCCGTCGTCGGTCGCTGCTGGTGGTGATCGTTGTCGTCGTCGTGCAGAGTAATGTTGATGTTGATCACTGCCGGTTTGAGCGTGGTGGTGGTGGTGGGGGTGAGGGTGGGGTGGTGGTGGTTGCGGAGGGGGTGTCGTTTGTCGCCGGTGGTTGGGTGATGGTGGTGGTGAGGGTGGTGGTGAGGGTGGAGGTGGGGGTGGTGGGGTTGTTGTTGTTGCGATGTTCATGCTGGAGCCGGAATCGTTGGAGGAGGCTGTGTTTGTGTTCATTGTGTGGTTGGTTGGTGGTTGGTTGGTTTGTTGGTTGGCTGGTGGTTGGTTGGTTGGTTGGTTTGTTGGTTGGCTGGTGTGGTTGGTTGGTTGGTGGTTGGTTGGTTGGTTGGTTGGTTGGTTGGTTGGCTGGTTGGTTGGTTGGTTGGTTGGTTGGTTGGTTGGCTGGTGGTTGGTTGGTTGGTTGGTGTTTTTGTTGGTGCTGATGGTAGTGGTGTTGGTGGTAGTGTTGTTGTTGTTGTTGTTGTTGTTGTTGATGCTGTTGGTGGTGGTGGTGGTGGTGATGGTGGGGGTTGTTGTTGATGCTGCTGCTGGTGGTGGTGGTGGTGGTGGTGTTGCTGATGGTGGTGGTGGTTATGGTAATGGTAAAGGTGTCTGTTGCTTTTACTGTTAGTGGTGTTGTTTTTTTCCTTTTGATATTGCTGTTGTTGTTGTTGATGATGATGATGACGATGATGTCGTTCTTGTTCACGCTGATGTTGCTTTTGTTGTTGATTGTTTTTCTTTCTCTTAATGTTGTTGTCGCTGTTGTTGTCGTTGCTGCTGCTGTTGATATTGTTGTTCTTGCTGTTGTTGTTCTTGTTGTAGCTGTCGTTGCTTCTGTTCTTCTGCAAGGGTTGTTGTATCTTTTTTCAGCTGCTACTCATGTTGCTGCCGTTACTGCTACTGCAGACATGTTCCGTTTCTTCTTCTTGCTGCTTCTGATGTCGTTACTGCTCCTGCTGCTGCTGCTGCTGCTGCTTAGTTTTGTTTCTGCGCTTGTTGCTGATGATGAAGGGGATGGTGGTGGTAGAGGTACCAATGATGCTGGCAGTGGTGATGGCTGGTGCGGGATTGTTGTAGTGGTTAAGAAAATAACTAGCAACAGATGCTTTTTTTTGTGTGTGTGTATTTGGCTGCACTTTTGATAGCGTTGATACACGGAGTCAGTGATTCCAGTACTGTGTAGTAAAAACTGACGTTTAGGGGGGAGCTAATATCTTGTCCTAGCTGACGTCACTTTCCTGTTTGAAGACGTTACCGAAAAGCCTAAGAGCCTGCCCCCGGGATTTATTCTTGAATCAAGGATTTCCTGGAAAAAAAATGAACACGAATACATTAATTTATGGAAAGAGTAGAACAGCAGGGACAGGATAGCTCAGTGGTCAGAGCACTCGCTTTCCCCCCCACAAGCTTAAGGTTAAGCAGCATCGAGCGTGGTTACCACTTGGATGGGTGACCGTTTGCGCGCCTTGGTTTCAGTACAATCTCCCAGTTCACCCAGCTGTAAATGGGTACCTTGCCCTCTTTAGGGTCAGGGAAGGTAAAGCAGCGAGGGAGAGGAGATGGGCGCCATCAATATGCTGGCCCCTGGAGAAGCTGAGGTCTCTGATGCCTCTCTCTCCTAAGACCACATAGGTTATGGGACACCTTGACCTTTACCTTAGTAGAACAGCAGCTACCGCAGCGGCATATGATGCTGGTTTTTTAAAAATTGATGTCTATTTTATTCATAGATTTGAGGGCAGGATATCCTAGCGGTTAAAGCGTTACGTTCGTGATCTGCTGACCCTGGTTCGATTCCCGTTCGAGAGAATTTTTCCTCTAGAGTTAACATCAGTGTAGACTCCACTCACTCTCCCCAAAAGTCCTTCGGATGAGACTAGAAACCGAGACCCCGTGTGCGAACGCACGCAGAACATCTTGCGCACACGCTAAAGCCCGTTCCGCCTTTCGGAAGAGTAGGCCATTGTTCGCCAGTTGGAACGGATGACAAAATTTGCAGAACTGCATACACACGGTGACTGGATTTAAAAAGCACATAAGTTTTTATTCCATTATCCTAGAAATAAAAAGAAATAAAAATATATATATATAAATAAATAAACAAATCAATCAATCAATCAGACAGCTCAGTTTACAGCCATTCTTTTTTGAGAGGATTTTCCCCGGAGTTAACATCAGTGCCGACTCCACTCTCCCCGAAAGTCCTTCAGATGAGACTATAAACCGAGACCCCATGTGCGAAAGTACGCAGAACATCCTACGCACACGTTAAAACCAGTTCCGCCTTTCGCAAGAGTAGGCTAAATAATATTTCAAATAATACTGTTGAGGGGAAAAATGTGTAATATATAATCAACTTTCACACGCACGCACGCACACACACACACACACACACACACACACACACACACACACACACACACACACACACACACACACACACACACACACACACACACACACACACACACACACACACACACATTCCGTTTGTGTATGGTGTATGTACGTTTCTAGTAATTTCTTTATCTTTGTTGTGTAGATATAATGGTGAAGATGTTTCTGTATTGCCACGTAATGTTTCACCATTACCATCATCACAACAACAGCAACAGTAATTGTTATGGTGATGGTAAAAATATCGTACTTCTATTGCAAAATATGATAATGCAAATACCTAATTTTGTTCTGTGTTTAACTAATTTCACTACAGTAATTTTTTCCTTTTTAATTTTTTTTATATTTCATACCACTGTAAGTCACGGCAGATTTCTCTGCGTGAAATTCAAGCTGCTCTTCCCGGGAAGTGCGCGTTGCCACAAGAGCAGCGCCACCCATCATTTTTTTTCCTTTTCTGCCTGCAACTGTGTCTCCCTATCAGAGTGACTTTTTTCTACATCATTTTGCCAGGGACAACTCTCTAGTTGCCGTGGGTTCTTTTACGTGCGCTACATAATTTTGTGTAACACACGGGACCTCGGTTTCTCGTCTAATCCGAAAGACTAGCACCCAGACAACCACTCATGGTGTAATGGATGGGGGGAACAGGTTTTTTTGCCCAAACGGGGATTGAACCACCGCACATTTCCGACCCCGGACTTTTCGCTTTCTAGGCAGGCGCGTTACCTCTAGACCACCGATCCGCGGTTGAGCATGGAAAAACTCAAGAACAACTTGAACAAGAAGTTGAAGGTGGAGAATTACATTAGCAATACCAGAAGGAACAGAAGTTGATAGAAAGATAGAAGATGATTAGAACATTGCGCTCGCAATCTGACAACCCGGGTTCGATTCCCGTTCAAGGGGATGTTTTCCCCTGGAGTTAACATCAGTGCAGACTCCACTCTCCCCAAAAGTCCTCCGGATGAGACTATAAACCGAGGTCCCGTGTGCGAACGCACGCAGAACATCTCGCGCACACGTTAAATCCTGTTCCACTTTTCGTAAGAGTAGGCCATTGTGTGCCGGTGGGAACAGATGACAGAACTGACAAAACCGCATACACACAGGGATAGGATTAAAAAACCAACAACATAAGTACTTATTCCATTATCCTCGATATAAAAGGGGGGGAAATCATGCAAAATAAACCCTCTTCTAATCATCCATCAATTAATCATTAACTCAGTCATTCAAACATTTAAAACTTTTCACTGTTTCATCTTCAACAACAACAAACAACAAAAAACCAACCTACTCACTCAAAACCCGAAAAAAAACACAACAAATTCTTTGAAAAAATCCTTCCCACTCAATTCAGTCACAACCGAATATAAAAACTGTCCATTTGTGAACAACAACAACACATTTTTTTTTAAACCAACCCCTACTCACACAAAAAACCCGAAAAACAAACACAAAAATTCTTTGAAAAATCCTTCCTCAATTCAGTCACACATCCGAATATAAAAACTGTCCATTTGTCAACAACAACAACAACAACAACATTTGTTTTTTTAAAACACAACCCTACTCACCACAAAAACCCGAAAAACAAACACAACAAATTCTTTGAAAAATCCTTCCACTCAATTCAGTCACACATCCGAATATAAAAACTGTCCATTTGCGAACGCATCAGTTTCAGAAGCTGCTTCAACATCCTCCGGGAGAGGAATAGTCACTGGAGAAATTTAGGACTAGGGAGTCACGCTTGCTTTCTTGTCGATCCCCTGAAGCAATCTGTTAATTTTGATTGATTTGATGATCGTTGATGTTGAACTCTTGAGTGTGGAGCGATTAAAAGATTGATTATTAACTATCGTGCAGTGTACGAGTGGAGTGATTCTGGCTGTAATGGTTTTTTGGGGGGTGTGTGTGTATTGGTTGTGTGTGTGTGTGGGCTGGGTGTGTGTGTGTGTGTGTGCGTGTGTGTTGGTTTTGTGTGTGTGTGTGTGGTGTGTGGTGTGTTGGTTTTGTGTGTGTGGGGGGGGGGGGGGGGGGGATTGTGTGTGTGTTTGGTTGTGTGTTTGTTGGTTGAGTGTGTGTGTTTTGTTGGTTTTTTTGTGTTTTGTGTGTGTGTATGCGGGGGGGGGGGGGGGGGGGGGGAGGGTGGATGTGTTGTGTTTTGTGTGTGTGTATATGTTTTGGGTTTTGTGTGTGTGTGTGGTGTTGGTTGTATGTGTGTTGGTTGTGTGTGTGTTGGGTTGTGTGTGTGATGGTTGTGTGTGTGTGTTGGTTGTGTGTGTGTGTGTGTGTGTGTGTGTTGGTTGGTGTGTGTGTTTGGTTGGTGTGTGTGTGTGTATTTGGTTGGTTTGTGTTTTGTGTGTGTATTGGTTGGTTGTGTGTGTGTTGGTTGTGTGTGTGATGGTTTTGTTGTGTGTGTGTGTGTGTGTTGGTTGTGTGTGTGGTTTTTGTGTGTGTTGGTTTGTGCGTATGTGTTTTGATTTTCTGTGTGTGTGTGTGTGTGTATGTGTTGGTTGTGTGTGTTGGCTGTGTGTGTGTGTTGGTTGTTGTGTGTGTGTGTGTTGGTTTTGTGTGTGTGTGTGTGTGTGTGTGTGTGTGTGTGTGTGTGTGTGTGTGTGTGTGTGTTTGGGTTTTTTTGTGTGTGTGTTTGGTTTGTGTGTGTGTGTGTTGGTTGTGTGTGTGTGTTGGTTTGTGTGTTTGTGTTTGGTTGGTTGTGTGTGTGTGTTTTGGTTGTGTGTGTGTGTGTGTTGGTTGTGTGTGTGTGTTTTGGGTTGTGTGTGTGTGGTTTGGTTGTTTTTGTTTTGTGTGTGTATTGGTTGGTTGTTTTGTGTGTGTGTGTATTGGTTGGTTGTGTGTGGTGGGTATTGGTTGGTTGTGTGTGTGTGGTATTGGTTTTTGGTTGTGTGTGTGTTGGTTGTGTGTGTGATGGTTTTGTGTGTGTGTGTGTGTGTGTGGTGTTGTGTGTGTGGTTTTTGTGTGTGTTGGGTTTGTGCGTATGTGTTTTGATTTTCTGTGTGTGTGTGTATGTGTTTTGGGTTTTGTGGTGTTGGTTGGTTGTGTGTGTGTGTTGGTTGTGTGTGGTGTGTGTGTTGGTGTGTGTGTGTGTGTTGGTTGTGTGTTTTGTGTTGGTTGTGTGTGTGTGTGTTGGTTGTGTGTGTGTGTGGGGTTGGTTTTGTGTGTGTGTTGGTTGTGTGTGTGTTGGTTGTGTGTGTGTGTTGGTTGTGTTTGTGTGTGTGTGTTGGTTGTGTGTTGGGGTGTTGGGGGTTGGTTGTGTGTTTGGTTTTTTGTGTTGGTTGTGTGGTGGTGGTGTTGGTTTTGGGTTGTGTTGGTTTGTGTGTGGTTGGTTGTTGTGTGTGTTTTGTTGGTTTTTGTGTGTGTGTGTGTTGTTGTGGTGTGTTTGGTTGTTTGGTTTGGTGGGTTGTTTTTTTGGGGTTTTGTGTGTTTTTGTGTTTTGGTTGGTTGTGTGTGTGTTGGTTGTGTGTGTGTTTTGGTTTTGTGTGTTTTTGGGTTTTGTGTGTTTTGGTTGGTGTGGTGTTTGGGTTTTGGTGTGTTGGTGGTTTTTGTGTGTGTGTTGGTTGTGTGTTGGGGGTGTATTGGGTTTGGGTTTTGTGTGTGTGTATTGGTTGGTTTTTTGTGTGTGTTGGTTGTGTTTGTGGGTTTTGGTTTTTGTGTGTGTTGGTTGTGTGGGTGTTGGGGTTTTGTGTTGTTGGTTGTTGTGTGTTGGTTGTGTGTGGGGGTTGTTTTTTGGTTGTGTGTGTGTTTTTGGTTGTGTGTTTTTTGGTTGTTGTTGTTTGGTTGTGTGTGTTTGGTTTTGTGTGTTTGGTTTTGTGTGTGTGTGTTGGTTGTTTTGGTTGGTGTTTTTTGTGTGTTGGTTGTTGTGTGTGTGTGTGTGGTTGGGGTGTTTGTGTGGGGGTGTTGGTTTGTGGTGGTGTTTTTTGGGTTTTGTGTGTGTGTGTGTGTTGGTTGTGTGTGTGTGTGGTTGTGGGGGTGTGTTGGTTGTGTGTGTTGGTTGGGGTTTGTGGGTTGGTTGTGTGTGTGAGGGTTTTTGTTGTGTTGGTTGTGTGTGTGTGTTGGTTGTGTTGGTGTTGGTTGTGTGTTGTGTGGTTTTGTGTGTGTGGTTTTTTTGGGGTTTTTGGGGTGTGTGTGTGTGGTTTTTGTGTTGTTGGTTTTTGCGTTTTGTGTTTTGATTTTTTGTGGTGTGTGTATGTGTTGGTTGTGTGTGTGTTTTGTTGGTTGTGTGTGTGTGTGTTGGTTGTGTGTGTGTGTTGGTTGTGGTGGGTGTGGTGTTGGGTTTTTTTGGGGTGTGTTTGGTTGTGGTGTGTGTGTGTGTGTGTGTGTTGGGTTGTTTTTGTGTTTTGTGTGTGTTGGTTGTGTGTGTGTGTGTTGGTTGTGTGTGTGTGTGGTTGGTTGTTTTTGGGGTTGGTTGTGTGTGTGTTGGTTTTGTGTGTGTGTGGTTGTGTGTGTTTTGGTGTGTGTGTGTTTTGGGTTTTTTGTTTGTGTGTGGGTTTGTGGTTGTGTGTGTTTGGTTGGTGTGTGGTGTGGGGTTTTGTGTGTGTGTGTTTGGTTGGTTTGTGTTTGTGTGTATTTGGGTTGTTTTTTTGTGTGTGTGTGTATGTGTAGTTTGGTTTTGGGGGGTGGTTGTGTGGTGTTGTTTTGTGTGTGTGTGTGTGTGTTGGTTTTGTTTTGTGTGTTGGTTTTTGGGGTGTTTTGGTTGGGGGTGTGGTGTGTGTGTGTTTTTGGTTGTGTGTGTTTTGTGTGTGTTGGGTTTTGTGTGTTGTGTGTTGGTTTGTGTGTTTTTGTGTGTTGGGGTTTTGTTGTGTTGGTGTGTGTGTTTTTTTTGTTGTTGTTGGTTGTGTGTGTGTTTGGTTGGTGTGTGTGTGTTTGGTTGTGTGTTTTTGGTTGTGTTTTGTGTGGGGTTTGGGTTTTGTGTGTGTGTGTGGTTGTGTGTGGGTGGTTGGTTTTTTGTGTGTTGGTTGTGTGTGTGTTGGTTGTGTGTTGTTGGTTGTGTGGTGTGTTTTTGGTTGTGTTTTGTTGTTGGTTGTGTGTGTGTGTTGGTTGTGTGTGTGTGTTTTTGTTGGGTTTTGTTGTGGGGTGGTGTTTGGGTTTTTGTTTTGTGGTTGGTTGTGTGTTGTGTGTGTGTTTTTGTGTGTGTGTGTGTGTGTGTTTGGTTTTTATGTGGTGGTTGGGTGTTTTGTTTTTGTGTGTGTGGTGTTGGTTTGTGGTTGTTGGTTGTGTGTGTGTGTTTTGGGTTTTGTGTTGTTTGGTTGTGTGTGTGGTTTTTGTGTGTGTTTGGTTTGTGGTTGTGTTTTGTTTTTGTGTGTGTGTGTTGTGTATGTGTTGGTTGTGTGTGTTTGGTTGTGTGTGTTTTTTTGGTTGTTGTGTGTGTGGTGTTGGTTTGTGTGTGTGTGTTGTTTTGGGTGTGTTTGGTTGTGGGTGTGTGTGTGTGTGTGTTGGTTTTGTGTTTTTGTGTGGGGTTGTTGTTGGTGTGTTGGTTTGTGGTGTGTTTGGGTTTGTGTGTGGTGTTTGGTTGTGGGGTTTTTGGTTTTTTGTTGTTTGGGGTGTGTGTGTTTGTTTTGTTTTGTGTTGGGTTTTGTGTTTTGGGGTTTTTTTGTGTTGGGTTTTGGTTATGTGTGTGTTGGGTTGGTTGGTTTTTTTATGTGGGTTTTTTGGGGTGGGAGTTTGTGTGTGGGGGTTTTTTGGGGGAGTTTTTTTTGGTGTGTGTTTGGGTTTTTTTGGGGTGTTGTTTTTTTTTGGGGGTGTGTAGGTGGGTGGTTTTTTTTTGGTGGTTTTTGTTTGTTGGGGGTTTTTTTTTGTTTTTTTTGGGTTTTGTTGTTGTTGTGTTGGTTTTCTCTTTGTTGTTGGGTTTTGGTGGCGTTTTTGGGTTTTGTTTGGTGTTGGGTTTCAATTTTTTTCTTTCCTTCTTTTTTATGTTTTGTGTTTTTGGTTTGTTGTTTTTTTGTTTGGTTGTTGGTTTTGTTTGTGTTTGTTTGGGTTTTTTTTGTTGAGGGTTTTGTTGTTGGTTTTTTGTTTTTTTATGGGTGTTGTTTTTTTTTGTTGGTTTGGGTTTTGGTTGTTGGGTTTTCTGTGTTTT
>CM054164.1:22803244-22848244 GCA_028751875.1 Rapana venosa
AGAGAGAGAGCCAGACCTAAAGAGAGACACAGAAAGAGGGACAGACACAAAAAGAGACCGGGACACAGAGAGAGACAGAGACACACAGAGAGACAGAACTCTGAACTCTTAACATTTTAATTATACTTCGGCCTTGGGCCACAATACAAGTGAACGGGACGAAGGGGAGTGGTAACAAGTACACGAAAATAACTTCAATCAATTGTCTAGAAATGCAGCATGTTCCAATTCAAAACATACCGCTAAGGGCGTTATCGTTATCATCATCCTCAACACAGTCACGACTATGAGCGTCGTCACTGTCACTATCGGTGATTACAATCCGGACACACATCTCCACCATTATCTTCATCACCTTCAACATCTCTGTGTATGCTATAAGTTAACATCCATTACAGTGAAATCTGAGTCGCTTCTCAAGTTAACATCAGTATATAGACATAATATGTAGCTTTTTAGCATTACTTGCTTTGTCAATGCAATAATAATCTCTCTCTCTCTCTCTCTCTCTCTCTCTCTCTCTCTCTCTCTCTCTCTCTCTCTCTCTCTCTCTCTCACACACACACACACACACACACACACACACACACACACACACACACACACACACACACACTCCTTCGGATGAGACTATAAACCGAGGCCCCATGTGCGAACGCACGCAGAACATCTTGCGCACACGTTAAATCCTGTTCCGCTTTTCGTAAGAGTTGGCCATTGTGTGCCGGTGGGAACAGATGACAGAATTTACAAAACCGCATACACACGGGGACTGGATGTAAAAAAAAGCACACAAGTGCTTATTCCATTATAGTCTTATCCGAAGGACTTTGACATTCAGTTCGATTTGGGGGGAAGGGGGGGGGGGGGCGGGTCAAACTGGGAAGAAAGGGCGAGGCTGGGAATCGAACCCAGAACCTCACGGTTTACTTGTTGGCAGGCAAACGTCTTAACCATCCTGCCACCTTCTTTCCTGATAACAGGTAAACAATTGAAACGCGCTATAGAGACGTCATTAGTCATTGCGTAAAGGTTTCCATGACAAAACTCACCACCATATGGAAAAGTAAAGAGATCAGTTTCCCATCAAACTAAAGCTCTACAAAGCCCTAATTCAAACTATCCTGCTGTACGGAAGTGAAACCTGGACATTGACTGCTGAAACAGCAAAGGGAATCCAGTCATTTGAAACAAAATGCCATAGAAAACTGCTGGGCATATCCTGGAGAGAACGAAAGACCAATGAATTTGTCAAGAGCCAAATAACACGGCTGGCAGGTCCACAGGAACCCCTTCTCACCATCGTCAAGAAGAAAAAGCTGACATGGTTCGGCCACGTCACCCGCCACAACACTCTGCCAAAAACGGTACTGCAGGGAACACTCGAAGGTGGCAGAAAGAGGGGAAGACAGAACAAGTCATGGATGGACAACATCAGAGAATGACTCGGCACTACTGCGCAGAGCCAGGGACCGAGATGGATGGAGAAAGGCTTACCACGGCATCGTCTCTCGTGTCTCCCCCATGACCGCCAAGGTCACGGGACTGATGATGATGATGATGATGATGATGATGATGATGATGAAAGGTTTTAAAACGTCATATAGTCAAGATGACGACCAAAAGGCAACAAACTCAGTATGATGAAATTACGTTTATCATTAGCGTGCTACTTACTTGGGTATTATTTTTGTTATGTACACCACTCCCAGATATGTTATTTCTGTGGGTCTTACTGTTTTACTTGTATTCCCTATTTTCATTGTTTTTGCCATGTATTTGGAAGCATAAAATCATGAATTTAATGTTTGTGTGATTCAAATTACCAAGAATGAAATCGCCAACTTTGGAAAAAGGCAAATACTCGAAGAGGACAGAAATATATCATGATCAAAATAACGGGGTCTCCTCCCAACACATTCCATTCCATTATTCTAGATATAAAAGAATAAATAAATAAATTAAGGCACTGGCATGTCTGCACTTAAAAGATGAGGTGGGAGATCCCCCCCAAAAAGCACACCAACCTACACACCTTTAAATCACTTTTGAGAATTTTTTTTTTTTTTAATGATAATGAAGTTGTAATTGGTCGCCAGAATTGAAAATTTCTCCTCTACAATTATTTTCTTCTTTTTTTAAATTGTAATTATTACGTTTGTCTCAGAAGGACTGATTTGTGGTGATAATGGTTGTTTTTTTTGTTTTTTTTAGCTGCCAAATATAACACAAGTTTTGTTTCCATTGGTGGTGGTGGGGGGGGGGGGATTACACTGTGAACTATTAGCTTGTTGCAACTCTATTCTAATTATTTATCTTTTTTATTTTATTCTTTCATATCGAGGATGATGGAATAAGCACTCATGTGGGGGTTTTTTACATCCAGTCCCCGTGTGTATGCTGTTTTGTAAATTCTGTCATTTGTTCCCACCGGCACACAATGGCCTACTCTTACGAAAAGTGCTTTGATTTGTCTCTGCAAGATATAGCGCTTTATAAATTCCATTTATTATTATTTTTTTAATTATTTAACGTGTGCGCAAGATGTTCTGCGTGCGCTCGCACACGGGACTTCCTCGGTTTATGGTCTCATCCGAAGGACTTTTGGGGGAGAGTGGAGTCTGCACTGATGTTAACTCCAGAGGAAAATATCCTCCCTTGAACGGGAATCGAACCGGATCGTCAGATTGCCAGCGCAATGTTCTAACCACTAGGCTATCCCCGTCCCCTCAAAGTGTATGTGTGTACAATGTGTCGTTTTTTTCCTTTCCTGAACAAAACATTTTATTTCAACCAAAATTGTTATCACGTACAGTTTGATATTATTTATTTTTCCCGTCCCGGACTTATTTCAACAATGCTGCTGCAACATTTCATTAAAATTGTGTCATTATAGAAGAATTTAAGAGCCCCAAACTTATTTGTGCACACACACACGAATAAAAAGCCATATATGCCTCCAACCAATCGTATTATTATCAGCGATTGAGAGAGATTGCAATCGATTGTGCAATTCAAATAAGCAAACATGCCTCTAGCGAATGAAAGGATGAAGACAGACAGACAAGACAGGCAAGAGAGACATACAATGACAAGACAGACAGACAGACAGACAATGTGAAAAGACGTTAAATAAAAGAACACATAGAGAAGACAAGACAGACAGAAGGCAGACAGACAAGAAGGCAGACACAGGCAGCACAAGACATATACACACACAACAAGATACACACACACACACACACACACACACACACACACACAGAGCAACACAACAACAGACAAGACAACACAACACAAACACACACACACACACACACACACACACACACACACAAGATACACAGACAAACAGGCAGGGGGTATGGGATAGCCTGGTGGTTAGAGTGATGTATTCGTGATCTGCTGGTTCGAATCTCGTTCAAGAGGATTTTTCCTCTGGACTTATCAGTGCCGACTCCACTCTCCCCAAATATCCTTCGGATGAGACTATAAACCGAGGTCCCGCGTGCGAACGCACGCAGAACATCTTGCGCACACGTTAAAACCGTTCCGCTTTTCGGAAGAGTAGGCCATTGTGTGCCGGTGGGGAACGGATGACAAAACTGCATACATACGGGGACTGGCTGGATGATGAAAAAAAGCGCATGAGTGCTTGGTCCTTATCCTCGGAATAAAAGAATGAAAGAAATAAACAGACAGACAGACAGACTTGATCAGACTGGAGAAAGCTGCCCACCAAAAAATCCCTTAAGTCAATCTGACCCCACAACGATCTAGGTCAAAGGGTGAACTGATAATCATGATGGACTTGCTGATATAAAATGAAATGGTTATAAAGTTGGGGGGGGGGGGGGTGTGGGTGGTAGTGGTGGTGTGTGTGGTTTTTTGTGTGTGTGTGTGTTGTGTGTGTGTTGTGTGTGTGTGTGTGTGTTCTTCTTAAATTTGACGTCTTTTTACATTACGTGATATATGACAAAAGTGTGTATTGTGTGTGGTAGAGAGAGAGAGACAGACAGACAGACAGACAGACAGACAGACAGACAGACAGACGAGAGAGAGAGAGAGAGAGAGAGAGAGAGAGAGAGAGAGAGAGAGAGAGAGAGAGAGAACATACTGCGTATAAATCTGTACATATTTGTGTATTGTATGTGTGTGTGTTCTGTGAGTGTGTGTATGTTGTGTGAGTGAATGAGTGAGTGTGAGTGTTGTTGGTGGTGTTGTTGCTTCGATTATACATCTGTTCACTCAAAGTGATTAGACGA
The DNA here is from genome assembly GCA_028751875.1 of Rapana venosa. Classification (NCBI taxonomy): domain Eukaryota; kingdom Metazoa; phylum Mollusca; class Gastropoda; order Neogastropoda; family Muricidae; genus Rapana; species Rapana venosa. The sequence continues at coordinate 22,807,510 of CM054164.1, forward strand.
AATGTGTGTACGTGTGTGTGTGTGTGTGTTTATTTATTTATTTTATTTATTATTCTTTTATATCGAAGATAATGGAATAAGCATTTACGTGCTTTTTTACATCCAGTCCCCGTGTGTATGCGGATTTGTGAATTCTGTCATCTGTTCCCACCGGCACACAATGGCCTACTCTTACGAAAAGCGGAACAGGATTTAACGTGTGCGCAAGATGTTCTGCGTGCGTTCGCACACGGGGCCTCGGTTTATAGTCTCATTCGAAGGAACGAAAGTCATGGGTAGATTTATCTCATGACCAGGATCCTTTGTAAAGTCATTTCTGGGATTTTTTTTAAAACTCCGGGCCAAAATCATCGACTATTCAATTGTCTTATTTTCCAGTTTCGATTTTTGTAGGAAAAAAGCCACACTTGATAGGGAAACGTGTATATGCAGACAGGAAAAGGAAAAATAATGGGTGGCGCTGCTCTTGTGGCGACGCGTTCTCCCTGGGGAGAGCATCCCGAATTTCAGGCAGAGAAATCTTTTATGACTTGAAGGGGTATACAATATAATTTAGTATTTCAACACCACACTGCTATTAAGCTTTTTCGAACGTCATATTTTATTTTCTAGGTGGTTAGATTTCCATGTCAATATCTAAGAATATAAATGAAATGATTTTTTCACTTCAGTGCAATTCCTGTATGCTCCCAACACATTTTTACAAAGCTTCATACCAAAACAGGAATGTTTGCAATTATCTTGTCTAGAGATAGATAGATAACTATCTAGAGATAGATAGATAGATAGAATTATTGAAAGTACGACTTTGTGCCGGTGGATGTGATAGCAACATGACTAAAGTGACATGTGTGTTTGTCATGAAGAGTTCAGAATATAGGGGTCTCAAGATTAAATCTCGACAGCACTTGATGAGTTAACTTCTCTCCTTCGGATGAGACTATTAAAAGGTGTCCCGTGTGCGAACGCACGCAGAAACATCTTGCCCACACGTTAAAGCCCGTTCCCTTTTCGGAAGAGTAGTTCATTGTGTACTGGTGGAACAAATGACAAAACTACATAAACACGGGAGCAGGATGTAAAAAAAGCATCGAGATCTTATTCCATTATCCTCGAAATAAAATAAATAAAAGTTTGGATTTTTTTCATATTTTTTGTGACAAAATTAAGACGCAGACTTGCCAATGCTTTAGATTCATTTTGTCTATTTATGGCTTTGTAAAAACACTAAAATATTCAGCATCCATCTACAGCTTTACAGTAGCATCAATATATTTAAAAACGGAAGGTACAAATTTAGAACATGTTGAGGGGGGTGGGATAGCATAGTGGTTAAAACTATGTGCTCGTGATCTAAACGTCTGGAGTCACCACCACAGCTCCCGTTCAAGGGAATGTTTTCACGGGAATTAACTTCACTACAGACTCCACTCACCTGAAAGTCCTTCCGATGAAACTATAAACCCAGGTCCCATGTGCGAACACACTTAAAACATCTTACGCACACAGTAAAACCCAAGAAGAGTAGGATTTTGCGTGTGGGGAAAAAAGGAGATTATATATTAAAAATAAATGCAAACACACTGGTGTGTTTAGACAATCTCCTCCGAAGTCAGAATGCAGCTACCTTAAAGGTTGGGGGGGGGGGGGAGGGGGGGAGAGAAGCGGTTGCATACACAACAATCTCACCTTGGAGAGAGAACCTTGAAGCTCTAACAGAGGAACCAAATGTGTGTGTGTGTGTACTTACATTTTTGAGTTGTGGATACTGCTCCGGCGACGATGTTGCTCCGATGTTGTGCTTGATACTGCTCCGACGATGTTGTTCTTGATACTGCTCCGACGATGATGTTCTTCATACTGCTCCGACGACGATGTTGTTCTTGATACTGCTGCGACGACGATGTTATTCTTCATATGTTAGTCCGTCGTTTTCGACGATGACCTCCAAAACAGCAGAGGAGGCAGCTGCTGTTTCGGAAATTGGGCAGAAATTTGATTATAGTGGAGATGCCTTGCCCACAGTACATCCCCACTCTCTCGGCCAAGTGGTCATAAGGACAGTCAGCGTTGGAGATGTTCTCCAAAGGCCATCTAACCCCCAGGGCTGCAGCACATAAGGATTGTGCAAGTCAAGCCTCCTAGTCAGAGAGTCATAGTCGATCACTAAAGACTAAGCTGTAAAGTGGAATTCCATGAGTGGGAAAGCCACTGGTCATACAGCCTCTCACTTTGCTGTTGCCCACAGCGTCAATGGTTTAATCAAGAACTGTGATAAACCCCAGGCGCTGACGCAAGTTATTCTTCATACTGCTCCGACAACGATGTTGTTCTTCATACTGCTCCGACAACGATGTTGTGCTTGATACTGCTCCGACGATGATGTTGCTCTTGATGCTGCTCCGACGACGATGTTGCGCTTGTTACCGTTTCGATGCTGATACTGCTCAGACGACAATGTTGCTCTTGATGCTGCTCCGACGACGATGTTGTTCTTGATACTGCTCCGACGACGATGCTCCAACGATGTTGCGCTTGATACTGCTCCGACGACGATGTTGCGCTTGATACTTTCCGGCCACGATGTTGCGACGATATTGCGCTTGATACTGCTTCGACGACAAACTCTTGGTACTGCTGTGGCGTTTATCTAGCTCTTGATGCGTTGATGCTAGCTCTTGATGCGTTGATGCTAGCTCTTGATGCATTGATAGAAACTGTTTGAGAGACACAAGCCCAGAACTGAGATACGATCCCCATGACAACTGTCGACACCAATGCCAGACTTCTGAGGAATCGGAGCACAAAGGAAGAGACCCAGAAGGTAGAAAAAGTGCTTGAAGACAATGTTTGGGGGGTCGAAGTCGGATGTGCTGGGCCTGACTCGCCAGGCGTGTAGCGGCAGTGCAGCGCACTTTCGCTCCTATGACAGGCATCAGTAGTTGCTGTCTGAGAGTTTGAAGAAGAAGAAAAAGAAGACAGGGTTGGTGAAATGTCGGAGGGCGGATGTCTCGTCGCATCTAGTCCTTAAAGTGTTTCAGAGATGGGAGGGCATAATGATGCCACTATGATACCTAAGCCCCCAAACTCCTACCTACTTCGATGTTCAATCCAGTGGCCGGTGAAGACGGGCGTGGATTGTTCTAGATCCCTGGGCAACGGAACCAGGCAGTGAGTGCACTAGGTCTGCCCTTCAGGGATTCAGTGAAGCACTTTCTCCTATCTCCCATTCTAAACCCTTCAAGCCCCATACATCTGACATCTGTCTACTGAGTCATGGGGATCTTGGACAATGTTCTGGGTCATGCGCTCCAACATCGTGGCCGTGGCATCTTCATGATCTCTGGTGAGAAGGGTGATGATCACTGGGTGAAGATCTGGTGACAAAGACCATGAACACAACTATCATTACATAGTCTACAGTAACTTCCCCCCTCCCCCAAATAAAATCAGATGACAAAAACAGGAACTTGTTCTTGGTGATATTCGGCATACAGAATCCATAATACACTTGAGGGAGATGAAGGGGAGGAGGAGGCGGAATAGCCTAGTGGTTAGAGCATTGCGCTTGCGATGTTAACGGCCCGGGATCAAATCGCCACCGAGACGCCTGTTCAAGGGGATTCTCTTACTTTGGAAGTTACATTAAGTGCTGACTCCACTCACCCCGAAAGTTCTTCGGATGAGACTGTAAACCGAAGTCCCGCGTGCGCAAGATGCCTTTCGAAAGAGTAGACCATTTGCACCGGTAAGAATGTATGATTTTTTTTTATAGAAAGCACACTGCTGTTGTGTTTAGACATCACTCCTGAAGTCGGATTGTGGCTACCTGAAGGGTAGGCAAAAACGGTCGCATACGCAAAATGTCATCATTGATGAACCTTGGAACGGTAGTCGAGAAACAAAACAGAACTCCGCACACACAGTGAAATGTACAGTTCCGAAAATAATGTACAAGACAAAAATTAATAGTCTCACATTCTTCTACATCTGACATTCGAGCGACCAAAGAGTACATAATTATCTAAACATACAGTTTTGCTTTCCGGTTTAACATCTCCCGTAAAAAAAAGAAGACAAAATGGTGTGAGAGAGAGAGAGAGAGAGAGAGAGAGAGAGAGAGAGAGAGAGAGAGAGTGTGTGTGTGTGTGAGAGTGTGTGTGTGTGAGAGTGTGTGTGTGTGTATGTGTGTGTGTTTGTGTATGTTTGTGTGTGTGTGTGTGAGAGAGAGAGTGTGAGAGGAGAGAGAGAGTGTGTGTGAGAGAGAGTGTGTGAGAGAGAGTGTGTGTGTGTGAGAGAGAGAGAGTGTGTGTGAGAGAGAGTGTGTGTGAGAGTGTGTGTTGTGTGAGAGAGTGTGTGTGTATGTGTGTGTGTGAGAGAGAGTGTGTGTGTGAGAGAGAGAGAGTGTGTGTGTGAGAGAGAGAGTATGTGTGTGTGAGAGAGAGTGTGTGTGTGTGTGAGAGAGAGTGTGTGTGAGAGAAAGAGTGTGTGTGAGAGGGAGATAGAGTGTGTGTGAGAGTGTGTGTGTGTGAGAGAGAGTGTGTTTGTGTGTGTGTGTGTGTGAGAGTGTGTGTGAGAGAGAGAGAGAGAGTGTGTGTGTGTGTATGAGAGAGAGAGAGAGTGTGTGAGAGAGTGTGTGTGAGAGAGTGTGTGCGAGTGTGTGTGTGTGTGTGAGAGAGAGAGAGAGAGAGAGAGAGAGAGAGAGAGAGAGTGTGTGTGTGTGTGTGAGAGAACTCGAACTCGAACTCGAACTTTTTATTGAGAGTAAATGGATAAGCTCAGGGCTTTTTTACACCATGCTCTCAAAAAAAAAAAAAAAAAAAAAAAACCCACACCAAAACCACCACCAACAACAATCAAAAACCACCAAAAAACAAAACAAAAACCCAAACAAACAAAAACCCAACAACAACCCCCCCCCCCCAATCCCCAAACAAACCCGCAAACAATCATTATCAACAGTTTTAAAGACACCAAAATGAAAATTCAAAATTGATTATTATAATCAAACACTATAAATGAGAACTAGATACAATGACGATGAATGTCATACAAGGGAGACAATGGAGAGAGAGTGAGTGAGTGTGTGAGAGAGAGAGAGAGTGTGTGTGCGTGTGCTTGCGCCCGCGCGTGCGTTTGGATGAGTTCAGGGTTCGAAAGTCCCATTTTACGTGTGCACCTTAATGTACCAACAAATAAACAGTTTACTTAAAAGCCGAATTTTGTTTACATTATAAGTACAACTATATAACCCATCAGCATATTACATTTCCCTTGCTAGTAGTAGGCTATGCAAATAGTAAGCACTAGAGCCAAGTTAGTTTTAAAATAACGTGAGGGGAGAGGGGGTAGCCTAGTGGTTAGAGTGTTGCGCTTGCGATTTGACGCCCTAAGATCGAGCCCGGGTTCGAACCATCACCGAGACACCCATTCTGCACCCCCTAAAATCTTTCGGATGAAATATAATCGGGAGTCCAGAGTGCTAATGCACTTAGAACATCTTGCGCACGCTTTAAAACCTGCTCCGCCTTTCGGAAGAGAAGGCCATTGCGTTCAGGTAAGAACAGCTGACAAAACATTTGATGGTTTTACAAACGCATGCAGACTGGTGTTTTTAGACACTATCCCCAACGTCGGAATGCGGCTACCTTAAAATAGTAGTAGGGAAAAACGGTCGCGTACGTCAATATCTCACTATTGGTAAACCTCGGAAAAATCAATAAAAGAATCTACGGCACTAGAAAATTGAGGTACCATCCCCTATGTCCGAATGAAGCTATGTTAAAATAGTGGGTAAAAACAGTCGCGTACTTCAATATCTCACCCTTTGTGCGAACACAGAACATCTTGCGTACACATAACCCGTTATGCTTTTCGGAAGAGTAGGCCATTCGTGCCAGTGAAAACTGATAAAGACGGTTGTAGTCATTCTTACCGTTGAAAAGTAGGGTGCTGCTTTAGCCATCTTTTGATTTTCTCCTTCACTGTTGTCTTAGCAGACATTGAAACGCTTACCACAATAGTGGTAGTTTAACCTCTCTAAAAGAAACACTTCTCTCTCATGTACCCCTGGTCCAGGCCAAAATCTTTGTTAGTTATCGATATATAAGCAAAGGTACTAAGACCTACATTAAAATGCTATGCTTTAAAATATCCTGTGAGGATCATCTTCTTCCACTGAACAAAATTATCTGAAGTCGGAATATTTGCTGCCTATACTCTACATACAAACTTTACTGTGTACTGAGCGATTCCGAAATGAGACGAATGCGTGGCTCTTGGTGATCTTGAAAAATAAAGATTTAGACAACAACGGTGACAACAACAGACTAACCAACCAACATATTTATTCTTGAAAAAAATCTTGGTGATATTCAAAGTAACATTTAGACAACAATAACCAACAACAACAAAATCTTGGTGATCTTCAAAGTTCAAGCTGTACACAACGACGATGACAACAACAGAACTTAACCAAGAAGACATTTACTCTAGAAAAAAAACCCCAATCTTAGTGATCTTCAATGTTTAAGCTTTAAACAACGACGATAACAACAACAACAGAACTAACCAACACATTCACTCTAAAAAAATATATATATCTTTGTGATCTTCAAAGTAAGCTCTAATCAACCACGATGACAACAGAACAACAACAACAAAACAAACCCACAACTCACACACACACACAAAAACAACAATCTTCAACTCACCAATGCATTCCACGACTTTGACCAAGAGAGCTCTCTCTCTCTCTCTGGTGAACTTAAGAGCTGTCAGGAATCTCCAGGAATCAAGTCATCCCTTCAGTGCTTCAGGGAGGGCAGAGGGCTGATGTCTTGTTCCTATGTGACCCGATCCGTGGGTGGTGGTGGCGTGGGTTGCTGAGGAAAGGCTGAAAACCAGGTCACCAGCTGGGAGGAAAACTTGTCGAACTCTACCGCGTCTCTCCTGCTTCTTCTGTGGTCTTCAGCAAAGTGTGAAGTCTAGAGGCCTTCTTTCCTGTAGGGCCTACTGCCTCAGTAGCGCAGACCAGTCCATACTGCAGCTGTTGTTCGTTTGAAATGACACAAGATTCAAACGCGCCTTGGCTTTTCGCGCGTAGTTAAACAGAGATGAATACTTGTTTTTGGTTTTTTTTTCAAAAGCGAAAGGTGAAAAATGTTCACGATTCAGCGAAAGGTGAAACGTGTTCACGATTCTGAGAAAGGTGAAAACTGTTCACGATTCAGCGAAAGGTGAAAAATGTTCACGATTCAGCGAAAGGTGAAAACTGTTCACGATTCACGTTGCAACTTTGAACCCTGACCCCCTTCCCCGCCACCCAGTTAAAAAAAAAAAACAGAAAAAGGGAGGGAAAAACAGCAAGGAAAAGAAAGAAAAAAGAAAAAAAAAACAGAAGCATGTTTTGGATGAGGGACCGTGTGTGTGTGTGTGTGTGTGTTGTTTTTCATGGCGGTGTTGTTTTTCTGCGTTCTGTTCTGTTCTTTCTTTCTCTCTCTCTCTCTCTCTCTCTCTCTCTCTCTCTCTCTCTCTCTCTCTCTCTCTCTCTCTCTCTGTGCCTTTGTCTGTCTCTGTGTCTGTCATCTGTCTGTTGTGGCTGGTTGGCAAGATGACTCTCTCTCTCTATGTTTCGCTTTTCGGAAGAATAGGTCATTGTGTGCCGGTGGGAACAGATGACAAAAGTACAAAACTGCATACACACGGGGACTAGATGTAAAACACATCACATGATGAGTGCTTATTCCGTTACACACAGGGGCTGGATATTTTTTAAAAAAGCACATAGGTGCTTATTCCATTATCCTCGATATAAAAGAAAAGAATCCTAAAAAAGAAGAATAAATAAATAGATAAATATATGTCTCTGTCTCTGTTTCTTTCTATGTCTCTCCATCTCTCTGTCTGTTTTTCTCTGTCTTTCTGTCCGTCCGTCTGTCTGTCTGTCCCTCTCTCTCTCTCTCCCTCACACACACACACACACACACACACACACACTCTCTCTCTCTCTCTCTCTCTCTCTCTCTCTCTCTCTCTCTCTCTCTCCTCTCCCATATTCTCTCTTTGGGCGCGCGTGTGTGTGTATGTATGTGTGTGTATATGCGCGCGCGTGTATGTGTGTGTGTGTGTGTGGTTGATTTACTCCTCCGATACCCTCTAAACCAAATGAAAACAGTAATGTGGGTGGCTGCACTTGTTAAGCTTTCAGAGAAATCCATTTCTTTCGGAAAAGTCAACTTTGGATATCATCAACAGAGCATTTAGACTTGGCTGTCCTTTAATTGAACTATCGTGCGTTTGTTTGTGTGTGTATATGTGTGTGTGTGTGTGTGTGTGTGATCACATCTCAGGTGTTTAATTTTATGCTGGTTTTGCTTTTCAATGTGTTACCATGCCGAGGGGCAAGGATAGAAGCAGGGTAGGGAAAGAGTGGAACACAGCAACCAGGCAAAAGAAGACTCAGTGGAAGACAGCAGCTTTGGTTATCACCTCTTTATTCAGCCATCTACTGCTGTGTGAGTGAATGGTCTCTCTCTCTCTCCCTCTCTCTCTCTCTCTCTGCTTTCCTTGGCCTGTAGCCTAGCCTGTGGCGTTCTCTCCTATATATCCCTGCCACGCGAAGTGCAAAGACAGGGCCACCACACTGCGATCGATTTGGCCCAAGGTGAAGGAGATTTTGTGTTTTCTCCTGCAGCTTCAGTGGTGGTTATCTTGCTGTCCGCGTAACGAAACTAGACATATTATATATCAAAATAAACTAGAAAGTATAAGCATTAAGATGCATTATTGCATTTTGCACAAAAATCATTTGGCTGCAAACTATTAGCGATTAGAGCCTCCGACTAGATACACTTTTAACAGCTGCACACTATAACTTTCGGAAATAAAACATTAAAACTTCAACAAAACTAAGTACTTTATGACTATAAAAAGAAGGATATGCACCACAGTTTGTATACATATACATATTATAAACCACAGATGTCCATGAGAGGAGATGTTCATAATTAACCAGTCGTGTGAAAACACACACCAAGCAAGCTTCTTAAAGCTGTTGGTCAGGTCTAAAATATAACGATCTCTAATACTACAAATTATCCATACTAACATCTTCCAATCTTATATTTATTCATAACAAAACCCAAAACATACCATACATTTATATTTTTATGTCTGTATTTGTTAGAATTTAGTTCGACAATTCAAACTTGTTTACAACAAGGAATGGCCGTTAGCTAAAATTTAGGACTGGCACATTGTGTACAACTTACGCCTTACAATCTACTACTAATTAATATGAGCTGTTTTATTGATCTAAATAGAGTTTATTACACATGTTCTTCAATCGCACAATAATTATGATTTATTAAAGATCTTAATAAATTAAATCTTCAACAATATTAAATACTCATGTACATACTAGAGCAAACAATATGATTATAAATTATATAGATGAATTCTTTGTAGTATAAATAATAATAAGTATAATTTATATACGCTGAATTTTGTAAGCAACAATATCTAAAGCGTCAGATTTTATTTCATACCCTTATACTGAGATTTTCTCGTGAAATTCGACCAGACCAACGCTCACATTTAAGGGAGATAACTGGGGCCCTATTATTGAATGACTAAAAGAATTATTTAGACAACATTCAGAATATTGGAAAATAAACTATTTAGATAATATACTAAATATAAAAATACAAATATATCCTAAGCATAATAATGAGTTTACATAGAGTTGAGAAAACTGAATATATAGTGACCACAAGGCTAGTATCCGTTTGGCTGTTTGAATCTAAGTTAAGTGTAGCCGTGTGTCTACCCGGCTACATATCCCCCCACAAACTCTGTCAGCGTCCTCGCTGACACACAAATAACTATCCATAAAAATTGGTACTCATTTCTCAAAAATATATACTACATGCCAACTAAGCAACTGAAATAAGTTCTAACAAACACAATGATGCCTACAAAAAAACGATTAGTTCACTGTGCCAATAAATAATAATCAAAACTTGTTACTGAATCAGTTTTTCACAAACAAGAAAAATACAGTGTACACACATTTTATGCTGTTATGATTTATGTTATTTTAACACTAAAATCATAAAAACAGCTTGCGATTTCCTTATTCCTTGGGATAATTCTCTATGTGTACTGATGCTGTCTAAAGGGGATCTGTTATATAAACAAAATTCTTCCTAGACTGCTACACAGCTTTTGCTCTGACAATAAAGGCTATGACTGACTACAGAAAGAAATTGTATTATAACAAACTTCATTCTTAGTCAGGACAAGGTTAGGATTATAACAGACTTCAGATGGATTGCTGTTTGAGCAAAATCCTCTAAGTCAGCTCTTTCCTGTCACCTACTAAAAACATCCTTACTGATCCCTGATCGTAAAAAAATCATAATTGCTATCCTTTAGACTACAGAGGGGTTGCTATTTGAGCAAGGCACCTCAGAATCAAGTATGCTACCCATACTTCACAAATAAATGAATATCTTTTTCTAATATTTCTATTCGCAACTGATTTGTCCTTTTGAGTTAACTCCAGTGGTAGTGAGGACTTGTTATTTGAACATTTCTCCACCACTTTCCCTCGTTAACTTTGTGACAACTTCCTCTATTCAGTTCTGCCTCATCATTTAACCAACTATAAACTAGCTACATAATAGTTGTTCTCAAATCTTTCAACATTCCAAATAAACCAAATGATTAAATGTCAAATACACAAAACCTACACAATCATAAACATACCAAAACCCAAATAAAAAATACACAACTAGTTCAGAGTGATAACCATCCATGTTATGTGACCAAACATGTCAAACTAAACACTAAAAAACCCATAAACATACCAAATAACCAAAATTATGAAATTCAGATTTTCCCACACAAAAACAAAAATGAATCGACCAAAATGTCACTTCTGAGCAAATTTTAAGCCACTTTCTTTCCTTATTTTGAACTTTGAAAATGGTAATATGAGGACTTGTTATTTAAACATACTTCCTCAAAACCACTAGTTATCCCTCAGGGACATATCAATTTCATTCAATATTTCCACCTGGTATTGGGCAACCACAATCAAGAATAAGAATAGAAAAAAATGTACTAGATTATCAATCATGTAGTGTTTTTAACACCTACATCACAGCAGTGTTATACATTTGACTAGAAGCACCACAATATCAGTTAAACAAAAAAATGTCTTCTGATTATTTTTTTTTCTTCAAGATTGCCTTTTTGTTTAGATCAATAAAAAATGTTGATTGCTCTACATACCACTAGCAGTCCGATTCTGGGCTCCTCCTTTTGAAGCCAGGCACAGGGATCATCTTTGGGCTGGAGTGGAAACACTATTAGGGACAAGTTCAGTCTCTGACTCATAGCCAGAACTAGCACATCTGTCAGGGGTTGTCTGGCACTGTTCATAGCACTGGTTTGAGGACACAGGTGCAGGCTGGTGTTCCTGGTCAGCAGCTGGCTCTGCGCCACCTACCAGTGGTGACGCATGATGATGTGCAGGCGTGGGCCTCGTCAGCTTACACCTGGGTGGGTGTCCTGCTGGTCGTTGTTTTCTTCATTGCCACTGGCGTTTCCGTGGCTCTTGGACGCGTTTCCGTGGCTCTTGGACGGGTTGTTCCACACACTGTGCCGTGGAACGTGGGACCTTGACAGGCCTGCTGCTTTTACCAACTTTAAGGCTGTTGGCAACAACATGTGTGCACTGTTCTTTCTGTGCAGCCCGTGCCTCCCGTCCTGTTGCTTTCCTGATGTGGCGTTGCTTTATACGACATCCTTCCTCCTTGTGACCCCCTTTCTGACACCAGAGGCAGTATGGAGGGTCAGGTTTGGCATCCTGAAGGTCTGTCGCACGACTGTGGCTGCAGAGGGGTGTGGTACACTGTTGCAGCTCGCCCCTCAGGCTGGCAATCTCAGCTGTCAGTGTTGCCAGCTGAGCCTGAAGGCGGGTGACGGTGGTTTCCAGTCTCCTGGAGTCCTCCATGGCAGCTCTCCTACTGCCCATGTGTTGGTGGTGGGCACGTTGCTGGTATGACTGCTTGGCCCGGCAGTCTGCCTCACGGTGGCCTGGGCGTCGGCACCACCAGCAGGTCAGGTCACGATGACCTGGGCCATGATGTTTCTGCCTTCTCCGCTGTTGACTGGTCTGGTGTGGCGGTGTTGGGCTGGTCTGGCGTGGTGGCGTAGCAGGAGATGAGGTGGCTGGATCCTGCTGCTCTTGTAATGTCTGCTTTGTGACAGTGTTCTCTGTCACAAGCGTGGCAGTCTGGGCCTCCAGGCGGTGCAAGACGCCTGGGTCTGTCGCAGCTGTCTGCTGCGTCGTGATGTCCTGGTGGTCTTCCATCAGCCAGTGTTGCACCTCCCTGGTCACCTCCTGGAATGTAGACCCTGGTCTGTACCTCAGGAAGCGTCTCAGGTCCCTCTGCATGGAAGGGGGATGCAGCCCGTTGACAAAGGCACTGCACAGCATGGCTGGAGACAAGGTGTCGGCCTGGGCAGCATTGGTCTTTGCCCAGAGGATCCTCAGGGCAGCGGCATACTCGCTGGCAGACTCAGCAAGTCCCTGCTGCCTCTCGAAGAAGGCTGCAGCTAGAGTGGGCGCATCTTGTTGCTGCCCCCAGTCCTGTTCCAGGATGTTGAAAATCTTCTGAGGGCTGTCCAGCTCTTCTGCTTCCATGGAGAGGATCTGCCACTTTGCCTGTCCCTGCAGAGCGCCAAAGAGCCATACAGCAGCTGCTCCGTCTGGCATCGGGTACAGCTTCAACAACAGCTTGGCCTCCCGGATGAAGTTGTCAACGTCTTCATCCCCAGAAAACTTGGGTAGTTCAGGGGCCTGGAGCATCTGGACAGTCTGTAGTGTAGGTGGGCTGACCTCATCAGTAGGTGTGTGGGCCATGGCTGCAGCGCTCATCTCACCAGAGTTGTCTCTTCCGTTTCTCCTCCTATTGTTGGCTGGCATCGTGCTGGAGTTCCTCCTCAGCTGGACTGAGTCCTCAGTTACCAGGCTACTGACAGTTCCACCTTCCCCATCCTGCTCGCAGCGCCACTTGTGACCGTGCCGAGGGGCAAGGATAGAAGCAGGGTAGGGAAAGAGTGGAACACAGCAACCAGGCAAAAGAAGACTCAGTGGAAGACAGCAGCTTTGGTTATCACCTCTTTATTCAGCCATCTTCTGCTGTGTGAGTGAATGGTCTCTCTCTCTCTCCCTCTCTCTCTCTCTGCTTTCCTTGGCCTGTAGCCTAGCCTGTGGCGTTCTCTCCTTCCCCCTTAGCCTCCCGAACCACCCCTCTATAATATATCCCTGCCATGCGAAGTGCAAAGACAGCGCCACCACACTGCGATCGTTTTGGCCGATTTGGCCTAAGGTGAAGGAGATTTTGTGTTTTCTCCTGCAGCTTCAGTGGTGGTTATCTTGCTGTCCGCGTAACGAAACTAGACATAAAATAAAATAAACTAGAAAGTATAAGCATTAAGATGCATTATTGCATTTTGCACAAAAATCATTTGGCTGCAAACTATTAGCGATTAGAGCCTCCGACTAGATACACTTTTAACAGCTGCACACTATAACTTTCGGAAATAAAACATTAAAACTTCAACAAAACTAAGTACTTTATGACTATAAAAAGAAGGATATGCACCACAGTTTGTATACATATACATATTATAAACCACAGATGTCCATGAGAGGAGATGTTCATAATTAACCAGTCGTGTGAAAACACAGTTTCTGGTCTGCTTGCACCCAAGCAAGCTTCTTAAAGCTGTTGGTCAGGTCTAAAATATAACGATCTCTAATACTACAAATTATCCATACTAACATCTTCCAATCTTATATTTATTCATAACAAAACCCAAAACATACCATACATTTATATTTTTATGTCTGCATTTGTTAGAATTTAGTTCACAATTCAAACTTGTTTACAACAAGGAATGGGGTTAGCTAAAATTTAGGACTGGCACATTGTGTACAACTTACGCCTTACAATCTACTACTAGTTAATATGAGCTGTTTTATTGATCTAAATAGAGTTTATTACACATGTTCTTCAATCGCACAATAATTATGATTTATTAAAGATTCCTTAAATAAAAATTAGAACTGCTTTTCTAGCAGTTAATATTTGAATACATACAGTACCTATACCAATAGACGAAAAATATTGATTTACAACAAAATAGAGAACTCTCATTGTGGTTGAAATGGATCGAGTCAAGATCAATACTTCAACAATCATATCCATGAATATGAGCAAACAATATGACTAAATAAAGTTATTATTATTGATTTTCTTTGCTAGATCAGACCAACAGTCACATTTAAGGGAGATAACTGGGGCCCTATTATTGAATGACTAAAAGAATTATTTAGACAACATTCAGAATATTGGAAAATAAACTATTTAGATAATATACTAAATATAAAAATACAAATATATCCTAAGCATAATAATGAGTTTACATAGAGTTGAGAAAACTGAATATATATTGACCACAAGGCTAGTATCCGTTTGGCTGTTTGAATCTAAGTGTAGCCGTGTGTCTACCCGGCTACATATTAGATGTGATGGTGTGGTAAGTAATTACCTCCCATGTGTTCAGAGCGATGTGTGACTATTTTGGGACACACCTGCAATTTGTGCAGCGCTCTGTTTCCTTGGGTGGTGGTTGAAAACTACCCATTGCATACATTTTGCCTTCGCGGCAAAATGTAGTATTTATGCAGCCTCTTTCTTAGAGGCCATATTCTCCCTGTTCATGCTGTGCTGTTGTAGCCGAGGTGTACAGAGTTGTGGCAGATCAAATATCTCCACTCTGTTACAAGTGGCGCTGCGAGCAGGATAGTAAAAAACTTGGGGCCTATTGGCTGGAGCATCAAATATGCTAGTCAGTGGCTGCAATAGTACCTCGGGACGCGGTACAGTTGAGCGGGGGTGGATGTGATGGTGTGGTAAGTAATTACCTCCCATGTGTTCAGAGCGATGTGTGGCTATTTTGGGACACACCTGCAATTTGTGCAGCGCTCTGTTTCCTTGGGTGGTGGTTGAAAACTACCCATTGCATACACTTTGCCTTCGCGGCAAAATGTAGTATTTATGCAGCCTCTTTCTTAGAGGCCATATCCTCCCTGTTCATACTGTGCTGTTGTAGCCAAGAAGGTGTACAGAGCTGTGGCAGATCAAATATCTCCACTCTGTTACAAATGTATGTCATTTTTCTTACAGATTAGGGGTGATTTTTTAATCATGTGCCCGCACATTGAAGAGAGAGAGAGAATCTTTATTCCCAAGGGTTACACATAAGTATTGACATACTTTTATTTTGTCATCCGGCCTAGGAACTAGGTTTTTTTTTATCACAAAGTAAAATTTTAAAAATATGGTTTGCAAGAGAGAGAGACACAGACAGAACAGACAGAGAGGCAGGTAGACAGAGAACAGGCAGACAGAAACAGAGAGAAGGGGAATGGGTGGCAGATAGACACAGAGAGAGACAGAACGATAGACAGACAGACAAGAATGAGAGACAGACAGACAGATGGAGACAGAGAAAGCCAGAGAGGGAGACACACACAATAAGAGACAGACAGACAAACAAACAGGGCCAGAGACAGACTCAGAGAGACAGACAGACAAGGGAGAGAATCTTCACTGCAGCGGGAACTAATAAAGAGGAGCATTCAGTGGATCATTAGGCTCAAGTGAAATCTCTCTATTATTATTTAGCACACGTGTGCTTTTTTACATCCAGTCCCCGTGTGTATATGCGGTTTTGTAAATTTTGCCATCTGTTTCCACCGGAACACAATGGCCTACTCTTCCGAAAAGCGGAACAGGATTTAACGTGTGCACAAGATGTTCTGCATGCGTTCGAACACGAGGCCTCCGTTTATAGTCTCATCTGAAGGACTTTTCATGAATGGTTTCAAATGGAGAGAGCGAGCAGTTTCAAACCATACCGCTTTCTCTCTGTCTCCATCCCTCCCTCCACTCTGTCTCTGTCTCTATCTGTTTCTCTCTCTCCCTCGGAGTGACTTCCCTTGCTTGGCTGCCAGCAAGACGCTCTCTCCTTCGGATGAGACTATAAACCGAGGTCCCGTGTGCGAACGCACACAGAACATCTTGCACACACGTTACATCCTGTTCCGCTTTTCGTAAGGATAGGCCATTGTGTGCCAGTGGGAACAGATGACAGAATTCACAAATCCGCATCCACACGGGGACTGGATGTAAAAAAGCACGTAAATGTTTATTCCATTATCCCCGATATAAAAGAATAAATAAATTTTTAAAAAGTGTGGTGAATTTTCTCTGTTTTCGCATGTGCCGACTTTCAAAATGCCAGTGACAGGGCTACCAGCAATGTTAGAGTGTCTGCTAAACTCTGCTTTACAAGAAATGGCGATTTCATTCATTCAAAGTAGATAGCAGAGGAGAACAAAACTGTAGTCGTGCTCAGACTGAGTAGTCAAACTACCGGCTGTACCCTTGTCACTCCACTTCAAAATGCAACGTTTGGAAAGAAGTGTCCGTCTCAGGTTAAAAGAGACAGAAAAAGAGCAGAAATGCACAACAGGAAAAGGCAAGCTATGTGATGCAGTCTCCTTTAGGTTTGTTTCTACCAACACCTCCCCCAGTTTGTTTTATGCTGCTGACCCAACTGAAGGTGACACTGTCATGAACACTCCAGTTTGTGATGATCAGTGTGCTTCAAATCATTATCAGTGCAGTCAGCAAATTGACATGAGGCAACACCATGAGATACAAACAGTGGGCGCATGCTGTTGAGGCCCTATGCTCCGCTAGGAGCTCTAAGGACTAAGAAGAACAAATAAAATAAAACGAAATAAATACTCTTGTTCGGTTCACAGTCTGAACTTACTGATAATCAGTAATTATCTCTTTATTGTCATCGTTATTTTGGGCTATGTTTAAATCTGTGTTGATTAATTTTTTTTTAAAAACCACCACGAACACAGTGCAAGGCAATTTGAAGATGATTCCCCTCCGTCTTCCCGTGGGGATGCCGGGGGGGGGGGGGGGGGGGAGCCTGTCAGTATAAATAGCATCCCCACCTTCTGGAAATTCTGTCCTGGGAATTCCATCTTTTCTATCCATCTCTTTGTTTCTGCCTTGTTCTTTTTTTTTTCTATCCCCTCCTTCTTATCTATTATCTGCCTTCTTGGTCCATTCTCCTGCCTTTTTTTTTCTCGCAGGAAGACTTAGAACAACTTTTTCTAACTCCGAAGTCGAATGCACAGGGCCTGACTTGTCAGGTGTTTAACGGCAACGCGACACATTTTTTGGTGTTGCTCATATGTCAGACAATGATAGTTGCTGTCTGAGCGTTCGACGACGACGACGACGACGACGACGAAGAAGAAGAAGAAGGAGGAGGAGGAGTTGGAGAAGGAGGAGGAAGAGAAGAAGAAGAATGCGAAGAAGAAGAATGCGAAGAAGAAGAATTGGAGTAACAGAGTGAAAGAAAAAGAAGTAAAATATTTGATAAAGGTTACATGCTGAAAATGACTGGAGTTGGAGTAAGGATGATTCAAGAATGACGGAAAAGGCAGTATTGAAATGTGATAGGTATTGAAGTTGAGAAGAAGAATCGAGAAACAGCGAAAAAAGGGAATTGAAGACAGAGCAGACAGAAAGAAGAAAAGAAGGAAGGAAGAGAAAAAAAATAATAAACGACTTCAAATAGAAGGGCATAGCAAGACAAGTTATTTCGGTTTCTTGTAGACCATCGCGTAGTTAACGACTATACCAGTTAAGGACATCGAAACCTTTAAGGACACACTCTCGAGGCACTGCCCAATTTATGCACGCTTTGTTTCTAGCAGCTCTACCCCATTATTTTGCTTGGGTTGTCAAAGGGAAAATTGGATAATAATTACTAGAATTGATGGGTATCAGGAATGAGCTTGGAGATGAACGTGAATTAGTGATGTAAGACTTTGTTGAAGATTTAACGCGTAACATTTGAATTATGGAAAATTGTGTATGTAGGGTTTATCAGAATGAATGGATCAATACAGCCACGTATTGAAAATTATAGGATTATCAGTGTTTGAGTTAGTAGGAGTTTACAGAAAGGGACTGTGGGTACTGGGAAGGAAGCAGGATATGGGGAGAGAGAGTTAGCAGCCCGCTAATATGTTTTGGCTGAAAAGTGAGGTCTAGACAGCTGCTTCTACGAACTGTATAGGTAATGAGGATCTTTACCTTTTATTTATGATTATCTCTTAGAGAGATATTTCATAGTCACTGCTTTGCTTTTACATTTCCCCTCACCTTTGATTGCGGTTTTATCAATAGAGTCATAGTACCACGGTAAACACTGTATTTGAAGGAATGCGTGAACGATGAGTTAACTCTTGAATTGAAGAATGTTTACGGGTTCGCTATAACTGAATGGATTACAGTCTCTTTCAAAGACTTATTTGGGAGGTTGTTCACTGGAGTTTACTAGGAAGCTGAAGGGTATAACCCGATTTGACTTGAAGCGTTATATGCCTGGGCGTCAGATTAGCGAGCTGGAAATGTTTTTGCATGGAACTATCGTTAACAGCTTTTTACAACTTGTATCATTTGAATGACAGGTTTAACTTTTATATTGAAATTATTCTGTTTATGAGGTAATATAGATTTATGTGTAATTAGTACCATCAGTCACCTTGTGTATGGGTTTTGTATTCTGTCTTGTACCACGACACATGGCTCTCTTACAGAAAGGAACCAGGATTTGACACCGTCGCATGCTTTAGTGGAGTTCGACATGGCCTCGGCTACAGACCTCAAAGACTCTGGAAGTGGATTGCAGCATTTAACTCCAGGGAATATCCCGTTGACGGAATCAACCGGATACTCCGCCAACGATCACGGTCTCAGATTGGAGGAATGTTACCACTAGATGTTACTCCTGTTAACAGCCTGATGGACCCCATGTGCAGGCTATAACAGTCCAAACGTTTAGAAATATTAGATTTATGTGTAAAGCAAACTCAACCCTTGGAGGTTTCGTTTCTGGACGAATGTTGATCGGGAACCACCTTTGTGACGAGATCAGTCAGTGACATTAGTTGGTGTTACGGACAGTCAGGAAGCGCTCAAACTGCCTGAAGATGGTATTGGCAGCTTACCCAAGTTCTCCAGTGGAAATTAGAAGACTATGTGCAACCACAAGCTCAGAGAGGACGATGTTATCCTGTGCGCTTACCCGAAGTCAGGTCAGTCAAGTAGTAGGAGACTGGTGTGAGGAAGCTCATAGCCTAGACTGTCCTGGCGATGTTATTCTGTGCGCCTACCCCAAATCAGGTCATTTAAGTGGTAGATTGGTGTGAGGAATCTCATAGCCTAACTGTGCTGACGATGTTATCCTGTGCGCCTACCCCAAAGTCAGGTCACTAAAGTAGTTGATAGGTGTGAGGAATCTCATATCCTAAACTGTCCTTGAAGTCAGAGCCTTTAGATTTTTTTGGAAAGGGGTTTGGGTTGTATTGTCTTTAGAACGGGGTTTGTCTACTCTCCTCAGCTGTTTGGTAGATCTTCCATGTCCTTAACTTGACCATGTATCACCTGATTGTTACAAAAGTAAAGGTGGGCGGAATTACCTGTAGAATGGTGTCCACCTATTCACCGTAGCCATTTGATCAATCTTCCCTAGCCATAAAGAGAGATCATCTTTGGTATCAGGGATCCCAGACCTTGTGATGGAGACCAGTCAAATCAGGAAAGATACTTAAACTCCTGGAAGTGGATGGCAAGCTTTACCCCAAGTTCTCCGTGGAGAATATCAGAAACTACCGCAACCACACGCTCAGAGAGGACGATGTTATCCTGTGCGCTTACCCCAAGTCAGGTCAGTCAAGTAGTAGACTGGTGTGAGGAATCTCATAGCCTAGACTGTCCTGACGATGTTATCCTGTGCGCCTACCCCAAGTCAGGTCATTTAAGTAGTAGCCTGCGGGAGGAATCCCATTGCCTAAACTGTTCTTGAAGTCAGAACCTTTAGATTTTTTGGAAAGGGTTTGGGTTGTATTATCTGAAGAACAGTGTCTGTCTACTCCAGCTGTTTGATAGATCTTCCACGTCCTTAACTTGTCCAACCATATCATCTGGTCGATAGCTCTTCCATGGCCTTAACTTGACCATATCATCTGATTGTTACAAAAGTAAAGGTGGGCGGCTTTACCTGTAGAATGGCGTCTACCTGTTCACCGTATTCTTTTGATCAATCTTCCCTGGGCCCTAGCCGTAAAGAGAGTAGATCATCTTTGGTACCAGGGATTCCAGACCTTGTGACTCAGTCAGCATGGCATCAGTGGCGTTACCAGACAAGTCAGGATAGATGCTTAAACTCCTGGAAGTGGATAGCAAGCTTTACCCCAAGTTCTCCGTGTAAGAATGAGTTGAGTGCAAGCAATTTGATTTGTCTCTGCAAGATATAGTGCTGTATAAATTCCATTTATTATTATTATATTTGTTACAGTTGCAAAAAAAAGGTTTTCCGGAGGAATTTATATTATCAATTATCCAAGAATTAGTAGGTCTAGAAAATTATAACATCTTCATAATGACATCACCCGACAAGAGCATTAACAAGAAACAGTGCTTTTTGGTCAAACGTGGATCAAGATACAGTTGGCGTTTTCCACTAAGCGAAGCGGTCTGGGGACGCACCAATCCTTTCTGGTGTGTGTGTGTGTGTGGTGTGGTAACTTACAACCAGACACTTTTCATAATTATTGACGAGTGTCTGCCGCGTTCACCAACAAAAAAATTGAATATTCCTGTGACCTACCAAAACTACCATAGAAATGTGGGACAGAAACAAAAAGAAAATATGCCTACAATATTTCTTGCAAAAAACACACCCCAACAACAACAACTCCCCACCCCAAAAACAACAGCATAACCCCACAAACTTATATTGAAAGAAAATCAGCACAGGCATTGTGTTGCCTTATGCTTGGGCGATATATATATTTTTTTTAACGATACAAGGGAGGTTACTAGGTGTGTACCCAGCCAAGTTGTCAGTCTTTACTGGGTCAGTGGTTGGTACGGTCAGAATTGTTTGGCCTTGTTTCCTAATCCTATGATTCCTTGGTGCTGAAAGTGTGAAAGACATTGATGTACAATTCACACTCACAGACATACGAGCGCACGCGTTCGTACGCACGCAGGCACACACAGAGATCGGAACACGCGCAAGTCACAGTGACTGTAATATTCATGAACCGGTTTTATACATTCATGCACACACGCACACATCACACACACATACACACACCACACAACATCACATCACTTCACACCACACCACAACAAACCACAGCCACAGCTATAACCAGACCCAACCCAAACTCAACCCCAACCCAAACCCAAACCCAACCCAACACAACACAATCCAATCAAACCCAGCCCAACCCATTCCCAACCTCAACCCCAAACCCAACCTCAACCCAAAACCACACCCCTACGCCACCCAACCCACCCCTACCCCAACCCCAACCTACTCCCACCCCTACCCCACCCGACTCCACCCCTAACCCATCCCACACCCCAACTCCACCCAACCCCCACCCATCCCCACTCCCAACCCACCCCACCCCACCCTCACCCAACCCCACCCCACCCTCACCCATCCCACACCCACCCCCACCCCTACCACCCCACCCAACTCCCACCCCTATCCCACCCCCCTCCCACCAAGACCTCCCCTCCCCACCCTCCCTACCCCCACCCCACCCCTACCCCACTCCCACCCCTATCCCAACCCCAACCCCAATCCCAACCCCACCCCTATCCCACCCCCTCCCCTCCCCACCAAGACCTCCCCATCCCCACTCCCTACCCCACTCCAACACCCCAACCCCACCCATCCCCACACCCACCCCTACCCTACCCCACTCCCCAACCCCACCTCTATCCCACCCCCTACCCTCCCTACCAATCTTCACCCCACCCTCACCCATCCCCACTCCCAACCCCACCCCAAACCCCAACCCCAACCCCAACCCCACCCCTATCCCACCCCCTCCCCTCCCCACCCCTCCCTACCCCCACCCACCCTACCCCACTCCACACCCCACACCAACCACCAACCACCAACCCACCAACCCACCAAAACCACCCAACCACAAACCACCAAAAAAACAAACACAACGCTGACTCTCCACACAACCAATCAATCCAACCTACCAACCTACCCAACCAACCCAACCCAAACCAACCCAATCCACAAACCCCTAGAGATGGAACCTTCCCTCCCGGGTTTTTCCAGGCACCCACTGGCTGTGGGAGGTCTCCATGATGCTGCTGCGGGGCCAGGCGGAGACCGTCCCGGCCAAGAAGTCCTTGCAGATGCTGGAGTTCGTCTCCGCGGACGATCTGGAGCGCTTCCAGTCCCCGCGCGTTCTCAACACGCACGTCGACTACCAGGACCTGCCCCAAGACGCCTTCGGGCTGAAGACCAAGGTGATCTGGGCGGCCAGGAACCCCAAGGACGTCGCCGTGTCGCTGTACCATCACCACGTCAAGCTGGACAAGTATTACGGCTACGAGGGCACGTTCCAGGACTGGTTCGCGGGCTTGTTCTTGGAAGGGAAAGGTGAGAAAGACGGTTGTAGTGGTGGTTGTAGTGGTAGTGTGTAGTGTTGGTGGTTGTTGGTGGTGGGTGGGGGGGGGGGTTGTGGGTGGGGGGGTTGTGGGTGGGGGGGTTTGTTGGGGTGGTGGGTGTTGGAGGAGGGTGGGGTGGGGGTTGGAGTGGGGGTTGTGGGGTGGAGGGGGGGGGTTGGGTGTGGGGGTGGGGTAGGGGGTTGTTGGGGTTGGGAGGATGTGGAGGTTGGAGTGGGGGTGGGGTAGGGGGGGGGGTTGTTGGGGTGTGGGGGAGGAGTTGGGGTGGGGTGGGTGGGGGTGGGGTAGGGGGTTGTTGGGGGTGGGAGGAGGGGTGGGTGGGGGGGTGGGTGTGGGGTTGGAGTGGGGTGTGGGGTAGGGGGTTGTTGGGGGTGGGTAGGGGGGTTGGTGGTGGGGGTGGGGAGGGGGGTTGTGGGGTTGGTAGGGGGGTGGGGTAGGGTGGTTGGGAGGGGTGGGTTTGGGTGGGGTTGGTGTGGGGGTGGGTGGGGTAGGGGGGTTGTGGGGGTGGTGGGTGGGGGTTGGTGGGGGTTGGGGGAGGGGGTGGGGGTTGAGGTTGGGAGGTGGGTGTGTGGGGTGGGGTAGGGGGGTTGTGGGGGTGGGAGGAGGGGTGGAGGGGGTTGGTAGGGGTGGTGGGGTGGTTGTGGGTGGTGGGGAGTGTGGTAGGGGTTGTGGGGGTGGGGAGGGGGGTTGTGGGGTTGGAGTGGGGTTGTGGGGGTGGGGGGTTGGGGTGGGGGTGGTGTGGGGTTGGGTAGGGGGTGGGGGTGTTGGGGTGGGAGGTAGGTGGGGTGGGAGTAGGGGGGTTGTGGGGTGGAGGGTGGGGGGTGGAGTTTGGGTAGGGTGGTGTTGTGGGGAGGGTAGGATAGGGGGTAGGTGTTGGAAGTGTGTGGTAGTGGGTGGTGGTAGGTGGTGGGTATGTGGTGGTGGAATGGCTAGGTAGAGGTTGGTGGAGGTGGGGTTAAGGGGTGGAAGTTGTTGGGGGTGGTGGAGTGGTGGGTGTAGGGTGTGGTTAGTTGGGGTGTGGTGGTGAGTGTGTGTGTTGATGGTGTGGAGTGGGGTTGAGGGGGGTGGGTGGGAGGGATGTGGAGGGTGGGAGGAGGGGGTGGTGTGGAGTGGCTGCGTTAGGGAGATTGAGTGGTGAGATGTGGTGGGTGAGGGATAGTGGGATGAGGTTGTGGGGTGGATGAGAGTGAGTGGGTGAGTGGGTGGTTGGATGGTAGGAGGTGTTGATTGGGAGGTGAGATTGATGAGTGGGATTGGATGATGTATAGGGAGTGTGTGGTGGTGATGAGATGGATATGATAGGCGGTGATGGATAGTATGGATGGGAGTGATTGTGTGGCGAGTGATGGTAGATGAGATGATGTGCGTTGCACTGAATGCCTTACATGGTGAACAAACGATTTAAGAGGATGATGGTGTGGATAGGGGGGGTAGTGGTGCAGGGTATGCTAGTGAGTTGGAGAGGCGTGCACTGTGTGGTCTGAGTGTGTGGATCGAGCACACGGAGGGATGCCGTTGGTGAATTCGGAGTTGACACAGTATGAATTCCCAAAGAAGAGTTTGTGGATGGAGCTACGAGCTAGTCTTGTGCGAAATACTAGAGATCTCGAGTTGCGATAATCGTTAAAACGCGTCGCTGTTCAGAGTAGAGTATGTTGTGTCGTGATGATGATGTGATGCAATGTAAAATAAAGACTACGATGTTGTGATGTAGACACTCGATATCGATGCGGCTACTATGATAAGTAAAACGGTGACATGCGCAAAGATCTACTATGTGAGTTCTGCCGAGTATAAAATATGATATATGAAATGCATTGATAGATTAATAGATGATAGATAGATAGATGATAGATGGATGGATAGATAGATAGATGAGTAGATAGATGATAGATAGATGATGAATGAACGAGATGAGATAGGATGATGAAAGTGATATAGATGAGATGGTAGATGAGATATGATGATCATGATAAATGATAGTGATAGGTAGATAGATAGGTAGTAGATGATAGATCAGTAGATGATAGATGGTAGATAGAGTAGATAGGCAGATAGTGGTAGATAGCATAGGTAGAATGATGGCGGTAAAGACAGATGAGACACGAGATGTATAGGAAGACATTTGTCACGATGATGATTAAGTGACAAGGATAGTAGGAGTAGTAGTTAGCAGAGATTAGATAGGTGAAGAAGAATAGATTATAAAGAGTTAGTATAGTGATAACTAATAAGTAGTAGCATGTAAAAAGTTAAGAAAGTAGATAGGTTATTTGTTGCGTGTGGACTATGGATGCAATAAAAAACAATAGTAGAACAAAACTGCTTAGATACCGATTAGAGATAGTAGATGTAGGTATATGATGAATAGAGTAAAAAGGTATAGCATGAAGATTAGGATAGCGAGTAATAAAATAGAAGAAGATATATAGTTATATATGATATAATATGAATATATAGATATAGATAGTATATATAATATAGATAGATAAGATAGAAGAGAGTGAAGAAAGTGAAGAGAATAGATGATGATAGGAGAAGATAGGATAGATTAGATAGAATGATATGAAAAGTAGAATAGATAGTAGTAATAATAGATAGTATAGAATAGATAGATAAGATGAAGATAAGAAGGTAGATTAGAGAGATCGATGATAGATAGATAGATAGTTAGATAGATAGGATAAAAATAAATAAAGATAGATAAGATAGATGTGAATAGATAGGTAGATAGATGAAATAGATAGATAGAAATAGAGATAGACTAGATAGATAGATAGAAGAGATAGAGGTAGATAGATGATAGATCGATAGATAGATGATAGGTAGATAGATAGATAGTAGATAGATATAGATAGATAGACAGATAATAGATAATAGATCAGATTAGTAGATAGATAGATAGATGGGCAGTAGCTAGATAGGTAGATAGAAGATAGATAGATAGATAGAAAGTAGAAAAAGATAGATAGATATGTAGATAGACAGATAAGATAATGATAGTAACAGGTAGATAGTAGAAGATATACAATGATGATACATAGATAGACAGACAGATAAAATAGATCAGGAGTAGATAATAAATAGATAATAAATAGATATGAATGTAGAATAGATTATAGATAGAGATAAGATAGAAGATAGTAAGATAGATAGGAGCAGAACAGATAGATAATCAGATAGTATAGGTGATAGATAGGATATGATAGTATAGATAAATAAGATAAGATAGATGATAGACTAGATAGATATGAAGATGTAGAATGATAGACAGATGATAAATAGATAGATAGCAGAAGAAGATAGATAGAAGTAGATAGATAGATAGATAGACAGAAGAAAGTAGATATAGATAGATAGATAGATAGATAGATAGATAGATAGACAGCAGCAAAGACTTAGATAGATAGTGATATAGAGAGAAGTGATAGATAATCAGTAGACAGATAGAATGTACATAGATCGTAGATAGATAGACATTGAAACAGTGGGCAGACAGACATGACATAGATAGATAGCAGGTAGGTAGGTAGATAGATACGATAGATAAGTTACTAGAAATAATATTAGGTGTATAAGAAGATAATAATAGTAATATATTGATAGATAGATTTATAGATAGTCAGATAGGTAGTGTGGTAGGAATGTAGATATAGATGATGGAGGATAGAAGTTAGATAGATTATAAATAAATAGTAGAAAATTGGATAGATAGACAGATAGATAGACAGTAGATAAGGGTAGACAATAGAGTACATGGAGAGTAGGTAATATGATAGATCAATCAGAACAGACTAGATAGATAGATAGATAGTAGATAGATAGCACAGACATGAAGACAGATACGATAATTAGATGATAAGGTATGGTAGCCATAGTTAAAATGATAGATAATACTGCTACATGATGGCTGGATTAAAGAATTATGATAGTAGAAGAAGACAGACAGTGCAGACGATCAAAGTACTGATGAGATACTAACAGCAGATAGATAGATAGATAGATTATGGTAGTACAACAGATAATAGATAGATTATGATTCGATAGATAGATAGATAGATAATAGATAGGTACGGTAGGTATAGATAGATAGATGGATGATAATAGATCAAATAATAAATAGATAATAAATATGCTAGGTCGTAAGATTGTATAGAAGTTATAGCGACAGATGACAACATGAAGTACAGACAGACAACAGATAACTAGCAGTACTGGTAGATCGGTAGACAACAATCAGATGATTAGTATGATGTGATTGAACCGTGAAAATTTTAAACCACTTCAACTTAGGATCACACGTAGCTTTCTAGCATCTCTTATACAGGGGAACGGGATAGCCTAGTTAGAACATTGCGCTCGCAATCTGACCCCGGCTCGATTCGTTTCAAGGGGATGATCTTTCCCCTGGAGTAACATCAGTGCAGACTCATCTCCCAAATCCTTCGGATGAGATATAAACCGAGGCCTGTGTGGAACGCAGCAGACATCTTGCGACACGTTAAAACTGTATCGCTTTTCAAGAAAGGCCATTGTGTTCGATGGGAACGGATGACAAAAATTTACAAAACAGCACACACACGGGCACTGGATGCAAAAAATGCACAAATGTTATCCATTACCTCAATATAAAAGTAATAATAAATATTCTAGCACTGCTTGCTTCTTAAACTGTATTTCACAGTTATTGTGGAGTTGGTAAAGCCACATTATATCCATATGACTGCTTCTTTCTAGAATTCTGTGTATTTCACACACATGTTGCAGGGACGGGTCCTGGTTCGACTTACATTGCCAGATTGGAAAAAGTGCTGCACGATACGTCACAAAACCCTATACCACGTCATTAATGTATGAGGACATGAAAGAGGTAAAAGTTTTGTCGGGATTTTCCCCGAAGGAGGATACCTGGGGGGTTCAGTCGTATAAATAGCGTCTCCCCTTCTGGAAATTCTGTGCAAGAATTTCCTCTTTGCTATCCCTCTCTTTGTTTCTGCCGTGTGTCTTTTTCTCCTCTCACTCTCCTTTAGTCTGTTTCTGCCTTCATGGTCATTCTTCCTGCATCTTTCTTTTCAGAGAGAGTTAAAAGAACCATCCCCTTCCCAGCCGAAGTCGCTGTGCCGGGCCTGACTTGTCAGGTGCTTAACGGCAGCAGTGACGCTTTTTCGCTCAAAATAAACAAGTCAAGTCAAGTCAAGTCAAAGTCAAAACACTTTAATCATCCATGAGGGAATTACAATATGAAGCAGATTGATACTCAAACAAATATATCAAAGAACACAAAAGCTATATTTCTATTGTTTTCAAATAAAATGTCACGACACACCACACACACCACCACACACACATCAACCCACACTCGCGCGCATGCGAAAAACATCAATTGTGAAGACAATTTTAAAACCATGACTTTAAGATAGACATTAATAACTTATTTTTACGCACGCATATACGCAGCACGTTCACAAAGCAGTACGTGTGTGTGCGAACAGCCCACGCACACCCCCCAATATTATGGAATTCAATGTTGTAAGACAGTTTGACTTTGAACACAGACTTCTTTCACACACCCACGGCACCCCCACACACATAAAAACACACACACACACCACTCACACATTAATTAATTAACAGACAACAATATTAATTTTACTGTCTGAGCGTTCGACGAAGAAGAAGAAGATTTGAGAATGGTGGTTTAAGGTTAGGTGTGGGTGGTTTTTTTTCATGATTGTCAAGATTATGCTGCTACTGCTGTTTCTGCTGCTGTTTCTGCTGTTGCTATTGCTTCTTCTCTTCCTCCTTCTAACACGGGGATGGGATAGCCCGGTGGTTAGAATGATACATTCGTGATCTGCTGACCCCGGATCGAATCTCGTTCAAGAGGAATTTTTCCTCTGGAGTTAACATCAGTGCCGACTCCGCTTTCCCCCAAAAGTCCTTCGGATGAGACTATAAACCGAAATTCAGTCTGTGAACACACGCAGAACATCTTGTAAACGCGTTAAAAATAAACAAGAATAGGAAGTGTAGGCTATTGTGCGCCTGTGGGAAGGGGTGACAAAATTTACAGAACTTATTCTATTATCCTTGTAATTAAAAAAATGATTAAAACAAAATAATAAAGAACGGGCCACCAATTTTCTTTTAATAAATCTGTGCACAGAACCCCGTGGGAGAGACCACGCGATTGGCTGAATTTTTGGGCGTGAACCTTGCCCGGAAGTGATAGAGGAGATTGCCAACAAGTGTTCTTTCACAAATATGGCCAAGGACAAAATACCTTACCAAGACCATGCCCAGATCATGTTCAGAAAAGGTGAGCATTGTACATCATTTTGGTTATCTGTTTGGGGACGGGATAGCTCAGTGGTCGGAGCACTCGCTTTCCCCCAAGCTTAAGGTTAAGCAGCATGGAGCGTGGTTAGGGACGGGATAGCTCAGTGGTCGGAGCACACGCTTTCCCCCAAGCTTAAGGTTAAGCAGCATGGAGCGTGGTTACCACTTGGATGGGTGACCATTTTGCGCGCCTTGGCTTCAGTACAGTTCCTCCCAGTTCACCCAGCTGTAAATGGGTACCTGCCCTCTTTAAGGTCAGGGAAGGTAAAGCAGCGAGGGAGAGGAGATGCGCGCCGCCCTCAATATGCTGGCCCCTGGAGAAGTTGAGGTTTCTGACGCCTCACTCCCCTACGACCACGTAAGTTATGGGACATCTTTACCTTTTATCGATATATTTATTTCTTTACTTATGTATTTGTTTGTTTTCTTATTTGTGTTGTATTGTGTTGTTTGTTTATGTATTATTCTTTTATTTCGAGGACAACGGAATAAGCACTGATGTGCTTTTTTTAACATCCAGTCCCCCGTGTGTATGCGGTTTTGTAAATTTTGTCATCCGTTTCGACCGGCACACAATGGCCTACTCTTCCCCAAAAGCGGAACGGGTTTTATCGAGTGCGCAAGATGTTCTGCGTGCGTTCTCACACGGGACCTCGGTTTATAATCTGATCCGAAAGACTTTGGGGGGGAGTGGAGTCGGCACTGTCGGTATTGTATTGTATACCACTTTTAAGTCACGGCAGATTTTTCTGCGTGAAATTCGGGCTGCTCTTCCTGGGGAGAGCGCGTCGCCACAAGAGCAGCGCCACCACTTATTTTTTTCTTTTCCTGTTCTGCATGTGTAGTTGTTTCCCTATCAGAGTGGCATTTTTCTCCAAAATTTTGCTAGGGACACCTCTCTTGTTGACGTGGGTTATTTTACATACGCTAAATGCGTGTTACATAAGAGACCTCGGTTTATCGTCTCATCCGAAAGACTAGCACCCTGACCATCACTGATTGTTTAGTGAGTGGGGGGGAGGGTGAAAATTTCTGGCCCAAAAGGGGATCGAACCACCACACACATATCGATCCCAAACTGTTGCTATCTAGGCAGGTGCGCAATCTCTAGACCACCGACCTACCTACCTTTATCTATCTGTCTGTCTGTCTGTCTTCTATCTATCTATCTATCTATCTATCTATCTATCTATCTATCTTCTATCTATCTATCTATCTTATTCTTCTGTCTGTTTTATTTTCTATCTATCTATCTATCTGTTATCTACCCATTTATTCTTCTATTTTAATTTTCTATATCTGTCTTCTATCTATCTGTCTGTCTAATTATCTTTAAATTATTTTTATCTTTCTGTTTTTTTTCTATTTTATTTATCTATTTATTATTTATCTATCTATTTTATTATCTATTATTTTATCTGTCTATCTATCTAAACTATCTATCTATCTGTCTGTCTATCGGTCTATCTATCTATTATCCATCTATCTATCTATCTATCTATCTATGATGATGGTGATGATGATGATAAAGTAAATGAGATGATGAAGAAGATGAAAGAAGAAAAAGAAGAAGAAAGAAAAGAAGGAAGAAGAAGAAGAAGAAGAAAAGAACAACAAAACAACAAAACAAACAACAAAAAAAAGAAAAGAAGAAGAAAGAAAGAGAAGAAAAAAAAGAAGAAGAAAGAAAGAAGAAGACGACGAAGAAGAGAAGCAGATGATTGATGTGATGATGATGATGAGTGATAAATGATGAAAAAAGAAGAAAAAGAGAAGAAGAAGAATAGAGCATTGCAAAAAAGGGGGAAGGAAAAAGAAGAAGAAGAAAAAGAAGAAGCAGATGATGATGGATGATTGATGATGATGAAATGAAGAAGAAGAATTGAAAAGAAGGCGGAGAAGAAGAAAGAGAAGAAGATGCTGCTGCGGGCTTCTGCTGCTGCTGCTGTTCTGCTGCTGCTGTGCTGGTTGTGATGATGATGATAAACAACAACAAAAACCACAAAGTAGAAGGAGAAGTGATGAAGACCAAGAACAAGACAAAGAACAACAACAAACAAAAAAACAAACCAAACAACCAAACAAACAAACAAGTAGAACGCAACCACCCACACCACCCACCCACACACCACCCCCCATCCTTCCCTGCCCCCCTTCCCTTCCTCTCTCTCTCTCCTCCCTCTAACATGAAACGATAATAATAACAATTATGTTGCACAGGCGAGGTCGGAGATTGGAAGAACACTTTCACTGTGGCGCAGAGTGAGGCCATGGACGCCGTCTTACAGGACAGGCTGAAAGGTTCCAAACTGACCTTCCGATACACACTGTAACCCCCCCCCCCAACCCCACCCCCCAAACCCCCCCCCCCCCCATACCCTCGCCACCCACCCACCACCATCCACTCTCCCCACCCTGCACCCACCCCTAAACATATTTGTTTTTAAATCATACCGATGTCTGATTTTTGGTAAAATGTAAAGGTTGTTTCCATAACCTAGAAGATCATTTGGGAGCAAGGCGTCAGAGACCTCAGTTTCTCAAAGGGTCAGTATATTTATTGAGGGCAGCGGCGCCCATCTCCTCTCCCTCGCTGCTTTTACCTTCCCTGACTTCTTAAGAGGGCTGGTATTTGATAAATGATGGTGTTGGATTTTAAATTTTAAAAAATTGTTTGTTGGTATTTTGAGGATGATGGTATAAGAACTTCTGTGCTTTTTTTAAATATTTGCACTTACAAAAAATTGTTTTATTTCGAAGATAATGTGATAAACATTTGTGTGTGTGTGTGTGTGTGTGAGTGTGTATGTGTCTGTGTGTGTGTAAGTGTGTCTGTGTCCTTGTGTGTGTGTAAGTATGTATGTATCTCTGTGTGTGTTTGTAAGTGTGTATGTGTCTGTGTGTGTAAGTGTGTATGTGTCTATATGTGTGTTTGTAAGTGTGTGTGTGTCGGGTGTGTGTGTGTTTGTAATGTGTATGTGTTGTGTGTGTAAGTGTGTATGTGTCTATGTGTGTGTGTATGTGGTGTTTGTAAGTGTGTATGTGTCTGTGTGTGTATGTGTGAAAAGTGTGTATGTGTCTGTGTGTGTGTTTGTAAGTGTGTATGTCTGTGTGTGTGAGACATACAGTCCTATCATTTTTTTCATTTATTCTTTTACTTCGAAGAACATTGAATAAACATTCGTGTGAGTGTTTTTTTGCATCCAGTTCCCGTGTGCATGCGGTTTTTGTAAATGTTGTCATCCGTTCCCACAGGCATACAATGACCTACTCTTCCAAAAAGCGGAGCAGGTTTTAACATGTCCGCAAGATGTTCTGCGTGCGTTCGCACACGGGGCCTCGGGTTATAGTCTCATCCGAAGAATGTTTCCTGGGAGTGGTGTTCGTGTGCATGCGATATTGACAATGTTGTCATCCGTTTCCACACATGGCCTACTCTTCCGAAAGGTGGAACAGGTTTTAACCTGACGTCAAGAGAAGGTTACAAGGTTTGTGAAATTCGTGCGTGTGTGTGTGTGTGTGTGTGTGTGTGTGTGTGTGTGTGTGTGTGTGTGTGTGTGTGTGGTGTGTGGGGTTGGGGTGAAATGTGTGTGTTTTGCGTGGTTGGTGTTTTTTGAGGGTGGTGTGTGTGAGGGTGGGTGTGTGAGGGTGTGTGTGTGTGTTGTGTGTGCGTGCGTGTGTGTGTGCGTGCGTGTGTGTGTGTGTGTGTGTGTGTGCTTGCGTGTTTGTTTTGTGTGCTGCGTGGGGTGTTTGTGTGTGCGTGCGTGCGTGTGTGTATGTGCGTGTGTGTCTTTGTGAGTGGCGTGTGTGTCTGTGTGTGTGTAATTGTCAGTTTTGTCATCGTTGCCAACATGGCCTACTCTTCCGAAAGGCAGAATAGGTTTATATAGCGTCAAGAGAAAGTTACATTATTGCGAAATGCCTGTGGTGTGTGTGTTGTGTGTGTGTGTGTGTGTGTGGTGTGTGTGTGTGTGTGTGTGTGGTGTGTGTGTGTGTGGTGTGTGTACATGCTTGTGTGTGTGTTTATTCATTTTATTTTATTCTTTTATATCGAGGATCATGGAATAAGCACTTATGTGCTTTTTTACACCCAGTTCCCGTGTGTATGCAGTTTTGGAAATTCTGCCATCTGTTCCCACCGGCACACAAAGGCCTACTCTTACGGAAAGCGGAATAGGATTTAACGTGTGGGCACACGGGGCCTCGGTTTATAGTCTCATCCGAATGACTTTTTGCGAGAGTGGAGTCTGCACTGATGTTAACTCCAGGGGGGAAATATCCCCTTGAACGGGAATCGAACCCGGGTCGTCAGATTGCGAGCGCAATGTTCTAACGACTAGGCTATCCCTATCTGTTTGTGTGTGCGTGCGTGTGTGATTGTGTGTGTGTGTGAAGGCAAGTCGCATTAGCTCGTCAACAGCTCTCTGTCAGTATGTTGATTGCAAGTTGAATTTGACCACAAGCTAAGGCTCTCATCCACTCATTCTTTCATTCCTTTGTTCATTCATTCATTCATTAATTCATTCACTCACTCACTCAGTTACATCTTGAGCACACGTTAAATCCTGTCCTGCTTTTCGTAAGAGTAGGCCATTGTGTGCCGGTGGGAACAGATGACAGAATTCGCAAAACCGCATACACACGTGGACTAGATGTAAAAAAAAAAAAAGCACATACGTGCTTATTCCATTATCCTCGATATAAAAGAATTAAAAAAAAGAAATTTTTTTAAAAAAATTTACTCACTTATTCTTTCATTCATTCATCCATTCATTCATTCGTTCATTTATTCCGTTCATTCTGTTGTTCATTTATTCATTCATTCATTTATTCATTCATTCATTTATTCATTCATTAATTACACCCCCGTTTCTTCATTTCATTCACTGTTATCTATCAGTTTCTTTTTTTCGTGTATTTTTTATTTTTTATTTCATTAACCTTTAAAAAAAAAAAAAAAAAAAAAAAAAAAAAAAAAAAAAAAATGTTATGCAGAGTGTTAAACTAAAGGGAATAAATGCTAGAAAAATAATTTATTGTGTAATTGCTTCTAGATTTTAATTTTGCAGAAAGAAATACAAGAATCTATCTGTATGAAAAAATTTATGTCAAAAAATATAAATGTATTTTTATAATGGTGTTGAGTGCGCGCACAAATTTCAGAAAAATAAGTTTACCAAATGGCTTATTGTGTAATTGCATTGATATTATCGCAGAAATGAAAATTTTATTAAACCAAAAAGAAATCTTATCTATTAATATTTTTTCCATTTTCGAAATTACCAGGGGTTTAATGTTATTATATTAATGGTGTTGACGAAAGAATTTTGGAAAAAGTTTTACAATTTTTTTGATATTATAAATCAGATAATTGTGTGAGGAATTTGAAAGAATTATTTTTTAATTTTCTGAATATATAATAAATATATACTGGTTTTTTACGCGTGTGAGTGTTGTTTGATATATTTATTTATTATTTATTTCAAAAGGAAATAAAAAATAAATCATGTGTTTTTTTTGAAAATCCATTTCCCGTGTGTATGAAAATTTAATTTAATTTGAGAAAAGCTATATTGTTCAATTAAATTATTAAAAAAAAGGAAAAAGGAATCTATTAGGAAGGAAATCTATTATTTTATTTTCTGTTGATTTATAAGAAATTGGATATAGTTTTAATTTTGTAATGATTTGAAAGAGTATGAATATAAGTATGAAAGAATTTTGAGAAAAGTCATTTAGTGGCTTGTTGTGCAATATATTTTTATATTTCTTATGTTTTTTTGGGAGAGAAATAAAGGGGAAGGGCAATTTTGTGTGTGTGTGTGTGTTGTGTGTGTGGTGTGTGTGTGTGTGTTTTTGTGTGTGGGGGTTTTTGTGTGTGTGTGTGGGCGCGCGCGCGCGTGTGTGGTGTACTGAAGGTTTGTCTGTTGGGGGCCACCACTTTCTCTTGTCTTGTCTGTCTGTCTGTGTTCCCTTTGTAGATTTGTTGTCTGTGTTCTCTGTTTCTTGTCTGGCTCTGTCTCTCCCTTTCTTCTACCTGCTGTCTGTGTCTCCTGTCTGTTGTTACCTGTCTGTCTGTGTCTGTTTATCTGAATGTTGTCTGTCTGTCTCCTGTTCTGTATCTCTGTTCTCTCTCTCTCTCTCCCTCTTCTCTCTCTTTTCTCTCTCTCCCGGTGGGAACAGATAAACAAATTTTACACAACCGCACACGCTTTGGGGAAACCTGGGGGGATGTAAAAATGCACTGAGTGCAATTCCATTATCCTCGATATAAAGGAGAAAATTGTCTGTCTGTTCTGTCTTCTGTGTCTGTCTCTGTCTGTCTGTCTGTCTGCTGCTCTTCTCTCTCTCTCTCTCCTCTCTCTCCCTCTCTCTTCTCTTTTCCTCTCTCTCCTCTCTTTTTTCTTCTCTCCTCTCTCTCTCTCTCTCTCTCTCTTCTCTCAGGGGGACGGTTTCAAGCCTTAGTAGTTAGAGCGTTGCACTCGTGATCTGACAGCCGGGTTCGAGCCACCACAGGACACCCGTTCAAGGGAGACTTTTTCCCCTGGATTTAAAACATCAATGTGACTCCATCTCCCCGAAAATCCTTCGGATGAGACTATAAACCGAAATCCTGCGTGTGAACGCACGCAGAACATCTTGTGCACACGTTAAAACCTGTCCCGCCATCTGTAAGAGTCGGCCATTGTGCGCTAGTAGAGACGGGTGACAAAAATTAACACAACTGCATGCAACACGGGGTAAAAGGTAAAGGAGTCCCATAACCTATAAGGTCGTAGGGGAGCGAGGCGTCAGAGACTCACTCTCTAAGGCCAGGGATATTGGGGGCCGGGCCCACTCTCTCCCTCGTTGCTTTACCCTTCCCGACCCTAAAGAGGGCAGGTACCCATTGGGCGCTGGGTTGAATGGGGAACTGTTCTGAAGCCAAGGGGCGGGAACGGTCACCCATCCAATGGGTACCACGCTCGACGGGGTGCTTAACTTGGTGGGGGAAAGCGAGTGCTCCGAACCAAATGAGCTATTTTCCGTTCCCCCTAAACGGGGTACATGAGTTGTTAAAAAAAAAATGTATTAAAAAAAAAAAAAGGAAATAAATAACACACAATGCCACTAGTCGAAACCCCTCAGAAAATCTCAAGGTTTTTCCCAATGTTTTGGGGGAAAAGTGCGTGTGTGGGGAATTTAATATCTCTAGGGGAAGCCCCACCTCCCCAAACCCCACCCACCCCTCCCCCGGCAAAAAAAACAAACAAACAAAAAAAAACCAAACCAAACAAAAACCAACTTACCACCACCAACAACAACGAAAAAAAAATACCACCCAAAAAATCAAACAAACAAACATCAAGCAAATTTTTTTCATATACATAGGAGAGAAATAAGGAAAAAGAAAAAGAAAAACCAGTAAAGAAGGGAGACAAACTCTTGCAACCATTCATAGTATTGCTTGCCCCTTTGCGCCTGATGGCAGCATGGTGTGTGGCTCTGTGTGTGTGTGATGTTTTCATGTGTGTTCCAGCGTCTTTCAAAGAAAGTTTTACATCTGCGAATCCGTCTTTTTCCGAACTACCTAATGGTCAGAACAGTTTTCTC
Source organism: Rapana venosa (assembly GCA_028751875.1). Lineage (NCBI taxonomy): Eukaryota > Metazoa > Mollusca > Gastropoda > Neogastropoda > Muricidae > Rapana > Rapana venosa. Next base: position 22,844,127 of record CM054164.1, read on the forward strand.
TAATATCATTTACTTTTTATGAAATCCTTCGATTTATTGTTTTCATCTTGTAAAAATTTTCCAAATATTCAATTGACTTCATGATTTGTTTTCACCTTTCATTGTGGTCTTTTGACCCCCTGTGCTGCAACCCTGCTGCAACCCGATCATTTGCACGTGAAGCACGACAGCAAATTACCTCCGCCCCCACCACTCAACCGGCTTGCAATTCCACCACCATGACGCAAACTTTTCCAGGGCCCTTTAAAGGCATTGTCTCCACGTGTGAACTACCCCCTTAAATTTTGAACTCAGACAGCTTCTTTCAGATTTAGGAATCAACCGCCGCAAAACCAGACGTGGAACTCGCGCCGGCAAACGTCATCGCCTGTGGCTTGCTTCCTGTACATCTGCCCTTTCCCCCTCACTCCAGACGCCACTGCCACAACGACCCTAACCCGAGACAACACCCTTCACTTCCCCTGTTCTCCAGATACTTTTTCATTTGTGTGTGGACTCTGACATTTGTTCCAACCAAAATGTGTATGACGATGTGCATGAGACCAAATTCCCTGACTGAACAGCTCCTCCACCATCTGACTCAGCATTCGAACTCTGGTCTGCTCTTCCACTGCCACATCTCCTTCTCACCTCTTCCCTCTCCCTTTTGAAAGTCACCCTCACTCACCCCTGTCATCTTCAACCCCTTGCCTCCATCAACCTTCTCCACATATGTTTACTCAAAGGGGCAATCTGTCTGCCCAGATGTTAAAGCCCACTATCTTGCTGATTTCATATTCGAACAGAACATTGATTAAATTTTCTCACAGAAACCTGGCTCAACCCACAAGGTCATGAACTAAAATCAAACAACTGACACCACCCGGCTACAAAACTCTTTCTTTTCCCCGACTCTCCGTGGAGGTGGTATTGCTGTTGTCTACAAAGCTACTCCCGCAGCCAGTTCTTTCTTTCTGCCACTCCTTTCCTTTTTTCACATGAATCTTTTGAAGTCTGTGAACTCAACCTCAACCTACCTGGACTTTTTATTACATTTTGCTGCCTTTACCGTCCACCTCCCCGCCGTAAAAAACAATCTAACATCTTCAGTCTTCCATCAAGAGTTTCAGTCGCTTCTGATCAAATACAGCCTCTCTCCTAAAAAGCTTATCATTTTTGGCGACTTCAACTTCCATTTCGTAACCAGTCTTCTCCTGATGTCAAGCGTCTTTCTCTTTCTCTGTCTAACCAAATCTCTTTCCCAGCTGGTGATGAAACCAACTCACAGATCAGGTATACCTTTTGACTGGCTCATTACCGATGCTTCACAAGATCTCGTCACATCTGTATCTGTCACTAATGAACTGGTTTCTGTTTATTCTGCCATTTTTTTCTTTCTCAATTTTCGCAAGGCCTATCAAAAAGAAAAAGCATGTCACCGTCGCAATCTCAAGGCCATTGAACATTCAATCCTTCTTTCTCAAACAACCCGAACGCCTATCACAAATCCCTGATCACGTGACCCTTTGAAATACTACAACACTGTCCTTAGCCAAATGCTTGACGAGCATGCACCTCCCACTGACCCCTGTCCTTCCTGATAGGCCCTGCGCCCCATGGTACACTCACGATATCCTGGTCGCTAAGCGCAAACGCCGACAACTGGAGCGGGCAGTGGCGAAAAACAAAAACTGAAATAAACAAACAGCTCTTGCGAAAACAAATAAACAAAGTCAAAACCCTGATTCATTTAGCAAAGACAAACTATTCTCTGCTCAAGTTCTTGATGCCACTCCATGAAATCTCTTTTTTTTTTTCCCTCACATCAACCCTCCTGGGATCTGCAAAAGGCAAGCCCAATGCCTACTGTTTCACAAACCTCTGAACTTCCCGCTATATTTTCTTTTTCTTCTCCGATAAAATCCGCAAAAATTCGCTCCAGATTGGATCAGACTTCTTTCTACCCCATGCCTCCGATCCCCAATTCTCTGGTACCCTTCTTTTCTTTACCAAAAAGAGCAGAAAGAAATCAAGACCGATTCTAAAGAAAAAGACAATAAAATCTTGTGATCTTGTTCCCATTACCTGTTCTCTTTTTTACTCAGTGCCCTTTCCCCAGCTTATACCCACATCACAAAATGGTTAACTCATCACTTCTTTCAGGAATTGTTCCAAACTGCTCTCAAACTGCAATAAGTTTCACCTCTACTAAAAAAGCACGACCTTTGATACTAACACTTTGAGAATTATAGACCTGTATCCAAAATACCGTTCATCTCTAAAGTCCTTGAAAAAGTTGTTCTGAAACAACTCAACACCCCTCTTCACTCAAATAGTCTCCTTCCCCCTTTTCAGTCTGCCTATCGCGTCAATCATTTGCACTGAAAACTACCCTAGCCCCTACCCTAAATCACTTCTGCTTGCTTCTGACTCGGGGAAAATTCCCTTCTCACTCTAAATCGACTTATCTGCAAACCTTCGACACTATTGACCATTTAATTCTTTTTCTCCCGTCTTAAAAAAACATTCGGTGTTACTGGCACAGCCCTCCTGGTTCAGTTCTACCTCACTGACCGATTCCAGACAGTCGCAGTAAACAAAATACAGTCAATACCCGCCAAACTGGAATGTGGTGTCCCGCAGGGATCAGTTCTCGGCCCTGTTCTTTCACTCTCTATACTGCTCCACTATCAAATATAATAAACCCCTCATCATATCAACCACACTTTTATGCAGATGACTCTCAGATTCAAGTAGTGTTACACCCGAAAATCTGCCTTCTCTCTTACAAAAATGGCCTACTGCTTTCAAGATATCCAAAACTGGATGATACAAAACAAGTTACAGTTAAACGCAGATAAAACCAAAGCCATGCTTGTAGGGACCAAAACAAACTCTCTTCCATTACAACAACTTCAATAGAACCGGCAATCTTTAGTCCCTTTATCCACTTCCGTGAAGTATCTAGGTGTCGTTATCGACAACACACTCTCTATGAAAAAATTTTATCACCAGACCTGTCAGTCGTGCTACTTTCAATTACGGCGTATTAGTGCAATTCGAAAAGTAACTGTCCACTGATGCACAGCCAAACTTGTCACTTCCCCTATTCTCTCACGTCTGGGGCTATTGCAATTCTCTTTTAGCTGGTCTGCCAGCAACATCTATCCACTCCCTTCAACGCATACAAAACCTCCCGCAGCTCGACTAGTTCTCAGAAAGAAAAAATCTGAGCACATTTAAACCCCCTCTTGCGATCTCTCCACTGGCTGCCTGTGCCACAGAGAGTAGATTATAAGATCAGTACCCTCTGTTACAATGTCTCCACAAAAACGCACCCTCCTACCTAGTGAATGTCTTAAACCTGTTTCACTCCTTCACGTTCCCTCCGCCTCTGCTGCAGATGCCTTGTGCCTGCGAATACCTAGATTCAACCAATCCACTGTTGGCCGCCGCTCATTCTCTATTTCTGGTCCATCCATCTGGAACAAACCCTTTCCCCTCTCTCTTCGCCAGAAACCTAGTTATGACACTTTTAAATCCAGCCCTCAAGACATATTTATTCAAACCTAAGACTTCCCCACCTCCTGTTTCATATCTAACCAGTTCTATCACCTGCTAAAGTATTTCTGCCTGTGCGAGTGTATGTGTGCTTTTGAAAAAACATGTGACTATCGAAACTTTCTTTCATAGATTTTGTCTGCATTGCACCATGTTTGTAAATATCTGTTTGTTTAAACTTTTGATTATTTATCATTGATTGCATGACTGTGTAGGATTGGGTTGAATGCATGCGCTTTGATTTGTCTTTGCAAGATATAGCGCTATATAAGTTCCATTTATTATTATTATTATCAGTGATTACTCCCCCTTTCCTATCTCGTCTCGCCCCTCTTTTCACCCCCACCCCTTTTTTTTTTTGCTATTTAAAAAGTTGGTTTTTTAATTGTTTGTTTTTTATTATTTTTATTTGCATATGAACGTCACTAACTGCGTGATGTAGCATAAAAAAAACCTTTTGCCGGTCTCTATGTCTGTCTGTCTGTCTGTGTCTCTGTCTGTCTGGTCTCTCCCTCCCTCCCCCCCTCCCTCCCTCTTTCTCCCTCCCTTCTCCCTCTCTGTCTCTCTCTCTCTCTCTT
>CM054164.1:22853244-22878244 GCA_028751875.1 Rapana venosa
GCCCAATGTGTGGTCATATTCTTGATGATGAAGTGCATTTCCTGTTTCATTGTCAATCATATGTTTCCATACGTGAAAACTGTGGTGTTCTCAATCTAGAAGCTTTCCGAAGGCAAGATATTTTTTCTATCTTATCGTCCGATGCAGAAAGACTGGAATGAGATCATTCATCTTTGTCATTGGCGGTTGCAAAGTTTATTGCTGAAGCACTGAAATTAAGACAATTACAGCTAAGTTCCAATTAGCTTAACATTTGTGACTAAACTAAAGTAACATTTATATTATGTAAACTCCAGCATTTTGTGAAACACATAAAGAAACGTTTATAATTACGCTGTAGTCTCCAGCAAGAATATTTTTTGAAAATTTCACATACAATGTCAATGGATGGTCTAATATAGCATTCTAGAAAGTTCTTTTCATTATTTTAGTTATTGCTTATTGGTTCCTATTGTTCATCCTTGTTATTACTTTGTGTTCATTTTGAAACTGAGTTTACGTCAGAGCTTAAAGTCGTATCCGTTCATAAGAGCTCATTTTTGGTTTTTTGGTTTTCATTACGTTAAATGCATCATGTGATTTTTCTTGTATTTATTTGTATTTACAAAAGAAAGTCGTGTATAGCCCCCCTTGTCAATAGGCCACTTTGGGCAATGACAATAAATTGGTCAAAGCGTCAAAGCGTCTCTGTCTGTCTGTCTGTCTGTCTGTCTGTCTGTCTCTCTCTCTCTCTCTCTCTCTCTCTCTCTCTCTCTCTCTCTCTCTCTCTCTCTCTCTCCCAGTCACAAAGACTCGTAAAACACACAGCTCTATCAGAACGTGCCTAGCAATAATACCGTCTTTCTTAAACCCTGCCAAACGGCGTTGTCTCTCTCTCTATATCTCTGTCTCTGTCTGTCTCTCCCTGTCTGTCTCTTTGTTTCTGTCTGTCTCTATCTCTCTCTCTCTCTCTCTCTCTCTCTCTCTCTCTCTCTCTCTCTCTCTCTCTCTCTTTTTCTCTCTGTTCCCTTTTCATTCTTTTTTTGCATGTTTCTTTTATGAGTCCGGCCATAAACTAAATATCTCTATCAAACGTGACTCAGAATTTCATGTCTTTTATAGACAGGAAAGGTGGGCTTCTCTCTCCCTCTCTCTCATTCTCTCTCCCTCTTCCCCCCCCCCCTCCTCCTCTCTCTCTCATTCTCTCTCTCCCTCTCTCTCTCATTCTCTCTCTCCCTCCTCTCTCTCTCTCATTCTCCCTCCCTCTCCCCCCTTTCTCTCTTTACCTACCTATCTATCTATCTACTTATCTATCTATTTATGTCTATCTATCTATCTATCTATCTATCTATCTATTTATGTCTATCTATCTATCTATCTATCTATCTATCTATCTATCTATCTATCTATCTATCTGTCTGTCTATCTATCTGTCTGTCTGTCTATCTATCTATCTATCTGTCTGTCTATCGGTATGTCTGTCTGTCTATCTGTCTATCTATCTATCTATCTATCTATCTGTCTATCTAACTATCTATCTGTCTATCTATCTGTCTGTCTGTCTATCTATCTGTCTGTCTGTCTGTCTGTCTATCTATCTATCTATTTATCTATCTATCTGTCTGTCTGTCTGTCTGTCTATCTGTCTGTCTATTTATCTATCTGTCTGTCTGTCTGTCTGTGTGTCTGTCTATATATTTATCTACCTCTGTCTGTCTGCCTATCTATCTATCTATCTATCTATCTATCTATCTATCTATCTATCTATCTATCTATCTATCTATATATCTATCTATCTATCTATCTATCTATCTGTCTGTCTGTCTGTCTATCTGTCTATCTCTCTGTCTGTCTGTCTACTACTATCTATCTATCTATCTATCTATCTATCTATCTATCTATCTGTCTGTCTGTCTATCTATCTATCTATCTATCTATCTATCTATCTGTCTATCTATCTGTCTGTCTATCTATCTATCTATCTATCTATCTATCTATCTATCTGTCTATCTATCTGTCTGTCTGTCTATCTGTCTATCTATCTATCTATCTATCTATCTATCTATCTATCTATCTATCTATCTATCTATCTATCTCTCTAACTATCTCCTGGTTGTGGTTGTTGTTACAGCTTTGCGCTCACCATGTAACGCTTAACGGGGCCCCGGATTCGAACCTGCAATGTATTGAGTTTTAAGACACATGCGTTACCGCAAGACACGCAATCTGCACGGAAACGAATCAATACTTTGGGTACCAGTGTCAGAGCAACCTGTAGTATTCGCTTGGTAATTCCATCCATTTCCTGCCCCCCCCCCCCCCCCCCCCCCCGCCCCTCCCCTGTAACGAACCCACTTTCCTTCCCCTCCCCCACTACCCGTTCACCACCACCACCACCACCACCACCACCACTATCATCTAACTCGTTGTTGTGTCTGCCTGCCAATTTGTTCAATTAGTGGTGTGTGTGTGTATGGGGGAGGGGGGGGGGTTATGGTGTGTGTGCGTGTGTGTGAGGGGGAGGGTATGGTGTGTGTGCGTGTGTGTGTGTAGGGGGGTATGGTGTGTGCGTGTGTGTGCGCGCACGCGCAGGGGGAGGGGATATTGTGTGCGCGTGCGTGTGTGTGTGTGTGTGTGTGTGTGCTCCTTCCCCCACCCCCATCATCTCTTTCCCTTCTTTTCCTGTCTGCCAACTTGTTCAATTAGTGTGTGAGTGTGTGTGTGTGTGTTTGTGTAAAGTCAAGTCAAAATGATCTTTATCGAGGATAAAAGATTAAGTTCACACAACTTTTTTTTCATCCTGCCCTCACAACAACAACAACAACAACAACAAATCAAGAAAATGGACATAAAAGCATGCAAAAGACAATGTGGATACATGTTGAAAACAACAAATGTGTGTGACGTTTTTATGTTAATGTGTGTACACGAAAATTATGTTAATAATGATAACGATGCCAAGTGGGTTTTTTTAGTTTTGTTGTCAAAATATAGAATCATTTCCTTTATTTATTTATTTATTTATCTATTTATTCCACTTTAAGTCACGGCAGATTTCTCTGCGTGAAATTCGGGCTGCTCTCCCCCGGGGGAAGAGCGCGTCGCCACAAGAGCAGCGCCACCCTTTTTTGTTTTGTTTGCAACTCTTGTAGCCGTGGGTTCTTTTACGTGCGCTAAATAATTATGTACAACACACGGGACCTCGGTTTATCGTCTCATCCGAAAGACTAGTGCCCAGACCACCACTCATGGTCTAATGGATGGGGGGAAAGTTTCGGGTCCAAACGGGATTCGAACCACCGCACACTTCCGACCCGGACTTTTCGCTTTCTAGACAGGCGCGTTACCTCTAGACCACCGATCCACTTGTTACCTAAATCCCTTGATGTTTGTATTTATAGGTATTGTCTATGGGTTTTATAAATGACAATTTTTTTAATGATCTGATGTCATTGCAATAATCAGTTTTGCATAATTATTATTTTTTATCGAGCACAGTATAAGCTTGTCTGATTTTTTAATCATGTGTTGTTATACGCAAATTCACATCTGCACAACACAATACAGCCCCTTTCTTGTGAAGAATAAACAAGTTTATACAGGCTATACACCATCTTTATTTTCTTGCCACTTTTCGTGATATTTTCCTATAGCCATCTTGCCTTGATATCGCACGTACTAAGGCATCTACAGAAATACGGCGGAAAAAATCCATATTTTTGTGACACATACTTTTGTGACTCAAAATTCATGTAATTTTTTGCACGAATTTTGGTAGGTTTGCATTTTATAAAGAAAATTCAGCAAAATCTGTACCCCCTCAGTCTTTTGTCGTCTGCTAGCTACCTCACCACAACATGCATGTGCGGGGTCAACACTGTAGGAACGCAAGCAATCCTCATTTGATGATAATTTCCAACTTTCTCGTGACTACCTGGTATTTAGCTATGTCCTCAAACCCCCCAAAAAACAAGTACATAGTATATTTTCTCTTTTTTTTAATTTTAAAAAGGCTGTAAAAAAATCAGCAGAAAATTTCCTGACCAACACTTTAAGAAGATACTACATGACCCACACGCTAATACAGGAGTGTAACCATACTGTATGACCCTACGGAAACTAAAGGTGCAGTGTAGCCTATGCCACTGAGAATGGGCGTGTGGATGTCACCTGTCTCACTTATGGGGCGACACAGGGTTTAGGGGTGTTAGTCGGGGTACTAAATGACATGACCCACAGCTGTCAGTGTTCCCCCCACACTTTCAGCTACTATCCATTCCATTCCATCCCAGCTGGTGCTAATTATATATAGCAGGAACTGACCACATTTGGACTTGAGTAAAAAGAAGAGGTGCCCTAATTTTAGCACTGGTCCCAGGACAATGACAATGACAACAGTTTATTGTGATAAGCATCAACGCCCATTCACAAGGGGACAGTGGGATGGGGACTGGGCACAAAACATAAAATCAGTGAAAAGCATAATTAATTAATGACAGCCCAAACAGTCTTCATGACATGGATTCCATATCATTGTTCTATATACATATAATAATAATAATAATAATAATAATAATAATGTATGGAATTTATATAGCGCTGAAACTTGTAAAGCAACAAATCAAAGCGCTCAGATTTCATTTCATACCACTTTAAGTCACGGCAGATTTCTCCGTGAAATTCGGGCTGCTCTCCCCGGGGAGAGCGGGAGAGCGCGTCGCCACAAAGCGCTGCGCCACCCTTTTTTTTTTTTTTTTCTCATGTCTGCAACTGTATTTGATTCCCTATCAGAGTGGCTTTTTTCTAAGAATTTTGCCAGGGACAACTCTCTTGTTGCCGTGGGTTTTTTTTACGTGCGCTAAATAATTACGTGTAACACACGGGACCTCGGTTTATCGTCTCATCCGAAAGACTAGCGCCCAGACCACCACTCATGGTCTAATGGATGGGGGAAAAGTTTCCGGTCCAAACGGGGTACGAACCGCCGCACACTTCAGACCCGGACTTTTCGCTTTCTAGACAGGCGCGTTACCTCTAGACCACCGATCCACCATATAATGTCATTCATCGGACCACAGTTTCTTCATGTTGTTAAGTCAGTCCGGAAGTCTACAACACATTAATCAAGAAACATCTTTGTAAACATTTCCCTTCAACACAGCAGTGGTCCTAGCAGTGCACTGTCTCATGTCACGTAGCATGAAGTGGACATCTTCAGCCTTCTCCGTCATTTGCTGCAACCTTTCCATTACATCTGCCAGTGTAACAGTCTCTTCCCTTTCGCAGCTTTCATCCCCATCTTCCATAAACCCCCCACACTCTGCTCCTGTTACATTCTCTGCACACTCTTCCTCACTCTCATCCCAGGACCCTTGACTGAGTGATGCTAAATTTGCGCGGCTGCGAATCCTTCCTTCTCCATTTTGCTCCTCCAGTCTTTGCTGTACTGCATGCCCTGCTTGAACTTCAGTGGATTCTCATACCACAGTATTGTTTTTAAAAATATATTATTTATTCTTTTTTTTTTTAGAAGAATAATGGAATAAACCCTCATGTGCTTTTTAACATCCAGTCTCCGTGTTGTGTAAAATGTTTGTCATCCATTCCCGCCGGCAACACAATGGCCTACTCTTCCGAAAAGCGGAACGGGTTTTAACGTGTGCGCAAGATGTTCTGCGCGCGTTCGCACACGGGACCTCGGTTTATAGTCTCATCCGAAGGACTTTTTTTTTTTGGGGGGGGGGGGGGGGGGGGGGGAGTGGAGTCGGCACTGATGTTAACTCCAAAGGAAAAGTCTTCATGAACGAGATTCGAACCCAGGTCAGCAGATCACGAATGCATCACTCTAACCACCAGGCTAATCCCGTCCCCCAGGATTCGGTGATGTTGCCAGTGAGAGAAGCTGGTGGTTGCTTTGTTTTTCTGTCTATGGTTTTGGTTGGGGTTTGTTGTTGTTGTTGTTATTGTTGCTTTTGCTTGCCTTGAAAAAAGCCACTGTTTATGAGATCCCTGTCTTGGTTTCATTCATAGTGCGTGGCCTGCACAAATCTTGATTCTTGGAAGGAGTGCATGTGCTGTTCTGTGTGTGTGTTGTGTTGTGTGTTGTGGTGTGTTGTGTGTGTGGTGTGTGTGTTTAGTTTATGTGTGTTAGTGTGTGTGTGTTAGTGAGTGTTAGTGTGTATGTGTTAGTGTGTGTGTGACTTTGGGTAACCCTATGCTTGTGGTTGTTTTTATTTTGACCGATTTTTCTTATGTAAGAAATTTTGAACGTGAGGATATGTAAAAGTTTGCTAATGTATGCTTATACACTCTCTGTGACTGGTCTGTCTGTCTGTCTCTCCCTCTCTGTGCATTTCTACTCCTCTCTCTCTCTCCTCTCTCTCTCTCTCCCCTCTCACACACACACACACACACACACACACACAAACACACACACGCACGCACACACACACACACAAACACCCCACACACACTCACACAGATGTTCATAGTCTCACAGCAAACTTGTATTCTTTAAAGCAAATCCCAACACACTTTCTATTCGCACCAAAATCACGAATATACATAAAACAAATACAAGTAAAACAACCAAACCACACCAAACCAAACCAAACTAAACTAAACCAAAACTAACAGCAACAACATCGACGACGACGACGACGACGATGACAATAAACAATAAGGACAAGACAAGAATTTAAAAAAAACACGCTGTATATTCTTCGTCGTCATTTGACAGTTCAGACAGCAACTATTGATGTCTGTTATAAAGGTAAAGGAGGTAAAGGAGTCCCATAACCTATAAGGTCGTAGGGGAGCGAGGCGTCAGAGACCTCACTTCTCTAGGACCAGCATATTGAGGGCGGCGCCCATCTCCTCTCCCTCGCTGCTTTACCTTCCCTGACCCTGAAGAGGGCAGGTACCCATTTACAGCTGGGTGAACTGGGGGAACTGTGCTGAAGCCAAGGCGCGCAAACGGTCACCCATCCAACTGGTAACCACGCTCGACGCTGCTTAACTTGGCTGGGGAAAGCGAGTGCTCCGACCACTGAGCTATCCCGCCCCCATGTCTGTTATATGAGCCAAAAATGCGTCAGGCTGCCGTTAAGCGCCGGACAAGTCAGGCCTAGCGCATCCGACTTCGGCATAAGAGAGAACTTTCTCTTTTTTTAAAGTCTTTCTTGAGGGGGGGGGGGGGGGGTGGGAGCAAGAGAATGGACGCTGTATATTAATCTAGTTATTCATCCCCCGAAGTCGGAATGCATATACCTTAATGGTGGGTAAAAACGGTCGCATACGGAAAAATTGTCACCATTGCTAAACCTCGGAAAGGGTTGTGGGTGGGGGGGGGGGGGGGGGGTGGGGGGGGGGGGGGGGGGAGAAGGTTGGGGGGGGGGGGGGGGGGAGCAAGTCGGATATTTACACTCAGTTGGGACGTGGTGTTTCATAGCTGATAAAAATATAAAAATTAAGATGGTGGAAAAAGAGCCAAAAATGATCAAGTAAATTGGATACACAAGCAACAAAATAAACAGAAGCAAAGAGAGAGGGGAGAGAGGGTGGGGGGGGGGGGGGGGGGGGAAAAGAAGAAGAAGAGAACAAGAAGAAGAAGAAGGAAATGTTAACAGAATTTTTTTTAATCAAACCGAGCTTAGAAACTGCTTCGTCGTGTGTTTGTGTACTTTTCATTATATATAAAATTATATATATCTTTGGTCTTCTTAAATTTCATATTACTGTATGTTTTTCTTTACTTTTTTTATCGACTAGTTGTAGTTGCATGTGTGTTGCGGACGGGATAGCCTAGTGGTTAGAACATTGCGCTTGCAATCTGACAACCCGGGTTCGATTCCCGTTCAAGGGGATATTTTCCCCTGAGTTAACATCAGTACAGGCTTCACTCTCCCCAAAAGTCCTTCGGATGAGACTATAAACCGAGGTCCCGTGTGCAAACGCACGCAGAGCATCTTGTGCACCCGTTAAATCCTGTTCCGCTTTTCGTAAGAGTAGGCCATTGTGTGCCGGTGGGAACAGATGACAGAATTGACAAAACCGCATACACACGGGGACTGAATGTAAAAAAGCACATATTAAGTGCTTATTCCATTATCCTCGATATAAAAGAAAATAAATAAAATAAATAAAAATAAACACACGCACACACACAAACACGCGCGCGCACGCTCACACGCACCCACGCACGCACATACGTACACACACACTCACAAACACACACACACACACACACACACACACACACACACACACACACACACACACACACACACACACACACACACACACAAACACACACATAAGCATACGTACTTTACACTACTACTCTCAAAACTTGTTTTGTCAAAAATAAAAACCTGTTCGTAAAACGAATAAATAACAAATCTTTGGTGACAACAAAACAACAAAAACATATCACCACATCAAACAAACTCAACAACAACTGCTTGCATCAACGATAACAGTGACAACAGCAGCAACAACAATAAACATAACAATAGCGACAATAAAAATTTATATATATATATATATATATATATATATATATATATATATATAGTATATATATATATATATATATATATATATATATATATAACACAACATATTAAGACGTGGAATAGTTTACGCAAAAAAAAGCAACAGCAACAAAAACAACAATGACAACAACTACAACTGTAGCAACAGCAGCAGCAACAACAATAATGATAACAACAAAATAACATCCCCAACAACTCAGTATCAATAACCACAAATACTTTAAGTACATGGCTGTAGTACATCATGAAATCTAAGCAAGGTATTAATTATCTTTTTTGTTGAATAGAAAAGAAAAACACCAAAAGATGACGGATAAATTCAGAATGCCTTTGGTTCTTCCTGAGCAAAATATTCGTATCACTCCAAACTATAAATTACATACTAAAGGCTACACACCGGTATTAATTTGGGGGTCATGTAGTATCTTCTATAGAGTGCGAGTGGAAAAAATGTTGGTGATTTTTACAGATTTTTTTAAGCATGAAAAAATGGACTGTGCACTTGTTTGGGGGATTGAGGACATAGAGCAATACCAGGTAGTCACGATAAAGTTGAAAACAATCATCAAATGAGGATTGACTGTATTCCTACAGCGTTGACCCCCACACATGCATATTGCGGTAAAAGAAGATAGCAGACGACAAAGGACTGAGGGGGTTACAGTGTTTGCTGAAAATTTTTTAAAATTCAAACCTATCAAATTTGTTCAAAATCACATGAGTTTTGAGTCAGAGGCTAATCTTTCACAAAAAGGGGTTTTTATTTCTGTGGATGCCTTAGTACGTGCGGTATGAATATAAGGGTCACATAAAAACAGAAGGAAAAGAGTGATTTTTTAAATACTGGTGTGCAGCCATAAACATAGAGTCCAATCTCTTGTTCGTATGTGGGTTTTTTTCGTGCGCTTCAAAGTATCTTTCGTTTCCAAGCAAAAATACTCTTCGTCATACATGAAATACTGTAATCAGGGAAGGAAGGTGGCAGGATGGTTAAGACGTTTGCCTGCCAACAAGTAAACCGTGAGGTTCTGGGTTCGATTCCCAGCCTCACCCTTTCTTCCCAGTTTGACAAAAAAATCGAACTGAATGTCAATGTCCTTCGGATGAGACTATAAACCGAGGCCCCGTGTGCGAACGCATGAAGAACATCTTGCGCACACGTTAAATCCTGTTCCGCTTTTCGAAAGAGTAGGCCATTGTGTGCCGGTGGGAACAGATGACAAAATTGACAAAACCGCATACACACGGGGACTGGATGTAAAAAAGCACATGAGTGCTTATTCCATTATCCTCGAGAGAAAAAAAAGAGTGCTTTGATTTGTTGCTTAACAAGATTCAGCGTTATATAAATTCCATACATTATTATTATTATTAATCAAAATGTTCAATACAAAATATAAAACGTATTTATACCTTCTTCTTTTTTTTTGGTTTATTACTTTCCAAATAACTTCGTAGTCCAAGGTTAAATCTTTTTTTGGGGCATTTATGTCAACAAAATTTCCAAGCTTATATCAAAATGTTGTCATCCTTTAAAACGTGTTGACATCCATGTCTTCATCTTTGACAACCAGCTTATCAAAGCATGCAACCCGTATTTTTCCATCAAAGAAGATTATTAAAAATAAAAAAAATTCTCGGTAGTCAGTGTATGGCTGCCTAAAAACATTGTTTGCTTTCAAACTTTGTTGCTCCGAAGTCGGAATGTGGCTACCTTAATGGTGGGCAAGAACGGTCGCTTACGCAAAATCTCACCATATATATATTATTGAGACTTGTCTTCATTTTTTTACAAGCTCCTAGTATGGGGGGGGGAGGGGGGGGGGGCGGGATAGCTCAGTGGTCGGAGCACTCGCTTTCCCCCAGCCAAGTTAAGCAGCGTCGAGCGTGGTTACCACTTGGATGGGTGATCGTTTGCGCGCCTTGGCTTCAGTACAGTTCCCCCAGTTCACCCAGCTGTAAATGGGTACCTGGTCTTTTTAGGGTCAGGGAAGGTAAAGCAGCGAGGGAGAGGAGATGGGCGCCGCCCTCAATATGCTGGCCCTAGAGAAGTGAGGTCTCTGACGCCTCGCTCCCCTACGACCTTATAGGTTATGGGACTCCTTTACCTTTTTTATTTAGTATGATAAACTTGTGATCTTTGTAAAGGAGAGGGAGGAAACTCCTCTGAAGTCCGAATACGGCTGTCTCAATGGAAACAAACAAACATACAGGCAAACTTTTCACTCACTTCGCACTCAAAGTCTCACAGTATTATATTCCCAGGGGGGGGATGGATGTGTGAGACAGAGTGTACATTCTGGGTCACCTCAAGCGTGTTAAAGCTAGAGAATGCCTAATGACAGCAACAACAGTAGAAGCAGCAGTAAAAACAACAACAACAGCAGCAGCAACAGAAGCAACAACAACAACACAATCCCTTTGATTCCTGAGCAGAATATATCTTTGTAATATGATAATACTCCAGTCAATAAGTTTAATACAAAAGGCGAATAATATTTTCCTTGAAGAGTTTATAAAAACGCAACCAAGATTCAAGATGTAATTCCTTTCACCCTTTTTTTTTTTTTGGGGGGGGGGGGGGGGGGGTATAAAGAATTACAAACGAATTCAGCAGGAGAATAAACCTAACAGCAATACACCCAAAAAATAATATATAATACTAACAGGAACTGAAAAGCAAGAGTTCATCGCAAAATGATAAGCAAACAGTATTAAAGACTCGAGACTTTTCTTAAAAGTATATAAACTTCTTTGTAAGATACAGTCTACACTTGTGAAAGACAAGCGACATTTCAATAAATATCTGCAAAACTTACAGAAACACAACAACAATTCAGATTTCTATGGTTGAACAACAAAAGAAAATTCGATCAATGATACGCTTTTACCAACACATTTAATAATAATAATAATAATAATAATAATAATAATAATAATATATAATAATAACAACAATAACAATAATAATAATAATAATAATAATAATAATACATCGACTTTTAATAGCGCTGAATCTTAAAAAAGCAAACAAATCGAGGCGCTCGCATTCAAAACTATTCACACGCGTGCAACCGTACACGAAAGATCAACAGATTTACACACCACACACACACACACACACACACACACAACAACACACACACACACACACACACACACACACACACACCGATTTGAATAAGAATCGGCGGCAAGTTTTGGCGATGCCGTTGATAGTTATTTACATGAATTGTCTTAAACTTCTCTATATGGGAGTGTTACAGGCAAAAATAAAACTATTAGTAGACAACATGTTTTAAGAATAAGAATAATAATAAAGTTTTTGAGTCATGGTTTTCGCCATTTTTCATGGTTTTCGCCATTTTTCATGGTTTTTGCCATTTTTCATGGCTTTTGCCATGTGTCATGGTTTTTGCCATTTTTCATAGTTTTCGCCCTCGTTCTTTTTTTTACAAAATATAATAAATATGATTTATTATCGCACGCATTTTTGTGTTTGTTATAATTGTCACAACCCTCCCTTCTTCACGCGCTGTCTCTCTCTGTCTCGCTCTCTCTGTCTCTCTCTCTGTCTCTCTCTCTGTCTCTCTCTCTCTCTCTCTCTCTCTCTCTCTCTCTCTACACACACATATACACACACGCGTGCACGCGCGCGCGCGCCCGCGGATTGGATTACAAAATTTACGAAACTGCATACACACGGGGACTAGATGTAAAAAGACACATGAGTGCTTATTCCATTATTATTGGAGTAAAAAGAATAAAATGAATAAGATAAAATCAATCATTCAAAAAATACACACACACATACACACACATAATATTAATAATATTAGGGAACTATGGAATTGACAGAGGAAAAATTTGACTTAATTTGTGAGAGCCGTCAAAGTGTTCTTGACTGGGGTGGTGCTGTCTTTGCATTCCTAACTTATGAACATGCAAAACGTTTTAATGCGTTGTATTGGGGGTTTTGCTCCTAGAATGGGTATTGATATATATTCCTTGTTCCAAATCTTCTTTCGATGTGTTGTTCTTTTGTATGTACAACTTTAGCCTTGATTGTTACTCAAAGCCTCTGTTTTTGAAATGATGAATGAGTCAGGTCTGGAATCTGTCGTCACAATTTGTTGTCATTGTCATGGACTTTTTGTGTAACGTATTATATCTACTTAATCTGAGCAGCTTTCAAGAGAGACAAGAAACTTGTTATTGTTCAAAAAATATGCTGACCTTGTTAAAAAAAAAAGTATCATTTGGGATGTTTTGGTTGTAAACTTTCTTCAGGTAGTACATCAAAAAGGAATCAACCATCAGGATGCAGGCAGCAGACTTTGTTGTTTTCAAAACAAACAGTCTGAAAATTAAATTAAGCGCTTTGATTTGTTTACTTTACAAGATTCAGCGCTATATAAATTCCATACATTATTATTATTATTATTATTATTATTATTAGTAATATATAATATATATATATATTATATAGATAGATAGATAGATAGATATAGATAGATAGATAGATAGATATACATCCTTCTCTCCCCCATCTCTCTCTATCTCTCTCTCATTCATTCATTCATTCATTCATCCATTCTTCGTTCATTCATTCATTCTATCGTGGGTACGGATACTCATTTTCCCTCAGGTCTATCTAGGTTGTTAACGGGTACACTACACAACATGTTGACAGTCCAGAACAACTGCTTCGTAAGGTAAGTAATAAATGATAATAATAATACTGCATGACAAGTAGATTCTTACATTCTTTTTTCATTGAGTAGCCATGCTTGTGATTAACCCCAATAATGGTGATGATGACGATGACGACGTCGACGACGATGATGATGATGACGATGGTTGTGGTCTTGGTGGTGATGGTGATATGATGATGATAATATGATGATAACAGTGATGGTAGTGGTGATGGTAGTGATGATATGATGATGATAATGATGATGGTGATGATGATAATGATGATGGTGATGTGACGACGATGTGATATGATGATGATAATGGTGATGGTAGTGGTGCACAGACAATAACAGCTTTGTCAAAACTAAACACCATCTGGAGAGATAAGAACATCTCACTTATCTCCAAGATCAGACTAATGCGCTCCCTTGTCATATCCATATTTCTGTATGCCTGTGAATCATGGACCCTGACTGCAGATTTGGAGAGAAGAGTACAGGCAGTGGAGATGAGATGCTTTCGGAGACTCCTTGGCATCTCCTACAAAGACCACATAAGCAACGAAAGCGTGCATAACAGAATCCAGCAAACCATTGGACCCTATGAGAACCTTCTAACGATCGTGAAAAAGCGTCAACTTAAATGGTATGGGCATGTCACAAGATCCCAAGGAATTACAAAGACAGTTTTGCAAGGCACTGTCCAAGGAGGAAGAAGAAGAGGCAGACCAAGGAAGAGCTGGGAGGATAACATCAGCGAATGAACAGGCCTAGAACTCAACAAAACCCTGAGAAAGGCAGAACAGAGAGAGGAATGGAGGGAACTGGTTGTTGAGTCTTTGAGGGTGCCCCCACGGTCGTCAGACTACGGGACAGATAGATAGATAGAGATAGTGGTGATATGATGATGATAATGATGATAACTACAACAACAATGACGATAATAATGACGATTATAATAATGATAATGATGATAATGATAACAATAAATCAACGATAATGATGACGATAATGAGAATGATGAAGATAATAATAATCGTCATCATCATCAAAATCATGATGATGATGATAACAATAACAACAACAACAACAATAATGATGATGATGATGATGATGATGATGATCATCATCATCATCATCATCATCATCATCATCATCATCATCATCATCATCATCATAATAATAATAATAATAATAATAATGACATGGAGTATTTACAGGAAGGCTGATCAATGCTTTGGCAAACCTGGTCAACATCGAATCATCATCCAAATCATCAGAAAGTCAAGAACAATAACTACGTTCACTGTTCACATGGCAAAAGATAGTATACACACTTGTCTTTTTCACATCGTGTAGTCTTATTTTTCTTCGTCGAATGATACACAGCAACTATTGTTGTGTGTTATATGAGCGAAAATGCGTCACGCTGCCATTAAGCGCCTGACAAATCAGGCCCAGCACATCCGACTTCGGCATACGAGAGAATTGTTATCTTTTAAGTCTTTCTGGGGGAAAAAAGGGCAGGAGAATGGACCCAAGAAGGCAGAAAATAGTCCAGAAGGAGGTGACAGGAAGAAAAGGGAACAAGGCAGAAACAAAGAGAGTGATAGAAAAGAGGACATTTCTAGCACAGAATTTCCAGAAGGTGGGGGTGCTATTTATACCGACAGGCCCCCGGCATCCTCACGGGGGAGTGTATTCTTATTATGTCCTGAGAGGTCAACAACAACAACAAAATAGAACGAAATAACAACAAAACTCTTCTCAAACCTATGCCTGTACTTAACAATTTAACGCGTTACTATTACACCGCTGTTATGTTCTTTTAAACCAACAACAACAAAAATTGTGCTAAAACAAAGAATAAGTTCCAAATAAAACTTTGTGGGATTTTTTCTCCGGTTCTTCATTTAAGCTCCAAGGTTCACCAATGGTGAGATTTTCTTTTTGCGTTTGCGACCGTGTTGTAGTGGACGGGATAGCTCAGTGGTCAGAGCACTCGCTTCCCCCAAGCTAAGGTTAAGCAGCATCGAGCGTGGTTACCAGTTTGGATGGGTGACCGTTTGCGCGCCCAGTTCACCCAGCTGTAAATGGGTACCTGCCCTCTTTAGGGTCAGGGAAGGTAAAGCAGCGAGGGAGAGGAGATGGGCGCCGCCCTCAGTATGCTGGCCCCTAGAGAAGTTGAGGTCTCTGACGCCTCACTTGCCCTACGACCACATAGGTTATGGGACACCTTTACGTTTTCACCGTGTAGTTGAATCTTGTCAAGAGGAAAATAACCAGATGGGTTTATATTGTTTATAGCCCCGCCGACTACAGTGGGCCATACCAAGGCACCACAGTGACAGATCGTGGTTTGGGCCTCTCAGAAATGGTCCGGCAAACGGTGATCATGGTGGATTGGTTAACTCGTCCAGAACGTGACGAGTTGCTGGTTCGAACCCTTTTACAACTAAACCATTTCCTCTACCCACTATACCTACACCTCATAAAGACTTGTCTTTCATGGGAAGTTCGTGGGGAAAAAAAGAAGAAAAAAAGGCAGACTACCAGCTTCTCTAATTGGCAACATCATCACCGAATCCTGTGGCTTGAGAATCCATGAAGTCAGCAGGGCAGTACAGCGAAGACCGGAGCAAATGTAGAAGGAGGATTATGTTATTATTATACTGGGTAAGGGGACGGGTTAGCTCAGTGGTCGGAGCACTCGCTTTCCCCCAGCCAAGTCAAGCAGCGTCGAGCGTGGTTACCACTTAGATGGGTGACCGTTTGCGCGCCTTGGCTTCAGTACAGTTCCCCCAGTTCCCCCAGCTGTAAATGGGTACCTGCCCTCTTTAGGGTCAGGGAAGGCAAAGCAGCGAGGGAGAGAAGATGGGCGCCGCCCTCAATACGCTGGCCCCAGAGAAGTGAGGTCTCTGACGCCTCGCTCCCCTACGACCTTAATATAGGTTATGGGATTCCTTTACCTTACCTTTTACCTTTATACTGGGTGCGGCCGCTAACATCGAACTCAGTGATGCCGACAGGTGAGACAGGTGAGCGAAAAATCAATATAATTATCAGAGCATTAACAAGTAATTATACATCTTTATCACAGCCAGGAAATGACGTAAGCCCACAGCTTTAATGTTCACAACCAATCGTGACAAGCTCGGTTAAATCCTGATAATGATTATCTCTCCTCCGCGCCGAAGTCAGATATGCTGGGTCTGACTTGTCAGGCGCTTCAACGGCAGCTCAACGCATTTTCCCACATTATATGGTTTGGAACAGAATTTGTTTCAGAAAGTGTCACAAAAATACAAGCATACCTTGAATATCTCACCTTTCCCACGAAGGAAGAAGAAAAAAGAAAAAAGAAGAAGAAGAAAGAAAGAAGAAAAAAGAAAAAAACAACAACAACAACAACAAGAGGAAGAAGATGGGGGGAAGAAAAAAAGAAAGAAAAGAAGAAGAAAAAAGAAAAAAGAAGAAGAAGAAGAAGAAGAAAAGAAGTAGAAAAAAAGAAAAAAACAAGAAGGAGGAGGGGGGAGGAAAGGGGAGAAAAAGAAAAGAAGAAGAAGAAGAAAAAGAAGAAGAAGAAGAAAAAAGAAGAAGAAGAAAAAAAAAAAGAAAAAAGGAAAAAGAAAAAGAGAGGAAAGAAAACGAAGAAGAAGAAAACATGTAAAACCTTTAAATTTCAAATTACATCAGCTAAAATCAAATGAAAATTTTGACATAGAATGTCAAATACAAAATCCCCCCCCACCCCCACCCCACCCAAAAAAAACAACAACCCACACACCCAAAGCTAAACAACAAATAGTTAAGGATATATAAACAAATATCCCCACTACTGCCACTGAATGTTGCAATAAAATGAAAAGAGAGAACATACTAGTAGCAGCGTGTGTTTGTGCGTAACCCCAGTACAAAAAAACCCTAAAGAAATTACCGGTACAGAACCCGTGGGAATAGCTATAAACAGCACGCACGTGCAAGCACGGGTGCACACACACACACAAAACCGCATATACTCGGGGACTGGATGTAAACAAAAAGCACACAAGTGCTTATTCCATTATCCTAGTACAACAATAGCACAATCGCAGAACATCTTGCGCACACGTTAAATCCTGTTCGGCTTTTCGTAAGAATAGGCAAGTAAGTGCTTATTCCAGAGTCCTCGGTATAAAAGAAATTTGGAAAAATCCTCGATATAAAAGAATCAAATAAAATACAATAAATAAATTAAACACACACGTATCATCATCATCATCATCATCATCATCATCATCATCATATCATCATCACATCATCATCATCATCATCTTCAACATCAACATGAACGGCACCACAAACAACAACTACAATAACAACAAAGCACACACACACACACACACACACACACACACACACACACACACACACACACACACACACACAAGCGCGATGTGTGTCATGTATATCTTCAAATCAGAACACTGAGGTAAAACAACAACAACAACAGCGACAATAACAACAACAACACACATACAAGCCCTGAATTGTAGTTGAGACAGCAGATACAGAGCCAATGCCATTCAATGATATCGATGATAATGGACAATAATAAACCATCTTTCCCAGACGGCAGAAAACTGGATTAGCTTAACTTAGCTGTCTCTGTCTATGTCTGCCTGTCTGTCTGTCTCTTCTGTCTGTCTGTCTGTCTGTCTGCCTGCCTGCCTGCCTACCTGTCTGTCTGTCTGTATCTCTCTTTCTCTCTCTCTCTCTCTCCTCTCTCTCTCTCTCTCTCATCTCTCTCTCCTCTCTCTCTCTCTCTCTCTCTCTCTCTCTCTCTCTCTATCTGAATCCTTCGGATGAGTCTATGAAACTGAGGTCCAGTGTGCAAAACAACGCAGAACATCTTGTGCGCATGTTAAAACATATTCCGCATTTTGGAAGAGTAGGCCCCT
Organism: Rapana venosa; assembly: GCA_028751875.1. NCBI lineage: Eukaryota > Metazoa > Mollusca > Gastropoda > Neogastropoda > Muricidae > Rapana > Rapana venosa. Next base: position 22,871,413 of record CM054164.1, read on the forward strand.
ATGTGCCGGTGAGAATGGATGACAAAAAATTATTTTTAAAAACACATATACATGGGGAATAAACGTAAGAAAAAACACACGAGTGCTTGTTCCATTATCCTCGTAATAAAAGAATAAATAAATAAGTAAATATCTCTGTCTCTCTCTCTGTCTCTCTTTCTGTCTGTCTGTCTCTGTATCCCCCTCCCTTTTTTAAAATCTATCTATCTCCTCTTCTGTCCTCTACTCTGCTCTCTCTCTCTTTCACTCTTCTTTCTCCTCCTCCTCCTCTATCTGTCTGTCTGTCTGTCTATCTATATATCTATATCCATCTACCTATCTATCTATCTATCTCTCCTGTCCTCTACTCTGCTCTCTCTCATTCTCTTCTTCTTCTCTTCCCTCCCCCCTCTCTCTCTCTCTTCTCCCTCTTCTCCCCTCCACTCTCTCTCTCTCTCCTCTCCCCTACTCTCTTCTCTCTCACACTATTCTTCTTCTTCTTCTTCTCTCTCTCTCTCTCTCTCTCTCTCCTATCTCTCTCTCTCTCTCTCTCTCCCTCTCTCTCTTCTCCTCTCTCTCTCTCTCTCTCCCTCTCCTCTCCTCTCCCCTACTCTCCTCTCTCTCACACTTCTCTCTCACACACACTCTTCTCTTTCTTCTCTTTCTCCTCCTCCTCCCTCCCTCTCTCACTCTTCTCTTTCTCCCCCTCTCTCTCACCCCTCCCCTCCCCTCTCCTCTCCTACCCCCTCCTCTCCTCTCCTCCCCTCTCCTCACCCCTCCCCTCCCCCCTCCTCCCCTCCCCTCCTCTCCTCACCCCTCCTCTCCTTCCCTCCCTCCCCTCTCTCTCTCTCATCTCTCTCTCTCTCACCCCTCCTCTCTCTCTCCCCCTCTCTCGTTCTCTCAACGCTCATCGACGTCCATACCATAGAAGACGGGAGGGAGGGAGGCAGCGAACTCCCGCAACAGCTCCACGCTCTTCGCCGCGGCCTCCTCCGCGTCGCGCGCCAGGCGCACGTTCTTCAGACCCCGCGTCCACGTGTTGAGGTAGCTCGACAGCTTGCCGTCCCTGTTGTCCAGAAGGACGTGAGGGATATCCAGCAGCGTGGACAAGATGTGCCCGTGCAGACGCTCCGTGACCACCACCCTGCCTCGCTGCAGGAACAGAGCCCCGCTCTGCAACACGTTGTGGGCCGTCTCCACCGTGGTGGTCCCCCGAGGCGCGTCCCAGTCCGATTTCCACCAATCGGCGACGTGCACGCTCACGCCGGAAGGGAAGGCCGGAAGCGCGGCGGCGGCGGCGTAGCGCGGCCTCTCGCCGTCGATGCGGCGAAGCCACAGCACGTCGTAGAAAGGCGGAGAGACCCGAGGGAGAGGGCCGATCGCGAAGGCCATGTCGGGGGCGAGGATGAGCCTGGTGCCGTTGGTGAACAGGCGCGAGGCGATGGAGTACGAGAGCCTGTCCCTGAGGAAGATGGTGAGGCGAGGGTTGCAGCAGTACGTCTCCACCATCTGCCCCACCCAGCTCTCCGACCCTCTCATGAACACGCTTTGCGAGAGCAGGATCGTCTGCTGAGCCGGGAAGGTCGCGAAGGCTTTCATTCGGCAGTAGTTGACCCCTGGATATCCGATGATGTTGCCACCCCCTTGCATCAGAATGACCAGGCTGTCCTCAGGGTACCGGCTCGCGGCCAACACCGCTTTCCTGAAATGGTAATCGGTGCAGCTTTCTTCGTTGATGTAGAACACCAGTTTTAAACGCAGTCGTTCGAGTAGTTTCAGCTCCCCTATGGTTATGGCTGGGTCCCCTTTGTTTTCGAAAGAAGCTGCTCCGATCAAAACGGCGTATTTCTTCCGACCGATCAGCTTGGACAGGAGATTGATTTGAACACGCTGCGCTTCGTGGATGACTTCTTTGGAAGTGGTGAGGTAAGGCGAAAGCTGGTCAGTGTCTTTGGGTACCAAGAGGAGATTTTGCTGAAGAAAGGATTTAAGTTTCTGCGGATTTTTCAGCGGGGGTTGAAAAGTCACGTTCTCTTTCAAAAGCGGGCGGCCATCTTTCCACATCACGTGACCGTGACGTAGGTCGAGGGCGAAGTCTCGTTCCGGGCCTAGCCAATCGAAAGGAAGGAAGAGCAGAAGATGCAGGGAGAGTGTCAGGATCAGCAGACGATACAAGACGTTGGTTTTCTGGGCGATGTCTGATGGCGACTCGGCCCCCTTTCCTGTCAACAGAATGTCGTGTTGTTACCAACAGAGAGATATCGATTGAAAGGGAGGAGTAGTTGTTGTTTATTAAAAGTCACATCAATAAATATTATTGTGTGTGTCTATCTGTTTATTTCTGTCTCCCCAGCTTTTGATTGTCTGTCTGTATGTCTCTGTCTCTCAGTCTTTGTATATATATATATATATATATATATATATATATATATATTATATATATATATATGTATATGTATATGTCTCTGTGTGTGTCTCTCTCTGTCTCTCTCTCTCGTTATGTAGAATGTCAAAAGCAAACACAAGGTCAGCTGATCACACTCAGACACAATGACAGACAGACAGACGGACGGACGGACAGACATTAAACACACACACACACACACACACACACACACACACAACACACACACTTCGCCCTTGATTCAAAACACACACACACACACACACACTTCGCCCTTGATTCAAAACACGGGGTAAATCGCAAATAATTGTAATCTAACAAAGCAAAACAAAACAAGCCTGCAAAAGAAACCAGAATATCATTGTTCAACTCAATAAGTAATAAACAAGATCCATGGCTCGTTAACCCTGGTCTTGAAGCTGCATGGCACTTAAATCATCCATCCATCCTCCCTTCCTTCCTTCCATCCACCCGTCCATCCTTCCATCCTTCCTTCCTTCCATCCATCCATCCACCCGTCCATCCTTCCTTCCATCCACCCTTCCATCCACGCCCTGAATGCGCCATAATCATGATCTTCAGCCTTGAGACTGCACGGCACCTAAACCATCCATCCATCTATCCATTCATCCACCCATCCTTCCATCCATTCAACCACCCATCCATTCACCCACCCATCCATCTATGCATTCATCCATCCATCTATCCATTCAACCATCCATCCATTCAACCATCCATCAATCTATCCATTCATTCATCCACCCATCCATCCACCCTTCCATCCATTCAACCATCCATCCATCCATCTATCCATCCATCCATCCATCCATCCATCCATCCATCAATCCATCCATCAATCCATCCTTCTTTCCATCCACACACCCAATGCGTCATAGTCATGATTTTCAGCCTTGAGCAATACAAATTTACAAGTTTCACGTTTCATCTATCCTGCTGGGAATTTTTAAAAACCTGTAAGATTTAATAAGCTTTTTGTTTTTCTATCCACAGAGAGAAATTTTTTTTACCTCTAAGCATCACAAACAGGACAGAAAATACCATAATTATTTTTCCTTACCCCCTCCCCCCCCCCCCCCTAAAAATATCAAGTTCTTTTCTCCTTCAGCCTCTTCCTTAAAAACCAACCACAACAACAACAACGACAACAAAATAAAACCCAAACTAACAACACATCTTTTTCAACATCAAACACTCACACCACAACTATTCTCTTGTCATGTAACGGTAAAGTAAAGGAGTCCCATAACCTATAAGGTCGTAGGGGAGCGAGGCGTCAGAGACCTAACTTCTCTAGGGCCAGCATATTGAGGGCGGCGCCCATCTCCTCTCCCTCGCTGCTTTACCTTCCCTGACCCTAAAGAGGGCAGGTACCCATTTACAGCTGGGTGAACTGGGGGAACTGTACTGAAGTCAAGGTGCTGCACAAACGGTCACCCATCCAACTGGTAACCACGCTCGACGCTGCTTAACTTGGCTGGGGGAAAGCGAGTGCTCCGACCACTGAGCTATCCCGTCCCAAAATGTTGTTACGCCGCCGTTAAGCTCCTGACAAGTCAGGCCCTGCGCAGCAGCATCCTCCGACTTTGGGACAGGACACAGGACACAACAACACCATCATACTAAACCATTACCTTGATGCTCGACAGCCTGCATCAAGCCGTTAGCAGAAGAAGACTCTGACCGGGAAGCTAGCGAGGCCAGAATCTTTCTGCAGTTGTACAGCAACAAGCCTGCCGTGCAGATCACGAGCCCGGCCCAGTTCCACGTGGTGGCGATCCGCCTCCCGCTCACGTGCAGAAGAAGCACCACCAGCACGCGCTTGACCACGTTGGCGATAGCGTGGCCCACCACCGACATGTAACGAAGGATCACATTGGTCGAGACGTAGGAATAGATCACGTGACACACGCTGGAGGCCAGGCAGAGAGCGAGAAACCGGGCGGAACCCGCCGGCAGGAAAAAGAAGACGGTTTCCGCGATGTATACACATGCTACGAACACCGCCACAAACGTTCCGAAAACGCCGACGTTGCGGACGGAGTTGAGGTGGATTTCGCCCATGTTGGAATGATCCAGCTTGATAGAAACATTCCTCAAGCCCAGGATCACGTTCGACAGCACAGCCATCACCACGCCCCGGAAAAACGTCGCGTCTTGAAAGGGGTCGCCCACGAACATGATCGCCCCGACCACGATCACCGCCGTGCTCAGCACGGACTCGGCTCTCATTGGCCGGTTCAGAACGAGGCTCTGCATCATGGCTGACGTCACGGGCTCTAGCAGTTTGACGGCCAGCGTGGAGGAGGCGAAGAGCAGCGCCAGGCTCGAGTTGGTGGCCAAAGTGGCCAGGACGTGCGAGAGGGCCATGGTGAAGAACAGCTTCCCGTGTCGCGCTGTGAAGCTGACAGTCGCGTAGCACGTGCACACTTGCCACAGCGTGAGCGCAGCCGGGGCGAGGAGGAAGGAGGGCGGGGACAGGAGCACGCCCCCGTTAAAGAACAGGATCGCCGCTTTGGCCAGTTTGTGACACGAGAATGACGTCAGCGTCCACACGGCGAAAGCGACCAGCGGTAGGAGGACCAGGTCCAGCAGTCCTGTCGTCATCTTCTTCATCGTCGTCGTGGTTGGCTGGTTTGATGTTTGTTTGTTTGTTTGTCTGGAAAAAAAACCGCAGTAATACCTGTGTTTTATGTTAGCGCAGAATCCACGTAAGAGTTGGATAACGCAGTATTAAAAAGTTGTCTCTTGTACATAGAGAGTCTTTCGGATGAGTACTATAAATCGAGGCCCCGTGTTGCGAACGCAACGCAGAACATCTTGCGCACACGTTAAATCCTGTTCCGCTTTTCGTAAGAGTTGGCCATTGTGTGCCGGTGGGAACAGATGACAAAATGTACAAAACCAGCATACACACGGGGACTGGATGTTAAAAAAAAGGACATGAGTGCTTATTCCATAATCATCCGATATATAAAAGAATGAAAAGAAAAGAAAAGAAAGAAATAAAAGAGAGTGTGTGTGTGTGTGTGTGTTATTCATTTTTTTCTTTTATATTGAGGATAATGGAATAAGCACCTATATGCTTTTTTTTTACATCCAGTCCCCGTGCGTATGCGGTTTTGTGAATTCTGTCATCTGTTCCCACTGGCACACAATGGCCTACTCTTACGAAAAGTGGAACAGGATTTAACGTGTGTGCAAGATGTTATGCGTGCGTTCGCACACGGGGCCTCGGTTTATAGTCTCATCCGAAGGACTTTTGGGGAGAGTGGAGTCGGCACTGATGTTAACTCCAGGGGAAAATATCCCCTTGAACGGGAATCGAACCCGGGTCGTCAGATTGCGAGCGTAATGTTCTAACCACTAGGCTATCCCATCCTCTATCTATTAACTGACTGTCTGTCTGTCTGTCTGTCTATCTATCTATCTATCTATCTATCTATCTATCTATCTATCTATCTATCTATCTATCTATCTATCTATCTATCTATCTATCTATCTATCTATCTATCTATCTCTCTCTCTCTCTCTCTCTCTCTCTCTCTATGTATGTATGCATGTAGGTCTGTCTGTGTGTACGTCTGTATGTACGTCTGTATGTATGTATGTATGCATGTCTGGATGGATGGATGGATGGATGGATGGATGGATGGATTTAAATTCCTGGGCTTAAACTCAGAGGTTTACCAATCGTGAGATTTTGCGTATGCGACTGTTTTTACCTACCATGAAGGTAGCTGCTTTCCGTCTTCGTGGCTGTACGTCGTGTATTAAACCTCCATCATGATAAAATCTTGTCAGAATGTTGAATGAAACTAGAGACCTTTCTTGGAATAACAATGACATATAAACAACAACTCAAAAACAAAATTACCGCTATCACTAACAATGGCAATGATACCAACAGCAACACCAACGATGATGATGATGATGATGGTGATGATGATGATGACGACGACGATGGTGATGATGATGATGACGATGGTGGTGATGGTGGAAGTGATGATGATGATGACGTTGGTGATGATAATAGTGATGATGGTGAAGGTGATGATAATAGTGATGATGATGATGACGACGACGATGGTGATGATGATGAAGGTGATGGTGATGTGGAAGTGATGATGACGATGATGATGACGGTGGTGAAGATGGTGGTGATAATAGTGGTGGTGATGATGATGAAGGCGATGATAATAGTGATGGTGATGATGATAGTGATGATGATGATAGCGATGATAATGATGATGATGATAGTGGTGATGATAACAACTACAATAACATTAACATGAAGAACAACAACGACAATGACAACAGCAAAGCAATAATAATCACGACGATGATGATGATGATGATAAGAACATAATAACAGTGATAAAAAGTGATGATAATGACATTGTGATAATCAAGATGATGATGAGAAGGAGG
>CM054164.1:22885744-22898244 GCA_028751875.1 Rapana venosa
ATAGAGGGTGGGGGAAGGGAGGCGGGACAGCCTAGTGGTTAGAGCGTTGCACTCGTGATCTGACGGCCCGGGATCGAGCCACCACGAAAGCGCCCGTTTTAGGGATTTTTCCCCTGGAGATAACATCAGTACTGACTCCACTCTCCCAGAAATTCTTCAGGTGAAACCTTGGCCCCGTGTGCAAACGCAGGTAGAACATCTTGCCCACACACGTTTAAAAAACCTGATCTACTGCACAGGGGACGGGATAGCTCAAGTGGTTTGTCGGAGCACTCGCTTTCCCCCCAGCAGCCAAGTTAAGCAGCATTGAGCGTGGTTACCAGTTGGATGGGTGACCGTTTGCGCGCCTTGGCTTCAGTACAGTTCCCCCAGTTCACCCAGCTGTAAATGGGTACCTGCCCTCTTTAGGGTCAGGGAAGGTAAAGCAGCGAAGGAGAGGAGATGGGCGCCACCGCCCTCAATATGCTGGCCCTAGAGAAGTGAGGTCTCTGACGCCTCGTTCCCCTACGACCTTATAGGTTATGGGACTCCTTTACCTTCCTTTATCTACTCTTCGAAAGTGCAGTGCCAGTAGGAACGGATGACAAAATGTTTTTTAAAAAACAACAACAACAGTAACAACAACAACGCTTGCACATAGATGTCGTGTTTAGACATTATCCCCGAAGTCGGAATGCAGATACCTTTAATGGTAGGTGACAACGGTCGAATACGCGGAGTCTCACCATTGGTTGACGCAAGAGCTCCAGCCCAGGAACAAAACAAAAAAACCTCAATTCCCCCCCCCCCCCCCCCCCCCACACACACACACACCCACCACCAAAAAAAGTAACACACGCGTAAAATGAAGTCGTAAACACATTCACACACACACACACACAAACACACACACACACACACAAACACACACACACACACACAAACACACACACACGCACACACACACACACACACTCAAACACACACACACACACACACAAACACACACACACACACAAACACACACACACACACACAAACACACACACACACACAAACAACCACACACACAAAACACACCACACACACAACACACACAAACACACACAAAACACACACCCCAAAACAAAAACACACAAACAAAACCACACACAAAACACACACACACAAAACACACACCACAAACACACACACACACACAACACCACACACACACAAACAACAAAAACACAACACACACACACACACAAACACAACACACAAACACACACACACAACACACACCACACACATACACACAAACACACACACAAACACACAACACACAAAAAAAACCCCACACACAACAAACACACACAAAAACACAAACACAAACCACACACACAAACACACAACACACACACAAACACAACACACACAAACACACACACACACAAACCCCAACACAAACACACACACACACACAACACACACAAACACACACACACACACACACAACACCCCAAACACCCAAAACACACACACCCCAACACACACACCACAAACACCCCACAAACACAACACACACACACACACAACACACACACACACCCAAACCCCAAAAAAACCCACAAAACACACACACACACTACACACAAACACACACACAAAAAACACACACAAACACACACACAAAACACACACACACACACACACAAACACAACACACACACACACACAAACACACACACAAAACACAAAACACATACACACACACAAAAAACACACACAAACACACACACCCAAAAACACACACAACACACAAACAAACACACAAACAAACACACAAACACACACACAAAAAACACACCACAAACACACACACACAAACACACACCAAAACAAACACAACACACACACAAACACCCCACACAAAACACAACAACCCAAAAAACACAACACACAAACACACAAACACCACACATCCACACACACACACACACACACACACCAAAAACACACCCAAACACACAAAAACAACACACACAAAACACACACAAAAACACACACAAAAACACACACACAAACACACACACACACACAAACACACAAACACACACACACACACACACACACACACACACACACACACACCCAGCATGCACACAGGTGTCGTGTTTAGACACCATCCCGATAGTCGGAATGCGGCTACTACATAGTAGGGGAATGGTCGCATGCGCTCAAATCTGACCATTGGTGAACCTCGGAGCTCTAGCGGAGGAACGGGGGGTTGTGTGTTGGGGGGGGGGGGGGGGGTAGGGGGGGGGTTGGGGGGGGGGGTGGGGGGGGGGGTATCTGCTTCTTTTGTTTGGTCAATGAGAGGTCTACGTGACTTTATTCTGGCTCTAAAATTAAGTTCTGAATCTGAAGGTAGTTCACATACTGCAACACTGACACAAACACACAACATACATACACACAACACACACGCGCATACACCCACACACATACACACACACATACATACATACATACGTATTAGCATACATTCGCTAATATCACTTAGAGTGAACAGACGTTAAATTGAAGACAACAACAACACAACACATACACACACACACTTACATACATACATACGTATTAGCATACATTCGTCTAATACACTTAGAGGCGAACAGACGTTTAATTGAAGACAACAACAACAACAACAACAACAACACAACACACACACACACACACACACACACACACACACACACACACACCAACACACACACCACACACACACACACAACACACACAGACGGGACAGTCTAGTGGGTTAGTGAACATTGCGCTCGCAATCTGACGACCCGGGTTCGATTCCCGCTCAAGGGGGATATTTTCCCCTGGAGTTAACATCAGTGCAGACTCCACGTCCTTCAGATGAGACCATAAACCGAGGTCCCGTGTGCGAACACACGTAGAACATCCTTGCGCACACGTTAAATCCTGTTCCGCTTTTCGTAAGAGTAGGCCATTGTGTGCCGGTAGGAACAGATGACAGAATTTACAAAACCGCATACACACGGGGACTGGATGTAAAAAAGCACATGCGTGCTTATTCCATTATTCTCGAATTAAAAAGAATAAAACAAACAAACAAACAAACAAACAAACAAAAACAAACACACAAACAAACAAACTAATCACACACACATACTCTCCTCACTCCCTCCCATCCTCCTTCACACACACACACACACACACACACTCCTTCCTCACATACGCACACCAACACAAACACACACCAACACACCAACACACACACACACACACACACACACACACACACACACACACACACACACACACCACACACACACACACACACACACACACACACACACACACACACACACACACACACACACTTTTCAGGTGAAATTGTGATTGGGATTGTTCGTTCGGTTCATTTTTTGTCCACACGTGGTGCCTGTGTGCAGTTTTGCTGGGTTCCATCCCGTTGTGGTCTTTGGGGGGGCGGGTGGGCAGATTGCACGGCTGGAGGGGGTGCAGTGAACAGGGAAGGTACCATCAGGGTGCAACTGCCGCTGTCTTTGCAGGAGGGATGTTGTCTTCTGGGGAAGACTTGCTGGGATCGGTTTGGCACTCTGTGTCATGGGACTTGTCGTTCAAAAGGATGTGCAGGACCTGAGTCGACAGGGTCTAGGTGCAGCGATTTCTCTGGTCGGAACAGGTTGTGTCATGGACTGTTGGCGGGTCTGATGTGCAGACTAAGGCTCGATGCTCTCAGGGCGAAATTCGGTCGAAATGTGTCGTGTGTTTGTGGTGATCAGATTACGCCAGAACATGTTATGTTTTATTGTGATCAGTTGAAGCCTTTTTTGCCGGATTGGTTGTCTGGCAACAGCTCTGCTGGTTTATCCCACACAGACATTTTGTTTGATAGTCTTGGAGTGCTAGAATTGGTGGGGGGCTTGGGTGGGGGCCCAGTCGGTCGTTTTTTGTGACGGATGTTTGTTGTTCCTGTTCAAGTTAAATTTGATTCCGTTTGATTTCTTGACATAATATATATATTTTTTAAGCGTCACAGCTATGTAGGCCTACGGATTCCTAGCTGATGTGGAGTATACGGTACCTATGCACACACACGCACACACACACACACACACGCACACACGCACACACACACACACGCACGCACGGACACACACGTGCCTTGCACGCGCATTCATATACACCCAGATACCCACATACACTTGCATGGACACACACGCAGTCACACACGGGCATACATGCACGTGCACACACGCACACGCGCGCACACACACACACACACACACAAATAGACAAATGTGTACACACATCTGCACTCATGTGTGTTCTCTCTCTCGCAGACACATATACACACCCACTCACATACACACACGTGCACACACACTCACACAAACATACAAACACACACACACACACACACACACACACACACAACTTGTCTAATATCACGTAATGTGAAAAGACGTTAAATTAAAGAAGAACACACACACACACACACACACACACGCGCGCGCGCGCGCGCGCGCACACTCTCTCTCTCTCTCTCTCTCTCTCTCTCTCTCTCTCTCTCTCTCTCTCTCTCTCTCTCTCTCTCCCCTCTCTCTCGCTCTCGCTGTCGCTCCCCCAATCCCCCCCACCCCACCCCATCTCTCTCTCTCTCTCTCTCTCTCTCGCTCTCCTCTCTCTCTCTCTCGCCCCCCCCCCCCCCCCCTCTCTGTGTCTCTCTCACCCTAACAGAGCAGAAATTCGAACCCACACCCACACCCTCTCTCAAACTATAATATAAAGTCACAACAATCACACACTCTAACCAATCGGCACCCGAAACCTAGGAACCTACTGTACCCCCTCAAGTTACCTCAACTTAAAACCTGAACCAACGACCCCTTGCTCCCCTCCCCCCCTCAACCACCCTCAACCACCCTCCTGCCACCCCTCCTCCCCTTTTTCGTCAATTTTTTACAGTCCCAAAGGGGTGTCCAGGGTTTGGCGCTGTCCTCCCCTCTCCCCCTCCCCCCTTACCCCCCCCCTCCCCCCCCCCCCCCCCCCCCCTATCCCACCTTCCAAAGGTTGCTATTAAGTTGTGGTCAGAAAAAAAAGGGAGATAAGGCTGCACACTGGTATTAGAGAAATCACTCTTTTCTTTTCTGTTTTTCTATGTCACTCTTATATTCATACCGCACGTACTAAGGCAATCTACAGAAATAAAAACCACTTTTTTGTGAAAGACTAGCCTCTGACTCAAAACTCATGTGATTGTGAACAAATTTGGTAGGTTTGAATTTTTTTGAATTTTTCAGCAAACACAGTCCTTTTGTCGTCTGCTAGCTTCCTTACCGCAATATGCATGCGCGGGGTCAACGCTGTAGGAATACAGGAAATCCTCATTTGATGAATGTTTCCAACTTTCTCGTGACTACCTGGTATTGCTCTATTATGTCCTCAATCCCAAAAAACAAGTGAACAGTCCTTTTTTTTTCATGCTTCCAAAAAATCTGTGAAAATCACCAACATTTTTTTTTCCACTCGCACGCTATACAAAGATACTACATGACCCTCAAATTAATACCGGTGTGTAGCCTGAGCGGTCAACCTTTTCACTAGTCCGTGCTATCGCTTGTTGCCCAGTGTAGAGATTGGGGATGGTCTCTCCCCTGGCTCTCTCTCTCACTCTCTTACATTTCTGCTCCTTCTCTCCGTCTCCTGTTGGTTTTAAAATTAAATAAGGTTCATTCATTCATTCATTCATTCATTCTTGTTCTTGCTCTTGTTGTTGGTCTTGTTCTTCTTCTTCTTCTTCTTCTTCGCAATTCTTCTTCTTCTAATTCGCAATTCTTCTTCTTCTAATTCGCAATTCTTCTTCTTCTAATTCGCAATTCTTCTTCTTCTTCTTCTTCTTGGTTTAAACAGAATGTATTCATGTAAAGTGTCTCTAGAGTACAAACGTACCTTTCACAGGGGTCATTTTCACATACATGCACACATTGTGAGGGATGACTTCACATTGCTACAGATGACATAACTACATACTATACTAACAGTAGGATAGAATAATATATTTGAATAGTTTTAGGAAAACTAATGAAAACAGTCTTTTGGATGGATAATGCGACATACCAAACGAGTCATCTGTTTGAAGTTGTTCACAAACGACAAACGATGTATACAAAAATAAAAAAAATTGCAAAAAAAGAGAGAAAAATTACTAAACCTTGATAATACCGAATTTACCTCCCTAGATCCTTCTCCTTCTCCTCTTCTTCATCACACTTAAAAAGTAAAGGTGTACCATAACCTATGTGGTCGTAGAGCAGCGAGGCGTCAGAGACCTCAACTTCTCTAGGGGCCAGTATATTGAGGACGGCAGCGCCCATCTCCTCTCCCTCGCTGCTTTACCTTCCCCGACATCTAAAGAGGGCAGGTACCTATTTACAGCTGGGTGAACTGGGGGACCTGTACTGAACCCAAGGCGCGCAAACGGGTCACCCATCCAAGTGGTAACCACGCTCGACGCTGCTTAAAACATTGGCTGGGGGGGAAAGCGAGTGTTCTGACCACTGAGCTATCCGTCCCCACACTTACTTAGCTTCCTCCTCTATTCCTCCTCTCCTCGTCGCTTCCCCTCTTCCTCTTCTTTCTCGTCTCCTTCTCCTACCTTACTTCTCCTCCTCCTCCTCCTCCTCCTTCTCGTTGTCTCCTGTCTTCTGTCTCCTCCTCTTCTTCCTTCTTGTTTCCTTCATCTTCTTCTTCCTTCATCTTCTTCTTCTTCCTTCTCTTTCTTTTTTCCCCGCCTCTTCCTTGTCTTCTTCCTTGTCTTCTTCCTCCTCGTCCTTATCATCCTCCTCCTTCTCCTCCTCTTTATCCTCCTCTTCTTTCTCCTCCTATTGTGTGTGTGCGCGCGCGCGAACACACACACACATACACACACACACACACACACACACACACACACACACACACACACACACACACACATACACACACAGAAGGTGGCAGGATGGTTAAGATGTTCGCCTGCCAACAAGTAAACCGTGAGGTTGTGGGTTCGTTTCCCAGCCTCGCCCTTTCTTCCCAGCTTGACAAAAAAAAAATCGAACTGAATGTCAAAGTCCTTCGGATGAGACTATAAACCGAGGCCCCGTTTTCGAACGCATGCAGAACATCTTGCGCACACGTTAAATCCTGTTCCGCTTTTCGGAAGAGTAGGCCATTGTGTGCCGGTGGAAACAGATGACAAAATTAAAAAAACCGCATACACACGGGGACTGGTTTTAAAAAAGCACATGAGTGCTTATGCCATTATCCTGGATATAAAAGAAAATAAATAAATAAATAAACACACACACAAACACATATACACACACACTCACACACATTACCCAGATCGTTAAAACCTTTTCCACTTTTGCAAGAGTAGACCATTGTGTACCGGTGGGAACAGATGTCAAAATTTACAAAACCGCATACACACACGGGGTCTGGATGTAAAAAACCCCACCCCAAAACACCCCAGAGATGCTTATTCCATTATTCTTGAAATAAGATAATAAGATAAATACATTTCTCTCTCTACACACTCACAACACATATCCCCCCAACACACACACACATACACATCAACACATGTATCCCCCAACACATACACACACACATATCCCCCCAACACACACACACATATCCCCCCCCAACACACAACACACATATCCCCCAACACACACACATATATCCCTCCCAACACACACATATCCCCCCAACACACACACACATATCCCCCCAACACAAACACGTACCCCCACACCACACACACACACACTAACCACCAACACACACACACACACACGTAATCCCCCAACACACACACACACACATACACGTATCCCCCCCAACACACACACACAAACACACACACACACACGTATCCCCCAACACACACACACACACCACACACACACGTATCCCCCAAAACACACACACACACACACGTATCCCCCAAAACACACACCACACACACGTATCCCCCAAAACACACACACACACACACGTATCCCCCCAAAACACACACACACACACGTATCCCCCAAAACACACACACAACATACACACACACACACACACACACGTATCCCCCAACACACACACACACGTATCCCCCCCAACACACACACGTATCAACCAACACACACACACATACACATGTTATCCCCCAACACATACACACACACAATCCCCCCAACACACACACACTTATCCCCCCAACACAAAACACATATCCCCCAACACACACATACACACACACATATCCCCCAACACACACACACAAAACACACGTATCCCCCCAAAACACACCCACACACACACACACGTATCCCCCCAACACACACAAACACACACAGTTATCCCCCAACACACACACACACACACACACACACACACACACGTATACCCCCAACACACACATACACGTATCCCCCCAACACACACACACACACACACACAAACACACACACACACGTATCCCCCCAACACACACACAACACACACACACACACACTCACACACACACACACACACACACACACACGTATCCCCTCAACACACACACACAAAACACACACACACACACGTATCCCCCCAACACACACACACACATACCCCCAACACACACACACACACACACACGTATCCCCCCAACATACGCACACACGTATCCCCCCCACTACACACACACACACACGTATCCCCCCAAACACACACACACACACACACACACACACACACACACACCACACACACACACCCCACACACACACACAAAAACACACACACGTATCCCCCCAAAAACACACCACAAACACAAAACACACACACGTATCCCCCCAACACACACACACACACACGTATCCCCCAACACACACACACACACGTATCCCCCCAACACACACACACACACACACACACGTATCCCCCCAACACACACACACACGTATCCCCCCAACACACACACACACACACACACACACACGTATCCCCCCTAAAGTACGCACACACGTATCTCCCCAACACACACACATACGCGTATCCCCCCAACACACACACACACACATACGCGTATCCCCCCAACACACACACAACACACACACACACACACACACACACACACACACACACACACACACACACACACACACGTATCCTCCCAACACACACACATACGCGTATCCCCCCAACACACACAAAACACACACACACACACACACACACACACACACACACACACACACACACACACACACACACACACACGTATCCCCCCAACACACACACACACACACACACACGTATCCCCCCAACACACACACACACACACAAACACACGATCCCCCCCCCCCCAACACACGCACCCCCTCCCCCCCCCCACACACACATATGTACCCCCTACACACACACATACACACACAGATCAAAGGACTCACATCCACTACCCCCCCCCCCCCCCTACCCCTCTTTTTTTCTGTTTCGTCCTACCAAATGTCACCCCCTCCCTCCCTCCCTCTCCCTCTCTCTCTCTCTCTCACTCTCTCCCTCTCTCTCTCTCTCTCACTCTCTCCCTCTCCCTCTCTCTCTCTCTCACTCCCCTCCCTCTCCCTCTCTCTCTCACTCTCTCCCTCTCTCTCTTTCCAAAATCTTTCTCAGCCCACCACTTGCAAGACAATTAATCTTTTACCTAGTGAAGTAGATTATGCGCTCAAGTCTGCTTTTGTGTTGTGTTGTCCACAAATGCAAACATTGACCTCCCTCCCCCCCACACTTCCCCCTACCTCCCTCCCTCCCTCGCCCCTCTCGCCCGCCCTATCCCCCATGAATAAATTGCAGAGCAATTTATTATCTGATAAGGCAAGACAAGGCAAGGCAAGGCAATACCTGGCCAGATAAAGTTGGTTGTTGTTGAGGTTGGCATTGCTTTTCTTGCAGTACTCGTCACATCCATTGCCTTGTACAGCTGTGAAGCATGGACACTCACTGCCGATTTAGAACGTCGCATTCAAGCCTTTGAGATGAAGTGTCTCAGGTGGATCCTGAACATCACCTACAGAGACCGTAAAACCAACGACTACGTCTGGCAGCAGATCGAGGCACTGGCTGGCAACCAAGAACCATTGCTAGATACAGTCAAACGGAGGAAACTGAAATGGTTTGGCCACACAACAAGGCATAACAGCCTGTCAAAGACAGTCCTGCAGGGAATGGTGGAAGGAGCAAGGAGGCAGGGACGACCACGCAAAAGCTGGATATCCAACATCAAGGAGTGGACCGGCCTCACTGTACCAAGCCTCCTGAAAACAGCCCAGACAGAACCATTTGGCGGTCCACTTGCAGCGTCCGTGCGGGTACCCCAACGGTCGTCCCGACCAAGGGATGATGATGATGATGATGATGATGATGTTGAGGTGGGGTTGGGTTTTTTTGGGTTTTTTCTTTTTTGGGGGGGTGGGGGGGGGATGTGCGGTTGTTTGTTTTCCAAGACCTTGAATGTATTATAGATGCAAGGACGTGCTGGTTAATATGAGTGATTAAATGAATGAATGATGCTTATAACTGAGTGTGTGTATGTGTGTGTGTTGTGTGTGTGTGTGGTGGTGTGTATGCGTGCAGTGTGTGTGTTTGAGTGCGTGACAGAGACAGAGAGAGAGTGTGTGTGTGTGTATGTGTGTGTGTGCATGCGTGTGGTGTGTGTGTGTGTGTTAGTGTGTGTGCGTGTGTGTGTGTGTGTGTGTGTGTGTGTGTGTGTGTGTGTGTGTGTGTGTGTGTGTGTGTGTGTGTGTGAAAGAGAGAGCGAGAGCGAGAGCAAGAGAGAGTTTTATTCTGTCTTTTCTTTCGAGGATGATGGAATAAGTACTCATGTGCTCTTTTTACATCGAGTCCCCGTGTGCATGCAGTTTTGTAAATTTTGTCACCCCCCCCCCCCCCCCCACCGGCACACAATGGCCTACTCCTCCGTAAAAGCGGAACAGGATTTAACGTGTTCACAAGGTGTTCTGCATGCATTCGCACACGGGGCCTCGATTTATAGTCTCATCCGAAGGACTTTTGGGGAGAGTGGAGTCTGCACTGATGTGAACTCCAGAGGAAAAATCCCCTTGAACGGGAATGGAACCCAGGTCGTCAGATTGCGAGCGCAATGTTCTGACCACTAGGCTATCCCATCCCCCACACAGGACCTTGGTTTATAGTCTCATCCGAAGAACTTTTGGCGAGAGTGGAGTCGGCACTGATGTGAACTCCAGAGGAAAAATCCTCTTGAACGAGATTCGAACCCGGGTCAGCAGATCAATCTAACCACCAGGCTCTCCCGTCCCCCTATTTATAATGACAAGTCACACACCCCCCCCCCTACCCCGGCATCTATCCTCATAGGGGAAGATAGACCATAAATGGAACCTACATATATATATATATATATATATATATATATATTATATATATATAGAGAGAGAGAGAGAGAGAGAGAGAGAGAGAGAGAGAGATGTGTGTATATATATATATATATATATAAATAATATATATATATAGAGAGAGAGAGAGGAGAGAGAGAGAGAGAGAGAGAGAGAGAGAGAGAGAGAGACAGACAGACAGACAGGCAGACAGACAGACAGACAGACAGAGTGTTTATAGACTCAGTATAAATAAGGGGACCGGAGGGCCTGATGGTTAGAGTGATGTATTCGTGGTCTGCTGACTCGGGTTCGAATCTCGTTCAGGAAGATTTTTCCTCTGGAGTTTAAAATCAGTGCCGACTCCACTCTCCCCAAAAGTCCTTCGGGTGAGACTATAAACCGAGGCCCCCGTGTGCGAACGTACGCAGAACATCTTGCGCACATGTCAAAATCCTGTTCCGGTTTTCGGAAGAGTCGGCCACTGTGTGCCGGTGGGAACGAATGACACAATTAATTTTATAAAATTGCAAACAAACGGGGACTGGATTTTAAAAAAGCACATGAGTGCTTTTAAAAAAAATATTATCCTCGATATGTTAGAATGAATGAATAAATAAATACATAACCTCCCCGTCTTTCTGGAAAATCTGTGGTAGCAACTCTCTCTTTTCTATCCCTCTCTTTGTTTCTGCCTTGTTCTTTTTTTCTTCTTCCTGTCATCTCCTTCTTTGTCTTATTTTCTGCCTTCTTGGTCCATTCTCCTGCTTGCTTGCTTTCTTTCTTTCCTTCTTTCTTTCTTTCTATCTATCTTTCTTTCTTTGTATCTTCCTTACTTTCTTTTTAATCAGAAATCCTTTAATAAAAAACAACAACAACAAAACAATTCTCTCCCACGCCGAAGTTGGCAGTGCTGGGCCTGACTTGTCAGGCGCTTAACGGCAGCGCAACGCATTTTCGCCCATATGACAGGTAACAATAGTTGCTCTTCGAGGGTTGGACGAAGAAGGTTGACGACCTACCTATCTGCACATCAAGAACTCTTTTGAT
>CM054164.1:22903244-22995744 GCA_028751875.1 Rapana venosa
TTCCTTCTGTTTTTCTATGTGACTCTTTATATTCATACCGCACGTACTAAGGCATCCACAGAAATAAAAACCACTTTTTTGTGAAAGACTAGCCTCTGACTGAAAACTCATGTGATTTTGAACAAATTTGGTAGGTTTGACTTTTAAAAATATTTTTCAGCCCTCAGTCCTCGTCTGCTAGCTTCCTTACCGAAATATGCATGCAGGGGTCAACGCTGTAGGAATACAGGCAATCCTCTTTTGATGATTTATTTCCAACTTTCTCGTGACTACCTGGTACTGCTCTATGTCCTCAAATCCCCAAAACAAGTGCACAGTTCATTTTTTTCATGCTTAAAAAAATCTGTGAAAATCACCCCAATTTTTTTCCACTCACACTCTATACAAGATACTACGTGACCCCCAAATTAATACCGGTGTGCGGCCTGATCTCTTAGTGTCACTCTCTTTTGTTGGTGTAGGTACTCTCGCTGACGTTTGATTTCAAGATGTAAAAAAACCACACAGATCCATATATTTATTTGTTTTATTCTTTTATATCGAGGATAATGGAATAAGCATTATGTGCTTTTTTACATCTAGTCCCCGTGTGTATGCGGTTTTGTAAATTGTCATCCGTTCCTACCGGCACACAATGGCCTACTCTTACGAAAAGCGGAACAGGATTTGACGTGTGCGCAAGGTGTTCTGCGTGCGTTCGCACACGGGGCCTCGGTTTATAGTCTCATCCGAAGGACTTTCGGGTAGAGTGGAGTCTGCACTGATGTTAACTCCAGGGGAAAATATCCCCTTGAACAGGAATTGAACCCGGGTCCGTCAGATTGCGAGCGCAATGTTCTAACCACTAGGCTATCCCGACCCCCTATATAGACATAGACAGACAGATACGTCAGAAAGAAAGACATAGATACGTGCGTAGATACATACATATTTTTGGGGTTTTTAATTTTCTTCGTTTGTTTGTATGACTTGAGCTTATGTTATACTGTCTTGATTTGCTTTATCATGATATTGTTAGTCTGGATTTATATATATAAAAAAATCTCCATAGGTTTGTGTCTTCAACATGTGTGAACATTGTATTTTGATTGCCTTTTTATGTCAATTTTCTTGATTTTCGTTTTTTTGTTGTTGATGTGAGGGCAGGATGAAAACAAGTTAATCTTTTACCCTCAATAAAGATAATTTTGACTTGACTTGACTTGTTATATAGAGAGACAGACAGATAAACACACGCACATACAATTGGTCACACCCACATGTATGCATGCGTACGCACACACACACACCCCCAAACACACATTTTCGTTTAATTTTCTTTTATTTTAAACTGCAAACTCTGTAATGTACAAAGGGCATAACCCTACTGAACTCCAAATTTTCAATCAACATCCACAACTTCAAATAGAAATAACAAAAACAAACTCTCAAATATGAAAACAGCGTTAACTCGATTCCCCCCTCCCCAAAACCACCCCCCACCCTAAAAAAACAAAACAACTATCCTGAAACACACAAAAAACCAAAGTTAAATATGGCAAAATGTTTCCTTGATTCCATTCCTTATGAGCAAATTTTTTCCCCAGTTCCACGTTCAAAGCTCTGAGATTTTACCAATGGCGAGTTTTTGCGTATGCGACGGGATTTTTTTTTTTTTTTTTTACCCACTGTTTAGACAGTCACATTCTGACTTTGGGAATTTTATTGCAAACACAAAACCCCAGGTCATGCTGAGGATGCCAGCCATTCCGCTTGATTGATTTATCTGGCATCCCCACATCACAAACGTGTGTATAAAATCCAATAATAAACGCTTCAAGGGGATGACAAAATAAAAAAAAGTATAAAGCAACACCATAAAAGGGTTCCCATAACCTATGTAGTCATAGAGGAGTGAAGCAAGTATAAAGCAACACCATAAAAGGGTTCCCATAACCTATGTAGTCATAGAGGAGTGAAGCAGCAGAGACCTCAACTTCTCAAGGACCCAGCATATTGAGGGCGGCGCCCATCTCCTCTCCCTCGCTGCTTCACCTTCCCTGACCCTAAAGAGGGCAGGTATCCATTTACAGCTGGGTGAACTGGGGGGGGAGACTGTACTGAAGCCAAGATTCAGCGCAAACGGGTCACCCATCCAACTGGTAACCACGCTCGATGCTGCTCAACTTTTAGCTGGGGGGGAAAGCGAGTGCTCAAAGCAACGCCATAATTATGGACAAAAGACAGTAGAGAATAAAACATCCCGGGATTTACCATCTCACTGCCATGTCACCAGAGCAAAAATGAATGCCAGGACCCGCCTTCAGGAAAAAAACGCTAGTAGATTGGGACAGAGTCGTCAGGAAAGAGCCAGAGAGGTGTGGGCAGACTGATAAAGGAAAATGACGGAGATAAAGTGAGTGACAGAAAAGGGGAACATTTTTTTTTTGCAGTTTTGTTTTTTTTATGAGGTAGGGATACTATTGATACTTTAAAAAATGTAAGTGCACCAGCAGATTGATAAAGGAAAGTGACGGAAATAAAGTGAGTGACAGAAAAGGGTAACTTTTTTTTAGCAGTTTTTTTTATTAGGTAGGGATACTATTGATACTTTAAAAAATGTAAGTGCTTCAACAGACTGATAAAGGAAAATGACAGACATAAAAGGAGTGATAGAAAAGAGGAATTTTTTTAGCAGTTTTTTTTTTTATTAGGTAGGGATACTATTGATACTTAGAAAAATGTAAGTGCACCAGCAGACTGATAAAGGAAAATGACAGACATAAAGAGAGTGATAGAAAAGGGGAACCTTTTTAGAACAGTTTTTTTAATTAGGTAGGGATACTATTGATACTTTAAAAAATGAAAGTGCACCAGCAGACTGATAAAGGAAAATGGCATACATAAAGAGAGTGACAGAAAAGGGGGAACGTTTTGGGGGGTAAAAAGGTAAAGGTAAAGGAGTCCCATAACCTATAAGGTCGTAGGGGAGTGAGGCGTCAGAGGCCTCACTTCTCTAGGGCCAGCATATTGAGGGCGGCGCCCATCTCCTCTCCCTCGCTGCTTTACCTTCCCTGACCCTAAAGAGGGCAGGTACCCATTTACAGCTGGGTGAACTGTACTGAAGCCAAGGCGAGCAAACGGTCACCGATCCAACTGGTAACCACGCTCAACGCTGCTTAATGACATGACATAGAATTTGGTAAAAATAAATTCTCGATGAAACATTTGTTTTTTTAAACTATAAGTTTCTAAGAAAACGCATCAAAAGTGCAAAACAGAATTGTGTTTAACCTAACAAAAAAACTGAATCATTATGTACAACAAGAGCAAGGATTGTAAAAAACCCCCCAAAAACTGTAACAGAAAATAATAATAAAATAGAGAAATCCAAGCTCAAACAACAACAACAAAATCCTATCAACAAACATGAAAATAACAACTGTACAACGAGACAAGTCAAGAAGAATGTATTGAAACTCATAGCATCATGTCCTTTGTCAATTATACAACAAATTCATCATCATCATTCTCACACAGTTTTTGTTTAAAAAAAAATTCAAATAGACAGCCTCCCCTGTGATGATGCCGGGGGCCTGTCAGTATAAACAGCATCCCCGCATTCTGGATATTCTGTGCTAGAAATGTCCTCTTTTCTATCCCTCTCTTTGTTTCTGCCATGTTCCTTTTCTTCCTGTCACCTCCTCCTCATCTATTTTCTGCCTTCTTGGTCCATTCTCCTGCCATTTTCCCTCCCAGAAAGACTTAAAAGATAACAATTCTCTCTTTTGCCAAAGTCGGATGTGCTGGGCCTGACTTGTCAGGCGCTTAACGGCAGCGTGACGCATTTTCGCTCATATAACAGACAACAATAGTTGCTGTTGGAGCGTTTGATGAAGAAAATAAAGAACCATCCTGATACTATCCAACTTAAACGCACACACACACGAACAAGAAACAAAAACCACCACAACCGTCATCATCAGCCTGCTTTTACTTTCAACTATCCCTCAGTCTAGTACACAGCTGGGACACCACTGAAGATTTTGCAACCAGCTTCCTCCACTCCTCATGGTTTTCAGCTTTCTGTAGCAAATCATTCCACTCAAGGCTAGTCCAGTCTCTGATGTTGTCTTCCCATCTTCTTCTCTGTCTGCTTCTTCCGTCTCCCTCCTTGTACTGTTCCCTGTAGGACAAGTCTTGGCCAGTCCAGAGGTTCGTGTGATGTTCCCGAATCACTTTAGTTTGCGTCTTTTCACTGAAGTCAGGAACTCTTCATGTGGCCCCATGGTGTTTTTGATTCTGGTTTTCCCTTCCTTGTTAGTTACGTGAACTCTGCATGAGATACCAAGGAGTTTGCGAAAGCGTCTCATCTCTATTTGCCTGTATCCTTCTTTCAACGTCTGCTGTTACAGTCTGTGTTTTACGTGAGTACAAAAATATAGATATGACCTGGGAGAACACTTCCAGGTTTTGATGATTCAATCCGGTACTATTGCTTACAGATATCTACAGCTATGGACGGTCTCAATTTCCTTTGCTGTCTATAATAATGTTATGTGTTTTAACAACAGCTGCAGCGAAAAACAAAAACAAAAAAGCAAAGAAGGCAAACAACAGACAAACTTTCAAGAAAAATGCGATAAATCCGCTACTTCTTTGCAGTTAAGAGGGGGCAGAAGTTAACAAAGCTCTTTGTTTTAAATCAATGTAATCTTTTTTACAAAAAAAAAAAAAATCAATCACCCATCTCCACCATCCTCAAAAACAACAACTAGAAAACCCCCGAGTAAATTCTTGACAACATCAATCAACTCAAATGGCTAATTAATACAAAAGTGACACTCCACCATGAAATGAGTTGCACTGCACCTGACCCACTTTTCCACTGGAAACAAGTGGCTTTGTACCTGGATCTACTTTTCTGCTGGGAGCCATTTTAGGCAGGTGGGGGTCAGGTTGTCGACTTTGACTGATTATAGAAATAATAATAATAATAATAATAATACATGGAATTTATACAGCGCTATATCTTGCACAAAACAAGTCAAAGTGCTCTCGTTCATCCTAGTCTTTCACATGCAGCCAGCTACAATTAATACATTTTTACAAATTCAAATGTAAACACACACACGCGCACAATTAACAGTTTTTTACAAATACAAATATAAACGCACACGCGCGCGCCCACACACACACACACAAAGGTTGTACACTCGGGCAGGCTGATGGGTTTGGGGGGGGTAGGGAGGAGTTGGTTATTGGGGGCAGGGACAGAAATGAGATGAAACAAGAGGGGAGAATCTTAGGTTTGAAACAAATGCGTCTTTAGGCTGGATTTAAAAGCATCATAAGTAGGCTTTTGACGAAGGGAGAGAGGGAGGTCATTCCAGATCACTGGACCAGAAACAGAGAAAGAGCGACGGCCAACAGTGAACTGGTTGAATCTAGGTGTTCTTAAGCACAAGGTATCTGCAGCAGAGCGGAGGGAACGAGAAGGAGTGTACAAGTGAAGACATTCACAGAGCCATTATTCTACCTTGTACTGCAGGGATCGACATTAAGCATTGCCTGACTGCCTGGGGCAACTGAATCGCCGATTTGGGCAAGTGAAGTTCACGGTAAACTTGCCCGACCCGGGCAAGTTAAAATTTTGACAAGCAACCCTTGCTTTTCTCTTGCCTGACGATTATCTTATGCTCGCCGCTGAGCGTTCAAGTTTTAGAGCAGACGATCTTTCGATCTTTTTCTTTTCTCGACTCTGCAAAGTTTCTTTGCGCGCAGACCTATTCTCGGTCAGCACAGGCGCAGCACAGTCAATCGTTTCCTGTGTAGGCCTAAGCTTATCACAGAAAAGGAATGGTACCATTCCCTTTTCTGTGAAACTTATAGCCCACTGGCTTGGCCTAGTTTCTGTTAAACAGTATTGCTGCCTGTGCTGAGTGCTCCTGCTATTTTAAGTTTTCCGCGAAGAACATCTTTTCAGTTCAGTCAGCCACACAGTATTATATTCTTACCAACACTTTCAATTACGACTCTGTCATGGCTCAAAGATTGTTGATGTCATTCAGTTTCACTAAAAGATCTGATTCTACCAGATCAATTACATTACATAATTTTTTGTTTGAAAAAACAAATAAAACACATCAGAACAGGAGAAATTATGTGTATTATGTGTGTGTGTATTTATATGTCATTTAAATCACTGTACAGTGTGTGTGCGTGTTTGTTATGCATGCACTATATTTTAAAAGTTCAGTTTTGATACACATGATTTTAGTGAGGTTATGTGGGCAAGTGCAGAACCCATTCGGGCAAGTGATTTTTCCTGTGACTTGCCCAACTTTTTAAATATTTTTTTAAATGATCATTTATAAATCATCTCGTTGGCATTATTCATATGCATTATAATATATGGAATTTATATAGCGCTGAACCTTGTAAAACAAACAAATCGAAGCGCTTGCACTCAAATCATTTATACACATGCAACTTTCTTAAGATATTTCAAGTTCATGCGCACACACACATGCACACACACACACTGTTTCACACACACACACACACTGTCCTTCGGATGAGACTATAAACCGAGGCCCCGTGTGCGAACGCATGCAGAACATCTTGTGCACATGTTAAATCCTGTTCCGCTTTTCATAAGAGTAGGCCATTGTATGCCGGTAGGAACAGATGACAGAATGTACAAAACCACATACACATGGGGACTGGATGTAAAAAAAGCACATGAATGCTTATTCCATTATCCTCAGTATAAAAGAATAAAATGAAAAAAGAAAAGAAAAAAAAAGTGGAAAAAAAAGTTAATGTCGATCCCTGTACTGAAGTATCAAGGTGTAATTTTGTCTCTATTTGCTTTAAGAAACATGTTTTAAAGTACCCTAGCCCTCATTCTCACCACTTATTACGAAGCCAAACTTGTCAAGTTTTCATTTTATCACTTCCTGCAGTCTATCGCTTCAATTGGTAATAACTTTTCACAAAATTGTCCGATTCTCTATCTATTTTTTATATTATTGAACAGGCGTTTTATTGCAGATTTATAACATGTCAACAACTAAAAAATGGCTTCTGGTGCAATGCGACTCATAATGTGGTGAAATGTCACATTTCAGGCAGGTGGTAGGGGTTGTGTTGCTAATTTTCAGATTTCCATTGATCATAAAATGACAACCTCTCCTCAACCTTGTACTAAAGTGTCAAGGCATAATTTTGTTTCATTTTGCTTTAAAAAATGCGTTAAAAAAAAATCCAACTCCTCACACTATTCCTGACCATCTACTATGATGCAAACAATTCATCAATTTCTTACTTCCGTCACTTCTTAGTGGTCTAGCATTTCAATTTGTAATAACTTTTCATTGAATATTCCGATTTGTAATCAGTTCTATCACTGAATAGCTATTATTCAAATAATGCAGATCAATAATATAAAAAAAGGTAAAGGTAAAAGTGTCCTATAACCTATGGTGTCATAGGGGAGTGAGGCATCAGAGACCTCAGCTTCTCCAGGGGCCAGCATATTGAGGGCGGTGGCGCCTGTCTCCTCTCCCTCGCTGCTTTACCTTCCCTGACCCTAAAGAGGGCAAGGTACCCATTTACAGCTGGGTGAACAGGGGGACTGTACTGAAGCCAAGGCGCACAAATGGTCACCCATCCACTTGGTAACCAGGCTTGCTGCTGCTTAATACTGGCTCGGGGAAAGCGAGTGCTCTGCATATCATATCACTACTAAGCTCAAATTTTTTTTTTTAAAACCCAACAACACAATCAAAAAAACAATCTCAAAACCCTTCTTCCCTCCACCAACCCTTTCACCCAAAACAAAACACACAAACCAACAAAAACATAACCTCCCCAACTCCCCTCCCCGTGAAATATCCCATCCACTCACTACCCCTACCCCCCCACCCCCTGTGAAATATATATCCCATCCACTTGGCTAATCAATATCAGAAATATGCTTTCGAGAAGCAGAGGCATTATCAGCACCACTGTCGTCGTCGTCAGAAGCACCAGTAGTGGCGGCGGCAGCATTACCCGCTCCGTCATCCATGCCGAGGACAGCTATGGAGGGCAAGATGGTATGTTCCAAGCTGGCCACCGTTTCCTCTATCTCCGAATTTAATGCTGGAAAGAATAAATTAATAAAAAAACCCAAACCCCCCCCCCCCCCCCAACCCCCACACACCAAAAAAGCGCATATGAGTAACAGAAATGTGAAGTTGAGACATCATTACTTGACCGAATACAAACCATAATCCCATAAGTCATTAAAAAAAAAATTTTTTTGGTGTGTGAAAATCAATGCCATGGTCCCCCCCCGCCCTTAAAAATGCAAAACCGTCAAGTCCAGTCCAGTCAAGGACACTTTTGTCATCCCCATGTAGGGCAATGACAATAGTGACAGGCACATTGATACGAATCGTAAATCTCGAAAAAGACACAGAAATGGCTATGTTTTGTATTTGGTTGTTGTTGTTGTTTTTTTAAAAACATTCCGAGATAACTTCAAATGAAAAACAAATCACAAACACACACATGTATATGCACACACACACTCATATACACACACATTTGCATGCACACACACTCACTCATAGACACACATGAAAAAAAGTAAATGCATTGCTTATTCAATGTACCATCTGGAAATAAAAATTTGACTTGACTTGACTTGCATGCATGCGCACACACGCGTGTCTCTTCTTTTTGGGAATGTTCAACAATTATTGAGCTGTATTGTACTATTTGAGGGATAGGATAGCTCAGCTGGCAAACAAGAACCATTGCTAGATACAGTCAAACGAAGGAAATTGAAATGGTTTGGCCACACAACAAGGCATAACAGCCTGTCAAAGACAGTCCTGCAGGGAATGGTGGAAGGAGCAAGGAGGCAGGGACGACCACGCAAAAGCTGGATATCCAACATCAAGGAGTGGACCGGCCTCACTGTACCAAACCTCCTGAAAGCAGCCCAGGACAGAACCATTTGGCGGTCCACTTGCAGCGTCCGTGCGGGTACCCCAACGGTCGTCCCGACCAAGGGATGAGTGAGTGAGTGATAGCTCAGCGGTCAAAGCGCTTGCTTTCCCCGAGCCAAATTATGCAGCGTTGAGCGTGGTTACCAGTTGGATGGGTGACAGTTTCCACGCCTTGGCTTCAGTGCAGTTCCCCCAGTTCACCCAGCTGTAAATGGATACCTGCCCTCTTTAGGGTCAGGGAAGGTAAAGCAGCGAGGGAGAGGAGATGGGCACCGCCCTTAATATGCTGGCCCCTGGAGAAGTTGAGGTCTCTGACGCCTCGCTCCCTTACGACCACATAGGTCATGGGACACCCTTTACGTGTTACAAGTCGGTACTTTTCCGGTGGGAAAGGAGGTAGGAGTGGAGGATAGCTTAGGGGTTGGAGTCTTATGCTCGTGATCTGACCACTCGGGCCCAAGCCACCACCACAAGGGCACCCATATTTCAGGGAATGTTCTCCCTGGAGTTCACATCAGTGCTGACTCCACTTCTACCCCACAAGTTCTGTGGATGAGAGTATAAACGGAGGCCCTGTGTAGCAAACACACGCAGTTCAAGGGGATATTTTTCCCCTGGAGTTAACATCAGTGCAGACTCCACTCTCCCCCAAAAGTCCTTCGTGTGAGACTATAAACCGAGGCCCCGTGGGCGAACGCACGCAGAACATCTTGCGCACATGTTGAGTCCTGTTCCGCTTTTCAAAAGAGTAGGCCATTGTGTGCCGGTGGGAACAGATGACAGAATTTACAAAACCGCATACGCACAGGGACTGGATGTAAAAAAGCACATAAGTGCTTATTCCATTTTCCTCGATATAAAAGAATAAAACTAAAATAAATAAAATAAACACACACACACATGATCCCCCACCCACCCACACACACACACACCTTCTTCACATTAGACTATAAACCGAGGTCCTGTGTGCAACCGCACACAGAACTTGCGCACACATTAAAACCCGTTCCACTTTTCAGAAGAGTAGGCCGTTATGTGCCAGTGGGAATAAATGATAATTACAAAACTGCATACACATGGGGACTGGATATAAAAAAAAGCAGATGGGTGCTTATTCCACTATCCTCAAAATAAGTAATAATAATAACAAAGGGTTAGACACACATATATATATGCATACACACCCACATGCATACATACCCACACGCACAACCCCCAAACTCCCCCCCCCCCGCCCCCCCGAACACACATCCACACCCAAGAATTACCTGCGCTCAAATGATGCCGATTGTGGTCCTGGTGGTGATGGTGATGATGGTGATGGTGGTGGTGATGAAGATGGTTCTGCGCAGAAGCACGTGGACTCTGCCCACCAGCAGTTTGCTTCACATCCTGCACCACCTTCTGACTGTAGTCTTCAAAACGATGCACTAGACCCTCTGAATCCACACACACACAACAAAAGGCATCTTTTTGTTGGTGTGTCCAAAGTATGCTGATCTACGTTCACAACTTCTTCCCCCCCCAAATACTTCAGAAACCCCTCAATGTTCAAATTTGTGTTACTGCTTTCTTGTGGAAACAAAGACATTATTTTGAAACTCTGTAATTACATCTATGGGGACGGGATAGCTCAGTGGTCGGAGCACTCACTTTCCCCCAGCCAAGTTAAGCAGCGTCGAGCGTGGTTACCAGTTGGATGGGTGACCGTTTGCGCGCCTTGGCTTCAGTACAGTTCCCCCAGTTCACCCAGCTGTAAATGGGTACCTGCCCTCTTTAGGGTCAGGGAAGGTAAAGCAGCGAGGGAGAGGAGATGGGCGCCGCCCTCAATATGCTGGCCCTAGAGAAGTGAGGTCTCTGACGCCTTGCTCCCCTACGACCTTATAGGTTATGGGACTCCTTTACCTTTTTTTAATTACATCTACAAAGCATATCTAATCAGGAAAGATTCACTTGAAAGTGGAACTGTGTTACTGTATGTGCATGTTATGCGAATGTGAACTCCATTTGTATGGGTCCGTGGCCTAACAAATAAATCATTTGACTTTGACACAAAACAAAAGGCATGGAAAAAAAAATGTCTGGCCCAGCATAAAGTTAACATAAGTGCAGACTCCACTCTCTCCCAAAAAGTCCTTCAGATGAGACTATAAACCGAGGTTTCCGTGTGCAAACGCATGCAGAACATCTTGCGCACACGTTAAAATTCTGTTCCGCTTTTTCGTAAGAGTAGGCTATTGTGTGCTGGTGGGAACAGATGACATAATTTACAAAACCGCATACACACGGGGACTGGATGTAAAAAAGCAAATAAGTGCTTATTCCATTATTCTCAAAAATAAAAGAATAAAATAAGATTGATAACAATAACCCCCGCCTCCCCCCCCTCTCCCCGATACACACACCCCCACCACCTTCCCCCCACATTCAAACCTCTCCACCTACACACTCCACCCACCAACCCTCCCTCCAACCCCCCCTCACCCCCACATTCCCCCTCCACCCACCCCTCCCACACACACCCCTCCCTCCAACCCCCCTCCCTCCAACCCCCCACATTCCCCTCTCCCTCCACCCACATACCCCTCCCTCCCACCCACACACCCCCTCCCTCCACCCCACACCCCTCCCACACACCCCCCCCCCCTCCCTCCCACCCTCATCCCCCCTCCCTCCACACCCCCCCTCCCTCCACCCCCCCTCACTCTCCTCCTCCACACACCCCTCCCTCCCACCCTCCTCCCTCCACACCCCTCCTACCTCCCTCCCTCCCTCACTCCCCTCCACCCCCCCTCCCTCCCCCCCACACCCTCCTCCACACCCCCCCTCCCTCCCCCACACCCCCCCACACACACCACACACATTCACATTCCCCCCTCTCTCTCTCTCCACCCTATTCTACTCTACCCTATACTACCCCTACACCCACCCGCCTCAGTCATGGACACCAGCTCCTTCATGTCCGTGCGGAAGGAGCGCAGGAGGGACAACTGCTGCCGGGCCTTCTCCTTCGGGGGCATGCTCTGCACCTGCAGGAGCTCCTCCTTCAGCCGGTCCCGGGAGCTCTGCAGGTCCGTCAGCATCTTGCCCAGCATGCAGTCCAGCTGAGACTGCACCTTCTGACTCCGCCGCTCCGCCGCTTTCTCCTGCAGGTCGAGGCGCTCGTACTCCTGCGCGCACACACACCACCGTCGTTGTTGTTGTTGGTTATTTGTATTGTATGTGTGTTTTGTCCGTCGTGTCCGACGATGACCTCCAAAACAGCAGAGGTGGCAGCTGCTGTTTTAATAATAATAGTATATGGAATTTATATAGCGCTGAATCTTGTAAAAAAAACAAACAAATCGAAGCGCTTGAACTCAATCATTTACAGGCATGCAACTCTCCTTAAACATAATGAACAACAGATTTCAAATCCATGCTGCACACGTATGCACGCACGCACGCACACACACACACACGGAACAACACTTAGAAGGTGAAAGATGCTGTTGAAAATTAGGGACAGATATGAGGGGGGAAAGCCTCAGGTAGGAAATAAGTGTGTTTTGAGGCTGGATTTGAAGGAATCAAGTGAAGCTTTTGGCGAAGTGAAAGAGGGAGGTCATTCCAGGTGGATGGACCAGAAACAGAGAAGGAGTGACGGCCAACAGTGGTTTGTTTGAATCTGGGTGTTCGAAAGCACAAAGTATCTGCGGCTGAACGAAGGGAACGGGATGGAGTGTACAGGTGAAGACAGTTACAGAGATAAGAGGGTGCAGATATTGATTTTATACTCCAGTCTTTGTGAGACAGGCAGCCAGTGAAGAGATCGCAGAAGAGGAGTGATGTGTTCAGATTTTTCCTTTCTTAGGACCTGTCGAGCTGCAGAGTTGTGTATGTGTTGAAGAGAGTGGATAGATGATGCTGTAGGCCAGCCAAAAGAGAATTACAGTAGTCTAAACGTGAAAGAATGAGAGATGTGACAAGCTTGGAAGTTGCATCAGTGGACAGATACTTGCGAATCGCGCTTATGCGTCGTAATTGATAGTAGCAAGACTGGCAGGTCTGGGTGATGAATTTTTTCATAGAGAGTGTGTTTTCAAGAACTACTCCTAAATACTTCACAGAGTTGGACAAAGGAACTGACGTATTGCCGAATTCTATTGAAGTTTTTGCGATAGAGGAAAGTTTACGTTGGGTCCCTATGAGCATGGCTTCGGTTTTATCGGCATTAAGTTGTAGCTTGTTCTGAGTCATCCAGTTTTGAATGTCTTGAAGGCAGTAGAACATATTTGTCGGGAGGGAAGGCAAGTTTTCAACAGTATCACTGCACTGAAGCTGAGTATCATCGGCATAGAAATGATGATCAATATGGTGGTTGTTTATTATATGTGAGAGTGGAGCAGTGTAGAGAGTAAAGAGAACAGGGCCCAGGACTGATCCCTGCGGGACTCCACATTCCATTTTGACAGGTTTTGATTGAATTTTGTTTACAATAACTTTCTGGAACTGGTCTGTGAGGTATGAAGTAAACCAGGTGAGGGCTGTGCCGTTAATACCAAACGTATTTTGGAGGTGAGAAAGAAGAATTGAGTGATCTATGGTATCAAAGGCTGTTTTGGAAGGATGACAGCAGAGGAGGCAGCTGCTGTTTTGGAAACTGGGTAGAAATTTGATTTATAGTGGAGATGCCTTGCCCACAGTACATTCCCACTCTCTCGGCCAAGTGGGCATAAGGACAGTCTGCGTTGGAGATGTTCTCCAAAGGCCAGCTAGCCCCACACAGGGCTGCATCAGCACATAAGGACTGTGCGAGTCAAGCCTCCTAGTCAGAGAGTCATAGTCGATCACTAAAGACTAAGCTGTGAAGTGGAATTCCATGAGTGGGAAAGAAAGCCACTGGTCATACAGCCTCTCACTTCACTGTTGTTGCCCCCAGCGTCAACGGTTTAATCAAGAACTGTGATAAAGCCGACATACATACGTTGGTTATTTGGTTGCTTTTTTATTTTATTCTTTTATATCGAGGCTGATGAAATAAGCTCTTATGTGCTTTTTTAAATTTTACATCCAGTCCCCCTGTGTGTTTGCGGTTTTTGTCAATTCTGTCATCTGTTCCTACCGGGCACACAATGGTCCTACTCTTACAAAAAGCGGAACAGGATTTAATGTGTGCGCAAGATGTTTGTTCTGCGTGCGTGCGTTCGCACACACGGGGGCCTCGGTTTATAGTCTCATCCGAAGGACTTTTGGAGAGGAAATATGCTTTTGTATGCATGTGTGTGTGTGTGTGTGTGTGTTTGTGGGTGGAGTGCAAGCGCCTTGGTTCGTTTTTACAAGATAAAGCGCTATGTGTGTGTGTGTGAGTGTGTGTCAAGTCAAGTCAAAATGATCTTTATTGAGGGTCAAAGATTAAGTTTAAAAAACTTTTTTTCATCCTGCCCTCACAAAAAAAAGAGAAAATCAAGAAAATTGACATATAAAAGCAATCAAAATACAATGTTCACACGTGTTGGAAGACAAAAATCTATGGAGACTTTTAAATTTTTATATATATATATAAATCCAGACTAAGAAAACATGATAAAGCATGTGTGTGTGAGTGTGTGTGAGTGTGTGTGTAGCGCTCTGTGTGTGTGTTTGTGAGTGTGTGTGTGTGTGTGGCACTGTGTGTGAGTGTGTGTGTGTGTGTAGCGCTGTGTGTGTGTGTGTGTGTGAGTGCGTGTGAGTGTGAGTGCGTGTGTGTGTGTGTGTGTAGTGCTGTGTGTGTGTGTGTGTGTAGTGCTGTGTGTGTGTGTGTGTGTGTGCGCGAGCGAGTTAAAAACCAAATCAAAGCGCTTGCATTCAACCCACCCCTCCTCACACACACATGCAACCAACACCGTGTATGCGGGAGGGGTGGGTTGAATGCAAGTGCTTTGATTTTTTAAATTTTTTTTTTTACAAGATATGGCTGTAGCTAGTACCAATAGACTGCGCTGGTTTGGGCACGTTCAACGGAAAGCAGACCACCACATCATGGAAAGAGCAATGAACTTCATAGTGGATGGAAAGAGACCAAAGAGACCTAGCAAAACCTGGGCTGCCTGTATTGCAGATGATCTTAGAGAAAGGGGCATAAATAAGGAGGAAGCTCAAAACAGAGAGAGATGGAGAAGGCTCATCAATCAATGTCAAACCTCCCCTGGGAGAAACATGACAAAAAAGGAAGAAGAAGAAGACATAGCGCTATATAAATACTCCTGCATACATGTTTGCTGGTTGCTGTGTGTGTGTTAAGGAGGTTGGGTTTGGGTGCAAGCACTTTTTGTTTGTTTGGTGGTTGTTGTTTTTTTACAAGATAGAGCGTTATATAAATTACATTTATTCGTTATTGCTATTACAGGGCAAAGGTGAACACAAGAATTCAATTATTTGGTTAAAAAACAAACACACCACCCCCAAAAAAAAAGAGAAATAGATTACTCATGACCCAGGAAAAATAAAAATTATTAGTTGAAAAAACACAAACTCATGACCCCCCTCTTCCCCCCTGTGAGTGTGTGTGTGAAAGCATAAGTGTGTGTGTGTGTGTGTGTGCATGCACACATGCATTGTGTGTGTATGTGAAAGCATGAGAGAGAGTGTGTGTGTGTCTGTGTGTGTGATGAATTTCATTTTATCATGGAATGTCCCCACTTCAAACATTTACGACAAGATTTTATTCCCCGACATTTTCTTCAACCCATGTCCAGTTATAATTTTTGTAGGCTAATGAAATGCAAATCCCGAAAAGTTCTCCTGTCGCTCTCAAAATTCATAAAGATTTGCAGGTATTTTCTGAAATTCCAATTGTCTTTCACAAGTGTAGATTATGTCTTTTAAAGAAATGTGTATACTTAAAAATAGTATTGAGTCGTTAATACTGTTTGCTTATCATTATTATGATGAACTCTTGCTTTTCAGTTACCGTTAGTATTCATATCATATTTGGGTGTATTGCTGTTAGGTTTATTCTCCTGTTCAATTTATTTGTAATCCTCCATACCCCAAAACTACGGCAAAAGGGGTGAAAGAAATTAAATCTTGAGTCTTGAGCGTTTTATTTATTTAATTTTATTCTTTTATATCAAGGATAATGAAATAAGCACGTGCTTTTTACATCCAGTCCCTGTGTGTATGTGGTTTTGTAAATTCTGTCATCTGTTTCCACCAGCACACAATGGCCTACCCTTACGAACAGCAGAACAGGATTTAACATGGGCACAGATGTTCTGTGAGCGTTCACACACGGGATCTCAGTTTATAGTCTCATCCAAAGGACTTTTGGGAGGAGTGGAGTCTGCACTGATGTTAACTCCAGGGGAAAATATCCCCCTTGAACGGGAATCGAACACAGGTCATCAGATTGCAAGCACAATGCTCTAACCACTAGGCTATCCTGTCCTGTGTGAATGTGTGTGAGAGAGAGAGTGTGTGTGTGTGTGTGTGTGTGCCTGTGTCTGTGCATATGGTGTGAACATGTGCATCTATAGCAGAATAGCAGTAGCAAACACAATACAACGCACACATCACATAAAGCACAACACAACACACACACACAAAACAACAACAGCAACAATAATAACACCCACCCCACCCTGAAACCGCCAACAACCCCCCTCCCACCAACACACACACGCATGCATGCACACACACACACACATACAACTAAAAGAAACATCTACTGCAGCCATGGTTCGTGCTCCACACACACATATCGTCCCCCCACCCCCACAACCCAAACCAAACACACACAACACAAGATACCCCTCCACACACACACACAAACCCCCACCCCAACACATACAACCCCCCTCCCTCCCCAAAACACAACACACACACACCCATACCCCTCTACACACACACACAGACTCACACACACACACGGTTAGCCTGGTGGTTAGAGCGATGCTTTCGTGATCTGTTGACCCGGGTTCGAATCTCATTCAAGAGGAGTTTTCCTCTGGAGTTAACATCAGTGCCGACTCCACTCCCCCTACAAGTCCTTCGGATGAGACTATAAACAGAGGTCCTGTGTACTAACGTACACAGAACATCTTGCACACATGTTAAAATCTGTTTTGCTTTTTGGGAAGAGTAGGCCATTGTGTGCCGGTGGGATCGAATGACAAAATTGACAAAACTGCATACACACGGGGACTAGATGTAAAAAAGCACACGAGTGCTTATTCCATTATCCTCGATATAAAAGAATAAAGAAAGTAAGAAAGACAGAGAACAGTCCTCCCCACACACAACACCCCTTACCTCTCCCCCCCCCCCCCCCCTCCTGAAATATCCTGCAACCAAATACACAACAGCTCCCTCAACCTAAGACACACTCCTCCCCAACACACATCCCCCCCCCCCCCCTTCCAACCCTAAACACCCCCACCCCCCAACACACAATCCTCCGCCTCCCCCCTCTCTCCTCCACTTACACACTCACAACAACCCTCCCCCCAAACCCCCTCCCTCCCCCTCTCTATGCCACCCCCCCACCCCACCCTTTCCCCCAATACACTCACATACCCAAAACACCACACATACCACAAACACCACACATACCCACAAACACCCACAAACACCACACATACCCACAAACACCACAAACACCACACATACCCACAAACACCCACAAACACCACACATACCCACAAACACCCACAACACCACCCACATACCCACAATCACCCCCACCTTCCCCTCCCCCCACCACATAAAACCCCACCAACACCCACAACCAACAACTCCCCCCCCCCCCACAACACACCCCCCCCCCCCCCCCCCACCCCCCAATCCCCCCCCCCCCCCAATCTCCCCCTCCCACCACAATCTCCCTCCCCCCTACAACCCCCCCCCCCCCCCCCCCCCCAATCTACCCCCCCCCCCCACACACCACCACCTAACCCCCCCACCCCCCCCACAATCCCCCCCCCCCACACCCCAACCCCCACCCCAACCCCAACCCCCCCCACCCCTCCCCACCACCCCACACCCAACAGGTACCAGGCAGCCAAAATTAGATTATTTCTTTTAGTATTTAAAACCTATATAATCATAAAGATAATGATCAAACTTAAAAAACAAAACAAAAATGAAGTCTCTATCTTTCATACTTTCAGAGATATGGCTGTTTAAAAATGGGGTACGCTGATGGCCCTTGACAATTTCTAAAATCGTCCAAGTTGAACCTCATTAAAATTGTACTAAACATACATACCCAGTTGAAAATGAGTACTTAAATCTTTATAACATATATTCTTAAGATAAATAAGTTCCATGACACAAATGTATTGGTTGATATGTACTAGGGTGTCAAACTTTGAAAAACCACAATTTGACACATGTCAAATCTGTGAGATGTGCCAACTTTGAAGCATCAGAGCACAGTGAAAAAGACAAGCAGAAAGCTTCTTTCAGTTTAGACAGCTTGTACTAGTTATATTAATCACACTTATTTTTTTCTAAGGTGTTTGCTTGAGCAAAATGGGAGAATTTCATGTTAAAAACCTGGAGGTAATGCAATTTGCACAGCGGAAAAAGGGAGAATACTGACCTGCCATATGAAAAACAACCATAACTTTGAAACTATTCAATGAATTGTCTTCAAATTTTGCATGTAGTCTTAATACATTATTTTCTTATAATTAGTGGGTTTCTTTGCTATCTTTACAACCTTTTTTGTTTTTTATTCCAAAACAAGAGCTTACGGGGATGAGTTGACCGAGTTGTCCAAACAGAAATGGAAATTTTTCCTAAACTAACCGGCAGATTTCAATGAAATTTTGACACAATCTTTTATACACTGCTCTCTATCAAATTATATTACATATTCCTGATAACCATTTCCAACTTAAAAAACAAAAAAGTACTGATATCCTTTTGAGATGCCTGTACACATTTTCTCCCCAACTTGGCTGAACTTGCTTAAATTTTTGGTTCAGGATGTTATTTTTTTCAAGTTAAGCATTGTCAAGCTCTTTGGTTTTATTCTACATCTCCTGAAATAATAAAAAAGCTGTATGAAACTACAGCACACTGAGTTGTTTTGTCAATTTCCTCAGTAATTTTATCTTTTGTCTCTTCCAGCTGTCTTTGCGAGGCAGCAGCTGTTCTCTCAGCTTGTGATGCTTTCATTCTATTCTTCCTCTATAGAAAAAAGAGATTGAGGATTTTGCACATTCTGCACACTGAAATTAGCAGTGCTCAAATAAAAATAGCTCCATATCATGCTGTATATTTTGCCATTTGATACTTTTCATGACAGACTAATGACTACAGGAAGACAGTTTTGTTGGGGGGTTTTCTAAAAAAGAAAAAAAAAGTTATCAAATAAAAAAAGTCACATTGATACTCTTTGCATACTACTCTTCTTCTTGCATGAATTTGCCCTTGTTGTGTTAAAAAATGTTATTTAACATATTTACACATCATTTTAATTTAATTTCACTGTCTCAGTGTATGCATTTCTTCATCAATCACTATGTGATATAATGACAATTATATGTGTGTGTGTGTGTGTGTGTGTGTTGTGGTGGTAGTGTAGTGCTGGTTTGTGTGCTCTGTGCATACATGTGTGTGTGTGTGTGTGTCAAGTCAAATTTTTATTTCCAGATGGTACATTGAATAAGCAATGCATTTTCTTTTTTTGATCAAGCCATCTATCTATGAACAAAAAACAACTTGGTCAATATTATCTAACTACATTATTACCATAACCAATAATATTAAAACTAACTCAAAAGAAAAATAGAAACAGAGAAAAAAAGAAGAAAAAAACCACGCGCGAGCAAAACCCTAAAAAACCTCATAAACTCATTGTGTTGGCCAAACTGATCTGAGGATTTTTTGTTGTTGAATGTAATGAAGTGACAAGAAATTTAAAAATAAAAACAATAAAAAATCACACAATTAACTTGATACAAATCACAGCTTAACAAAAATGGCTTTAAAAAACACAAACCTTTGTCAGAAGCTCATGCCAGTAAAACAAAATAAAAATTTACAAGAGGATGGAAATTCTACTTAAGTAGCCTGAAGAACTGTTCAGTTTCTTTTTATTTCTTTTTTACCTTGGAATTTTTATTTACTAGAGTACTAACAAGAAGAAGAAGAAGAAAAAAAGACCCAGTAAAATCACAAAGAACTTCTCTACTGTTATTGAATTTCTTGGGGGCAACACCTGTAGGAAGATTAAACAAAACAAAAAAACCCACTTTCATTAATTATACTTCCATCTATAAAAAAAATTTTAAAAAGAGGCTGAGAAAGTAGTTGAAAAGTTTATTGCTACTTTGAAGCAACATGTAATGAAAACTACAAGTACAATGTGTTGTCTCAACAACTGCTATAAGTCGGCTTTCGATCTGTGCTGTTGACGGGCATACATGTGCGTGCGGGACCAGCTTCCGTTTGGTGAACTCTCTCTCAACGATGTTTTTATTGGCAAATTTCTCGTAAATCACGGAATCAATTCAATAACTAGCTCTCAAATCGCTAAATCAATGTTAGATATACCAATAAGTGGTATCGATTTCTCTCAGTTTCCCATCGCTACGATCGCTTCAAACTAAAAAGGTGTACCAGTCGAACTTGACCAGATCGTGCTCAACATGATCAAGTGTCATACGAACAAAATAAATAATAATTTTCCGAATACTAAGCAAAATGAAGTTATGGATTCGTTTAATACAGGTCTTAACTTGATATTTAACGCGTTAACTTGCCAAGTTTGTCCTGCAATTCCATGGCGTTTAACGTATTTGACTCGGTCGGCTTCGCTTCTTTCACTATGTTCCGCCATTTTTGTTTTTCTCACATGGTGTAAACATGGCTTGATGATACCTTCACTTTGATTGGCCGGTGAAGGAACTGTACTTAACCAATCATAGAGCTTGATACACCATTGGATTCAGCAAAGACTGGCCTTTCGATCGCACCATTAATGTCTGTGTTTACTTCGCCCGATGTTTCGTATCGTGTACCGAAAGTGGGCTAACTTGAACTCGCACTTTAAACTTCGATTTTAATTGATTTAAGCTTTTCGGATCTACTAAAAAATTATATCGAATTAAAGCTGGAAATATGCTCTTCTATTCTGACCTATTTTTAAGTTGATGCAGTGCAATAAGCACATCGTACATAGCGATTTTCTATGCATACCGATTCACTCGCTCGGCTAATGGCGGCTAGCGGTAGGTCGGCGCTTCGATTTTTGTGAAAAGAGTGGGTGTATTTGGAATTGTTTTGTTGTCACACCATGGCATACAAACACAAACGAACAACTCAGAGCACATAAGTAAACATCAATGTTTATTGTTTCATAATTTTTATCCCAATTATTTAGATAGTTCCCAAGATCTGGCCTGTCAAAAACATGCATTTTGCCCCCCTCAGCGCTACTTTCCCGCAGGCTGTTGGGTACCTACCCAACCCAACCCACCCCAACCCCACCCACACCACTCACCTTCTGCAAGAGCACTTCCCGCAGCACTAGCCGGTCCTGCTGCTCGGACAGGACCTTGCGTGCCCGCTGCGCCACGAAGGAGGCGCTGACGATGGCGCAGCCGCGCGCGTGGCCTTCCTTGACGCACTGCAGGCACAGGGTCAGGCCGTGCGTGTCGCAGTAGTAGGCTTTCCAGTTCTCCTCGCCATGGCTGCTGCCGTTGCTGCTGCTGCTGGGAGGGTGGAGCTGGCAGCGCTCCTGGCGGTCCTTGTTGACGTTGTCCAGGGTCAGCTCCGAGAAGGGCTTCATGACGTGCCGCCTGGGCGGGACGTAGGGGATGTTGGGGTGGTCGGCGTCTGGTGGTGTTGAGGAAGAGGAAGAAGAAAGAAGATGGAGATGATGAAGATGGTGGAGAAGATGATGGAGAAGGTGGTGGAGAAGAGGAAGAAGAAGAAGAAAAGTGAAATGATCAATGTTACAAACAGATTGAGATTTTTCAACGAACAATGTTACAAACAGATTGAGATTTTTCAACGAACAATGTTACAAACAGATTGAGATTTTTCCAGCGTCAAGATTTCTAGGATTGCTACGGATGGTGTTCTTTGAAGAAGAAGAAGAAGATGAAGATGGAGAACATGGAGAAGATGAAGATGGAGAAAGATGATGATGATAGAGAAGAAGAAGATGGAGAAGATGAAGATGAAGAAGATGAAGATGAAGAAGAAGATGGAGAAGAAGATGAAGAAGATGAAGAAGAAGAAGATGAAGATGGAGAAGATGAAGATGAAGATGGATAAGAAAAAGATGAAGAAGAAGAAGAAGATGGAGAAGATGAAGATGAAGAAGAGGAAGAAGAAGAAGAAAAGAGAAGTGATCAATGTTACAGACAGACTGAGATTTTTCAAGCGCCAAGATTTCTAGGATTGCAGAAGAAGAAGAAGAAGAGGAAGAAGATGGAGATGGAAGGAGAAGATGGAGAAGATGGAGAAGGAGGTGAAAAAGAAGAAGAAGAAAATGGAGAAGATGGAGAAGATGAAGATGGAGAAGATGGAGATGGAGGAGAAGATGAAGATGGAGATGATGGAGAAGAAGATGGATAAGAAAAAGATGAAGAAGAAGAAGAAGATGAAGATGGAGAAGAAGAAGATAAAGAAGAAGAAGAAGAAGAAGAAGATGGAGAAGATGAAGAAGATGGAGAAGAAGATGAAGATGAAGAAGATGAAGAAGATGGAGGAGATGAAGAAGATGAAGAAGATGGTGAGATGAAGATGGAGAAGATGAAGAGGAGAAGATGGAGAAGATGGAGATGAAGATGGAGAAGATGGAGAGGTGTGGGAAGAAGAAGAAGATGAAGAAGATGGAGAAGATGGAGAAGAGGAGAAGAAGAAGAAGAGAAGAAATGGAGAAGATGGAGAAGATAAAGATGGGGAAGAGTGGAGAACATGTAGAAGATGGAGAAGAAGATGGAAAGTAAAAGATGAGAAGAAGAAAATGGAGAAGAAGAGATGAGAAGGAGATGGAGATGATGGAGAAGAAGAAGATGAGAAGATGAAGAAGATGGAGAAGAAAAGATGAAGATGGAGATGAAGAAGAAGAAGAAGAAGAAGAAGAAGAAGAAGAAGAAGAAGAAGAGAAGATGGAGAAGATGGAGAAGATGAGAAGGATGAAGATGGAGAAGATGGAGAAGATGGAGAAGAAGAAGAAGATGGAGAAGATGAAGAAGATGGAGAAGATGAGAAGAAGGAGAAGATGGAGAAGATGAAGAAGATGGAGAAGAAGGAGAAGATGGAGAAGAAGAGAAGATGGAGAAGATGGAGAAGGATGGAGGAGAAGGAGGCGGAGAAGATGAAGATGGAGAAAGAAGAAGAAGAAGAAGAAGAAAGAGAAGTGATGATCGAAATGTTACAACAGATTGAGATTTTTCAAGCGCCAAGATTTCTAGGATTGCACAGATGGCATTCTTGAACAGAAGAAGAAGAAGAAGAAGAGAGAAGAAGAGAGAAGATGGAGAAGAAGGAGAAGATGGAGCAGATGGAGAAGAAAAAGAGATAGATGGAGAAGAAATGGAGAAGATGGAGAAGAAGAAGAGAGAAGATGGAGAGAGAAGAGGCGGAGAAGATGAAGATGGAGAAAGGAGAAAGAAGAAGAAGAAGAAGAGAAGAAGAGAAGTGATTGATCGAACAATGTTACAAACAGATTGAGATTTTCAAGCGCCAAGATTTCTAGATTGCTACGGATGCATTCTTGAAGAAGAGAGAAGAAGAAGAAGAAGAAGAAGAAGAAGAAAGAAGAAAGAGGAGAAGAAGAAGAAGGAGAAGATGGAGAAGAAGAGAGAAGAAATAGAAGAAGAGAAGAGAAGATGGAGAAGAAAGAAGAGAAGAAGAAGAATAGAAGAAGAGAAAGAAGAAGAGAAGAAGATGAAGAAAATAGAAGATGGAGAAGAGAGAAGAAGATGAGAAGATGAAGAAGATGAGAAGATAGATGAAGATGGAGAAGATGAGAAGATGAGAGATGGAGAAAAAGAGATGAAGAAGATGGAGAAGAAGAAGAGAAGAGGAGAAGAAGAGAAGAAAAGAGAAGAGAGAAGTGGAGAAGAAAGATGTAGAAAAAGATGAGATTAAGGAAGAAGATGAGAAGATGGAGAAGAAGAAGGAAGAAGAAGAAGGAAGATGAGAAGATGAGAAGAAGAGAAGATGGAGAAGATGAGAAAGATGAGAGATGGAAGAAAGAAAGATGGAGAGAAGCGAGAATGAAGATGGAGAAGATGAAGAAGAAGAAGAAGAGAAGTGATGAGAGAAAGAACAGATGAGATTAAGAAGATTTGATGAGGAGATCTGAAGAAGAGAAGAAAGAAGAAGAAGAAGATGGAGTTGAGAAGAGAAGAGAAGATGAGAAATAAAGATGAATATCAATGTTACAAACAGATTGAGATTTTTCAAGCGCCAAGATTTCTAGGATTGCAAGGATGGAGATTGAGAAGGATGGAGAAGAAAAGAAGATGAAGAAGAAGAAGAAAGATGAAGAAGATGGAGAAGAAGAAGATGAGAGAGAGAGGAGAAGAAGAGGAAAGAAGAAGAAGAAGAAGAAGAAGAAGAAAGAAAAAGAGAAGAAGAAGAAGAAGATGGAAGAAGAAGAAGAAGAAGAAAAGAGAAGAGAGATTAGAAGAAGATAATTAAGCGAAGATTAGAGAGAAGATGGAAGAAGAGAGAAGATGAAGAAAGAAGAGAAGAAGAAGAGAAGAAGAAGATGAAGATGCGAAAAGATGAAGAAGAGAGGAGAGAAGAAAAGAGAAGATGGAAGAAAGATGGAGAAGAAGAAGAAAAGAAGAAGAAGAAGAAGGAGAAAATGAGAAGAGAAGAGAGAAGATGAAAGAAGATAGAGAGAAGATGGAGAAGAAGAAGATGGAGAAGAAGAAGAAGATGGAGAAGATGAAGAAGATGGAGAAGATGGAGAAGATGAAGAAGATGGAGAAGAAGATGGAGGAAGGAGGCGGAGAGATGAAGATGGAGAGAAGAGGAAGAAGAAGAAGAGAAGAAGAAGAAGAAGAAGAAGAAGAAGAAGAAGAAGAAAAGAGAAGTGATTGATCGAACAATGTTACAAACAG
Organism: Rapana venosa; assembly: GCA_028751875.1. Lineage (NCBI taxonomy): Eukaryota > Metazoa > Mollusca > Gastropoda > Neogastropoda > Muricidae > Rapana > Rapana venosa. Next base: position 22,928,284 of record CM054164.1, read on the forward strand.
ATTGAGATTTTTCAAGCGCCAAGATTCTACGATTGCTACGAATGGCATTCTTTGAAGAAGAAGAAGAAGAAGAAGAAGAAGAAGTTGGAGATGGATGGAAAAGAACAAGAAGAAGAGGAAGAAGAAGAAGAAAAGAGAAGTGATCAATGTTACAAACAGATTGAGATTTTTCAAGCGCCAAGATTTCTAGGATTGCAGAAGAAGAAGAGGAAGAAGATGGAGATGGATGGAGAAGAACAAGAAGATGGAGATGAAGATGGAGAAGATGGAGAAAGAAGATGAAGAAGAAGAAGAAGATGGAGAAGAAGAAGAAGAAGAAGAAGAAGAAGAAAAAAAAAAAAAGATGAGACGATAAACTGAGGTCCCGTGTGTTACACAAAATTATTCAGCGCACGTAAAAGAACCCACAGCAACAAGAGAGTTGTCCCTGGCAAAATTCTGTAGAAAAAAGCCACTCTGATAGGGAAATAAATACAGTTGCAGACCAAAAAGAGAAAAAAAAGGGTGGCGCTGCTCTTGTGGCGACGTGCTCTCCCCGGGGAGAGCAGCCCGAATTTCATGCAGAGAAGTGGTATAAATAAATAAATAAAAATAAATAATAAGTGATCGATTGATCAATGTTACTGACAGATTTAGATTTTCAAGCGCAAAGATTTCTAGGATTGCTACGGATGGCGATCTTTGCTTAAATGACGCACGCATCGGTGATGGGATGGTGACGACCTGGGTTTGATTCCCGTTCAAGGGGGTTATTTTCTCCTGGAGTTAACGTCAGTGCCGACCCCACTCTCCCCAAAAGTCCTTCGGATGAGACTATAAACCGAGGTCCCATGTGCGAACGCACGCAGAGCATCTTGCGCAAACGTTGAAATCCTGTTCCGCTTTTCGTAAGGGTAGGCCAATGTGTGCCGGTGGGAACAGATGACAGAATTTACAAAAACGCATACACACGGAGACTTGATGTAAAAAAAAGCACGTAGGTGCTTATTTCATTATCCTCGATATAAAAGAATAACTAACTAACTAAATAAATACCTTCGTATCACCCACGAACCGGGTTACCGTAGCATACTAATGTGCTTAGTGCATGTGTACTAGGAAAGAAGGGTTCTCTCCTTTACCATAGGGAAAGTGTTACAAAAATTAATTTTTAAAATAATTCATTTTGTTGTTACAAATTATACATTATTATATGCACGACAAGTATCAATTAGCGAGTTAACGTTTAGCGCTGGGTCCGCTCCCAAGTCTGTCGGATGAGAGTATAGCTTGAGACCTGGTGTGTGAATGCAAGCAGAGCAGCTCTGCACACAATTTGAAAACCTTTTTCTGCTAATAATAATGTGTGGAATTTATATAGCGCTGAATCTTGTAAAGCAACAAATCAAAGCGCTCAGATTTTTTTTTTTTTTTTTAATGGAGGAAGCTGGAATAAGCACTCATGTGGTTTTTTTACATCCAGTCCCTGTGTGTATGCGGTTTTGTAAATTTTGTCATCCCTTCCCACCGGCATACAATGGCCTACTCTTTCGAAAAGCGGAACAGGATTTAACGTGTGCGCAAGATGTTCTGCGTTCGCTCTTTTGGAAGAGAAGGCTATTTTATGCCAGTTGGAATGATGGCTACTTTGATGGTGGGTAAAAAAACCCAGTTACATAACACAAAACCTCACCACTAGCGAACCTTATGGATCCATAGTCTAGAGGTAACGCACCTGCCTAGAAAGCAAAAGTCCAGGTTGGAAGTGTGTGCGGTGGTTCGAATCCCGTTTGAACCCGAAACTATTCCCCCATCCATTAGACCATGAGTGGTGGTCTGGGTGCTAGTCTTTCATGAGTGGTGGTCTGAAAATGTCCCCCCCCCCCCCCCCATCACTCCCCTTTTCAAACACACACACACACTCGACACACACACACACACACACACACACCCACCCTCCACACACACTTGACACACACCCACCCACACACTCGACACACACACGACACACACACACACAACCCCACCACACACTCGACACAACACACACACACACTTGACACACACTCTCGACACACCCACACACACACACACAACACAACACTCCACCCACCCACCACACAACACCCTCCACACAACCCAACACACACAACCCACCCACTCCGATGTCAGCTCTCCCAGCTTTGGCCACGGCGGCCTCTCTCTTGGCCTCGGCCTTGGCCACGCGCTTGTTGACGGCCTTGGCGTGTTTGCGCCGGCACTCCCGGCACAGCTTGACGAAGCAGGTCAGGCAGAGGAGGAAGGCCTCCTGGGAACACTTCTCGCACACGTGGGGACCCTGAAGCTTCCGGTGCCCGCTCACCAGGGTCGCCATGCTCAGGTCCGTAGGAAGGGCCTCGCAGATTTCTTCCGGCGTCATCGAGGAGGGCAACCTGCCCCAACAGTTCGCGGAGACAGGGGGCCCAAAAAAACTCGTGTCGGTTATGGATGTCCAGCGAATTTTGCCAAGGAGTAGTAATAAAGTAAAGGAGTCCCATAACCTGTAAGGTCGTAGGGGAGCGAAGCGTCAGAGACCTCACTTCTCTAGGGCCAGCATATTGAGGGCGGTGGCGCCCATCTCCTCTCCCTCGCTGCTTTACCTTCCCTGGCCCTAAAGAGGGCAGGTACCCATTTACAGCTGGGTGAACTGGGGGAACTGTACTGAAGCCAAGGCGCACAAATGGTCACCCATCCAAGTGGTAACCACGCTCGACGCTGCTTAACTTGGCTGGGGGAAAGCAAGTGCTCCGACCACTGAGCTATCCCGTCCCTACTAAAAAAAAATGTTGGAACAAATTCTGTTGGGAGATGTTGGTGGTTGAGAGATTAGCTACCTTCAGTCATGACGAGCTCTTGATATATATAACAACAACCCTGCACTCTCCTTTAAAGGAGAGAAAATTTTTTTTCTGAAGTTGGAGTATGGCTGCCTGTATGGTGAGGTACTTGGAAAGAGTCATGCACACAAACTTCTCATCCGGTGTACTTCTTAAAGTGCTTTGATTTGGGTGGTTTTTTTTTGCAAGATATAGCGCTATATAAATTCCATGTATTATTATTATTATTATTATTATTATTAATCTCACCGTGATTCCCAGGTGGGATGATGAGTGAGTCAAGAGTGCATGTTCTGGGTGACCCCCAGGGTGTAAAGCTGGGGAATGCACAACAACAACAACAACAACAACAACAACAACAGCAGCAACAAGAAAGACAGTTGGTACATAAATGGAAAGAAAGTTAGTTGTTAACTCATTCAACCCGAGTCCGAGCAATGGTAATCTGCCAGTGTTCACAAAGAGCGTTGCTACATCAATGGAAAGACTCAATGACTGAAAGAGAGTTGTTTAATTAACTCATTCAATGCCGAGTCTGAGCAACTGGCAATCTCTATATCTGCCAATGTCCACAAAGACAGTTGGTACATAAACTTGTGACACTCCACCCCAAGAATGAGTTGCTTTGCACCTCACCACACTTTTCTGCTAGAAGCCATTTTAGGCAGGTGGAGGGAGGGGGGGGGGGGGGGCGGTCAAGACATTAATTTTGATTGATTAAAAAAAACTATAGCCATTCTTGTGCTGAAGTATCAAAGCATAGTTTTGTTTCCGTTTGCTTTCTTGACATATTTAACAACACCCAAGCCCTCATTCTGACCATCTCTTATAATGCAAAACTTGTCACTTTCTGATTTTGTCACTTTCTGCAGTCTACCATTTCGGTTTGTAATCACTTTTCCACTGGCTGCCTGTGCCACAGAGAGTAAACTATAACATCAGTACCCTCTGTTACAAACGCCTCCACAAAACTGCACACTCCTACCTCTGTGAATGTCTTCACCTGTACACTCCTTCTCGTTCCCTCCGCTCTGCTGCAGATACCTTGTGCTTACGAATACCTAAGATTCAACCAATCCATCATTGGCTGTCACTCTTTCTCTATTTCCTGTCCATCAACCTGGAATGACCCTTGCCTCTCTCTTCGCCAAAAGCCTACTTATGACACTTTTAAATGCAGTCTCCAGACATACCAAAAACTAAGACTTTTCCTCTTGTTTCATCTCAGAACTGTCCCTCCCATCAACAGCCAGAATCCCATCATCCTGCCAAAGTGTATAACCTTTATGTATGTGTGTGTGTGTGTGCATGTATGTGTGCACATTTGAATTTGTTTAATCTGAGCTATTGACTGTAAGAATGGGTTGAATGCAAGTGCTTTGATTTGTCTTTGCAAGATATGGCACTATGTGAATTTCATCATCCTTATTATTATTACTATTCTTCTTATTATTATTATCATTATAAAAATAATTATTACTATCATCATCATTATCATTATGTGGATCGGTGGTCTAGAGGTAACGCGCCTGTCTAGAAAGCGAAAAGTCCGGGTCGGAAGTGTGCGGTGGTTCGAATCCCGTTTGGGCTCGAAACTTTCCCCCCATCCATAAGACCATGAGTGGTGGTCTGGGCGCTAGTCTTTCGGATGAGACGATAAGCGAGGTCCCGTGTGTTACACAAAATTATTCAGCGCACGTAAAAGAACCCAAGGCAACACAAGAGAGTTGTCCCTGGCAAAATTCTTAGAAAAAAAAGCCACTCTGATACGGAAACAAACACAGTTGCAAACCCCCCCAAAACAAAAACAAAAAAAACCCAGGGTGGCGCTACTCTTGTAGCGATGCGCTCTCCCCGGGGGAGAGAGAAGAACAGCCCAAATTTTATGCAAGAGAAATCTCATGACTTAATTCGTGACTTAATTAAAAGTGGTATAAAATAAATTTTAAAAATTAAAAAAAAAAAAATCACAACAGAGCTGAAGACCTTCCAACATACCTGAGGAACCATTCGGAAGCCGGCCCAGGCCAGGACAGACAAGGAGTGGAGAAGATTTGTTGCTGCCCTACTGTGCCGCCCAATAAGGCACACAAAGGCATTGATGATGATAATAATAATAATAATGACAATAATGTATGGAATTTATATAGCACTGAATCTTGTAAAGCAACACATCAAAGCGCTGATGATGATCACAACACAAAACATTCAACAAAACACCAACCCAAACAAATCCCCCCCCCCCCCTTTTACCTGCATATCGCCTCGTCCATGATGGCCCAGCGGCATTGCGGGCACGTCTTGGGCATGTTGTCAGCCCGCAGCCAGTGCATCAGACACTTGCGGCACACCACGTGCCCGCAGGGCATCAGCTTAGGGTCGTCGTAGTAGTCCAGACACACTGGGCACTTGAGGTCCGGCGGGTCTTGGCGCGGCCCAGGGTCTTGCTGGTGCTGGTGGTGGTCTCCGACTCCTCCTCGGACTCCGACGGGAGTCTGAGTCTGTCTTCGTTTCTGGGTCAGGCTGCGATGCTGCTGCTGCTGCTGCTTCTGCCATGGTTTGGGCGGTTTGTGTATGTGTGTAGTGTGGTGGTCTATATTCTGAAAGCATGCGTCAGAAAGGCACTGTGATGTTACTAGACAGTCTATATAATAATAATAATAATAATAATAAATGGAACTTATATAGCACTGTATCTTGCAAAGGCAAATCAAAGCGCATGCATTCAACCTAATCTTACACAGTCGTGCAATCAATGATAAATAATCAAAAGTTTAAACAGATATTTACAAACATGGTGCGATGCAGGCAAATTCTATGAAATAAAATTTTGATAGTCAAATGTTCTTCAAAAGCATACATACACTTGCACAGGCCGTATACTTTAGCAGGGTGATAGAACATGGGTTAGATATGAAACAGGAGGGGGGAAGTCTTAGGTTTGAAATAAATATGTCTTGAGGCTGGATTTAAAAGTGTCATAACTAGGTTTCTGGCAAAGAGAGAGAGGAAGGTTGTTTCAGATGGATGGACCAGAAATAGAGAATGAGCGGAGGCCAACAGTGGATTAGTTGAAAGCACGAGTCAGAAAGGCACTGTGATGTTACTAGACAGTCTATATTCTGAAATCCGAGTCAGAAAGGCACTGTGATGTTACTAGACATGTCTATATTCTGAAAGCATGAGTCAGAAAGGCACTGTGATGTTACTAGACAATCTATATTCTGAAAGCATGAGTCAGAAAGGCACTGTGATGTTACTAGACATGTCTATATTCTGAAAGCACGAGTCAGAAAGGCACTGTGATGTTAGCAGACAGTCTATATTCTGAAAGCATGAGTCAGAAAGGCACTGTGATGTTACTAGACAATCTATATTCTGAAATCATGAGTCAGAAAGGCACTGTGATGTTACTAGACAGTCTATATTCTGAAAGCATGTGTCAGAAAGGCACTGTGATGTTACTAGACAGTCTATATTCTGAAAGCATGTGTCAGAAAGGCACTGTGATGTTAACAGACCTGACTTGATTCAGTGTTTTAGTTTAATTCCTTGAGGAGTTATTTGGAGGTTCTCCAACAACCAATGTCTATTGCCCTGCCAGGGTGTGTCACCTGTGTGTGTGTGTGGGTGTGTGTGGTTTGTGTGCGTGTCGTGTGTGTGTGTGTGTGTGTGTGTGCGTGCGTGCGTGCACATTTGGACTTGATGAAACTATTAATCGTTACTGGTTGTATGACTGTGTAAGAATGAGTTGAGTGCAAGTGCTTTGATTTGTCTCTGCAAGATATAGCGCTATATATATATTCCATTTATTATTATTAACTCACGAGATCTGCACTTGGGTTCTAACACTGTACAAGTGTACTGTATAGAAAATTCTGGCAAAACAAACTAATAAATGGTAACTGGTACATAAAGTGCAAATCTAATAATCCTCCTAGTCTTTTTCAGAAAGAGCACACAGAAACTTGGTGTGCTTCACCAGGAGTTGCATTTATAACCATACATTCTCACGAATTATATCCCAGTGCACAGGCACTCTGTTGCATGACTAATATTGGTTCAGTGACAAACTATTTGCAGGTAGAATCCAAAGGTGTGTTAGCTTTTTATTATTATCAATTTTTAAATTTTTTTACCTGGAAAGTGTTCTGCATTTACTTTACACCACCACTGGGACTTTAGTCTGGATACTACTATAAAGTACTTGTCAAACTCCACCATGATTAAGATTTATTTTGAGTCTGTACCTGAGTGGCCAAGAGTTTTGCATGACTTAGCATTGGGTGCGTTTAAACAGGAACAGCAAATATATTCCAAACTTCTTTATAAACTTTATGCATAGGCCCTAATAACATAATTATGCAAATTTTGTTTAAGAAGTCGAAAATGCTTGCCTTCGCATGTGCTATGCTTGCTAAAGGTTTCCACTGAAGATTTTTAGTTGTTTTTCCGGATATATTTAACTGTTCATGCTAAATAGGCTACCGTATACCAGTTACAACACGATGCGGAAGTAAGTCGAAAACTGAAACTAAAACTAAACAGTGGAAAAAAGAAGCTATGTCTGCTCTGTCTTATTTGTTCTACCAAAAAGGCGGAAATAATCAAAGAACGCTCGGTTGAAGTAACAGTAATCGTGTTTTTCCTTGAAATACCGTTTCTACAAGCTATCTAAAAGCCACCAACTACAATGCCTAAATGTATGCACAGTTTCAGTTTGATTTAGAAATGTTGAGAAATGAAAAATCCCATCCCTACCTGCCGATGTTTGGGTCCTACTATGCCTTCTGTCACGTGTCATAGCCTAGCAGGGGAGCTTACTTCTGTTTACGTTTTCACTAGCAAGCAGACAGACGATGGCTTCCGTACGAAAGGTTACAGGTGAGAGAGCGAAAAGAAGTATTATTATTGCTGGTATGTGAAGTATAGTGTTGGTAGAGGTATTTAGAAATCATAAAACCAGTAAGTCTTTGCATAGTTTTGTCATTTTTACTTATGCAAACTCCGAAACAAGCTATGACGAAACTTATGTAACTGCAATGATGAGCAGCAGGTGATGGTGAATTTTGTCGTCTGCTGCACTCGCTCGAACTATGTCATGTGTAATAAGGCAAGTTTATATTTCAACAGTTTGTGGAAATGCTTCAATGGAAAATCTTGCTAATAATCTGAAATCGAACAAGGAGTAATGACGACTGTTTGACAATGAACGATTTTTCTTCGAATACCGATGAAAAGATCCGGCATGTCAGTGTGCTTGAATCCGGCTAGCACACCAACGCTACGATACAAATCACAGTAAAAAGCATGGTGACACCCAGAGCATTGGTCAGTACTACATAGTGTCAGTATGACACAGCAGTTTTCTTCCCAACAGTTATTCTAAACCCGGCCATAATATCGTACGAAGTGTTGGTCTAAATTACTTTAATTAGGTATGTTACAGTTCGACAAACACAATATCTTGTCATTGAAGCAAATTCATTTAAAGTTAATCATAAATCAAATGATATTATTAAAAATGGTTAAGCCTTTACTGTGACATATGTTACATTTTAATTTATGATTTGACATGCTGTTATGCTGGTTATATAAAGCTTAGTTATGCAACATCCTTGCCATTTTACTTTATTGGAGACCTGTTGGGCGTGCACTGCCATGAAAAATACATGTTACATGTATATGTATCTTGTGTTCAGATGTATAATTCTATTTTCTGTACATCTTGGCCTTTGTAAAGTTTCCTTGTTTTTGTTGCTCTCTTTTTTTCTGTTATTGTGAGGGTTGGTTTTTTTGTTTGGCTGGTTTATGGTTGGACTTGTTGGAGTACAAAGTTCTACAAGTGCATGCACGACTGTGTGTGCATACTGTATGTGTAGTGTGTTTGTGCGTGTGTGTGTCTGTGTGTGTGTGCTTGGGTGCAGTGCATTTATGTGAGTGTGTATAAATATGTGTTTATTTTATTTTATTCTTTTATGTCGAGGACAATGGAATAAGCACTTGTGTGCTTTTTTACATCCAGTCCCCGTGTATATGTGTTTTTTGTAAATTCAGTCATCTGTTCCCACCGGCACACAATGGCCTACTCTTTCGAAAAGCGGAATAGGAATTAACGTGTGCGCAAGATTCCTGTGTGCGTTCGCACACGGGGCCTCGGTTTATAGTCTCATCCGTGTGTGCGTGCATGCATGCGTGTGTGTGTGTGCGCATGGGTGCAATGCATTTATGTCACTGTCAGTGTGTGTGTGTGTCAGTGTGTGGTGTCACATGTGTGTGTGTGTGTGTGTAGCATTTGCCACGTGTGTGTGTGTCAAAGTCAAACTTTTATTTTCAAATACCCCCCTTCCCCCAAAAAAGCCCCCCAACAACAACCCACCCTAAAACAAACAAAAAACCCCAAACAAAAAGCAAACAACCCCCCCCCCCCCCCAACCCCTCCCCAGAACTCCACTCCCACCACCATCGAAAATAACAGCAACAGCCAAATGGATACAAACAGAGGAAACTGATGTATAATTTCCTTTTAATTTAACACTTACATACACGTACACACCCTCACCACCACATATACTCAGATGTAAAGGAAAATAAGAGACAACCAAACAGACATTGTATTCAGAGCAAAAAAGTAAAACAAGGACATCCATTCTATCCCTCTCTGCTGGTCACATACACACATACATATATATGTGCTTTTTGATTTAAGGCAAAACTACGTTAATCCGTCCATCAAGAGAATAGATGCAGGCAATATAAACCCGCCCACTAATTCTAACATCAGCAGTAACAATTTAAGTCATCTAATACAATGAAAAAGAAAATAAACAGCAACAAAATTAAAAGAAACCGACATTATTTTGTGTAACACAGAAACAAAAAAGCCCCAAACAACAAGAAAGTAAAAGTCCCAAACCAAACAACCAACACACATGCACTCACACACGAGCGCACACACACACACACACACACACACTTAAATGCACTCACACTCACAGCACGCACACACACACACACACTTGTGTGTGTGTGTACGTGCGTGTGAGTGCATTTATGTTGTGTGTGGTGTAGTGTAGTGTCATGTGTGTGTGTGCATAGGTGCAATGCATTTATGTGAGTGTGTTCATAATATAAATGTGTGTGTGTGCTTGTGTGTGCATGTACAGTGTGTGTGTGTGTCACTGTGTGTGTCACTGTGTGTGTGTGTGTGTGTGTGTCACTGTGTGTGTGTGTGTCACTGTGTGTGTGTGTGTGTCACTGTGTGTGTGTAACAACTGTAAACTGTTTATCACTACCATCAATCTGGCTCTACCATCACCAAATGTATTAATTACTATTAATTCACCTCATTGTGCTGCCACCTGCAGATTGGCTCCCCCCCATCTTCCCCCCCCCCCCCTTTCCCCACCCCTCAACACACACGTGTGCCAGCTCATTCTTTTGAAGTTTTAAGGTTGATAAATTATGAGATGCCAATCAACGACAGACTAAGCCTGTGGACTTGTATTATAATGATTCATGGAAAAAAAAGAAGAAAATATGAATATTATGGACACACATTCCGTGTCCGTCATATTTTTCATGAATAAGATATGAAACTATAACCAAAGTTTTTAGTCGCAATGATTGAAATTAATTATAAAGAAATCATACCATTTATAATGACATGGACATCTTTAGAAAACAAAACCCCCAAAATGTGACCAAACCGTTTGAGCATATCAGTATTAATAATGGAGGGAGACGAAAGGCCCAGCAATAACTTGCAGCCATTATATTCATTGTCAAACATGTCACATCTATTGTCATAACACTTAACCATATGCCCTTAAGCATATTGAAGGGGGTGGAGGGGGAACTGCCCAAACAGTCAGTGATGTGCATGTGATCTATTGACAAAACATTCAACATTGCTACTGTATGTAAAATGTATCTTTCATTTATAAAACCAATATCAAAACATAATGTAAGTATCCCCAAAGTCAAAATGTGGGCTACCTTAATGGTGGGTAAACGGTTGCACACGCAAAATCTCACCATTGGTGAACCTCAGTGCTCTAGCTGAGGAACAACAACCTCCACCACCACCACCCTCCCCATCCTCCCCCATAACCGAAGTTTTTAAGCATGACAAAGAAAGAGAAAAAAGGAACAATGTATGAACTTTGTAGTGGCTGGAAAGAGACCAAAGGGAAGACCTAGCAAAAGCTGGGCTGCCTGTATTGCAGATGATCTTAGAGAAAAGGGGCATGGATAAGGAGGAAGCTCAAAACAGAGAGAGATGGAGAAGAAGGCTCATCAATGTCAAACCTTCCCTGGGAGAAAACATGACAGAAAAGGAAGAAGAATGAAGAAGAGGGGAAGGGTAGAGGTGGAAGAAGGCAGGCACAATTAAAAGAAGGAAGACACAATTAGAAGAAGGAAGGGAGGCACAATCAGAAGAAGGAAGGAGGCACAATCAGGAGAAGGAAGGCACAATCAGGAGAAGGAAGGCACAATCAGAAGAAGGAAGGGAGGCACAATCAGAAGAAGGGAGGGAGGCACAATCAGAAGAAGGAAGGGAGGCACAATCAGAAGGGAGGCATAATCAGAAGAAGGGAGGGAGGCACAATCAGAAGGGAGGCATAATCAGAAGAAGGGAGGGAGGCACAATCAGAAGAAGGAAGGGAGGCACAATCAGTGTCGTGCATGTCTCATCCTTCGGATGAGACTATAAACCGAGGCCCCGTGTGCGAACGCATGCAGAACATCTTGCGCCACGCGTTAAATCCTGTTCCGCTTTTGTGCCGGTGGGAACAGATGACAAAATTTACAAAACCGCATACACACGGGGACTAGATGTAAACAAATTTTAAAAAGTAGCACACGAGTGCTTATTCCATTATCCTCGATATAAAATTGTTTTAAAAATCTGAGCGCTTTAATTTGTTTGCTTTACAAGATTGAGCACTATTTAAATTCCATACATTATTATTATTATTATTATTATTATTATGATGCTCTGTCTGTGCTTTGCAGATATTGCCGCCAGCTTGCTGCGGGGATGGAGACAGGCTCTGGCCTTGCCAGCCCACCTGGGCGGAGCCTTGACTGTCAATCATCATCGTAGTGGTGGTTGTATGCTGAGCACTGGAGCTCCCAGAGTGTCTTCACCTCAGACAAAGTAAGCTGATTCTTTTTTTTGGGGGGGGGAGGGTAGGGGGTGGGGGTAGCTGGAGCTCCCAAAGTAAGCTGAATCTTTTGTTAGGGATTTTTTTTGTTGTGTTTTTTTTTTTGGGGGGGGTGTGTTGGAGATCCCAGAGTGTCCTCACCCCAGACAAAGTAAGCTGATTCTTTTGTGTATACACATGTATGTATGTGTGTGTGTGTATTTGTGTGTATGTGTGTGTGTGTGTATGTGTGTGTATGTGTGTGTGTATGTCTGTCTGTGTCTCTGTCTGTCTCTTGTCTGTCTGTCTCAGTGTCTGTCTGTATGTATGTATGTATGAATGTACACATGTATGTATGTTATTGTATGTATGTATGTATGTGTGTGTGTATGTATGTATACATGTATGTATGTATCATTGTATGTATACATGTATGTATGTATGTATATATATACATGTATGTATGTATGAATATAAATATGTATACATGTATATATATATGTATGTATCATTGTATGTATGTATGTTGCAAAATCCCACCACTGGCGAATCTCGCAACTCTAGTCAAGGAATAGGGTGAACAAAAGATTTTAACTAACTAACTAACTAAGTAAGGTAGCAGCGTTTTGTCTGTGCAGAAGGCCCAAGACTGGCATCATCATGCTCAACCTTGGAGGACCAGAAAAAGCCGAAGATGTGCACGATTTTTTGCTGCGGCTTTTCCTGGACAAAGATCTCATTCCCCTGCCTGCCCAAAGGTAAGAGAGAGAGAGAGAGAGAGAGGGAGGAGAGAGAGGGAGAGAGAGAGAGGGAGGAGAGAGGGGGGGAGAGAGAGAGAGGGGGAGGGGGAGGGAGAGGGAGAGAGGAGAGAGAGGGGGAGAGAGGGAGAGGGAGAGAGAGAGAGGGGGACAGAGAGGGGGAGAGAGAGGGAGAGAGAGAGAGGGGGGGGGGGGAGAGAGGGGAGAGAGAGGGAGGGAGAGAGAGGGGGAGAGAGAGAGAGAGCTCTGGGAAAATTAGTTTATCATGCCCTTCTCTACTGGGGGACTATGGTCCTCTTGAGGTAACATACCTGCTTAGAAAGCGAAAACTCCTCTGTTTATGTGTGTTTTTGTGTGAGTGTGTGTGTTGTTTGTGTTTGTGTGTGTGTTCATGTACGTGCACATGTGTGACCCTTTTTACGAAATGAGTCTTAACTCGCACACAGTGAAAAGGAGAGAGGCCCAAAAAAGGGAAGGTGCCGTCCACTTTGCCAATTTTGACTTTTAATCAAAAATGGAATCTGTAGCCATTAAATTTCCTATCTATATGTTTGAAAAGGTTAGATTTGATTTAAAAATGTGTTTTTAAACAGTTTTTATCGACCCACCCTACAGCAGTTTTCCAGTGTCCTTCATCATTACGACTGTGATTTCAGTCATCTCGTTATCCTTACCCCTGACAGGGCCCCACACATGTCATACACCATTGGAAAGGCTGTGATCCATATTTTCCATTTTACGCAGCCTTTACGTGAAATCTAACCAATCAGAAATACTGCTTCAAGTTATTTAGGTATAAACAAAACCTGAAAGCTCGAGAAGATCGACCAATGAGAGTTGAGGACACACACCGCCTGTAGTAACCAACAAGCAGCTGGTCTATGATTGGTTGGGAGGGGTTTCACCCGCGACATCTCTGTTCTATTTTAAGAAACGCATGGCTGGGAAACTTTGCTGTTTGCAAAGAATAATGGGCATTATGGCTCATTTCTAGCTTATCTTCCACTCTGCCAATAGCAGATCAGTAAAAACCAGATGTATTATTTACCAAATATTCTGCTGCATCTTGTTGTGAAGACAAAAAAATAAACGATCGTGGTTGTGATGAAAGCCCTGAGTAACTTCGCGAGTGGGCTTGAATGAAATGAACCGCGATCTGTGTGTTAGGGTTCAAGGTTAGATGTACGAAGCGCTGGCAGATCTAGACTGTTCAGATGACACTACTGGGGAGACTTTTAGCATTTCAGCTGTCAGTGCATGACATGAGAAAATGTGGGAGCTGTTTTAAACTTATTTGACTGTCATATGTGTGTGTGTGTGTGTGGTTGTTGTTAAACTGAATGAACTAGTGTGTGTGTGTGTGTATGTGTGTGAAAATGATCAAGTCAAAATGATCTTTATTGAGAGTAAAAGATTAAGTTTGTACAGCTTTTTTTTTCATCCTTCCCGCACGCGCGCATGTGCGTGTGTGTGTGTGTGTGGTTTTTCTTCTCTATTTTTAAAGATCATTTTCTTTCAAGGGTACTGAATAAGTAATCTGTGTGTGTGTGTGTGTTTCTTTTATTGTTTTGATTCAAGGAAAATGAATGAGTACTCTATTGTTTATTTTACATGCAGTCTCTGTGTCCCGGGGGGGGAGGGGGGGGGGGGATGTTGTGAGCTAAATATCACAGCAATGACAGTCAATATATACATAATTTTTTGTCTGATGCTGTGAAATGGTATGTTTTAACACCGTGCCAAATTTAGCTATCATCAGTTGAATGAATGAAAGAAAGAATGAAAGAAAGAAAAAAAGAAAGAAAAAAAAAAGAAAGAAACAAAGAAACAAAAAATGAATGAAAGAAAGAAACAAAGAAAGAATGAATAATCTTTTATTTTTCAAGGGTTACAAATAAACCATTCACCTACTTATTTTTTTCAGCAAGCTGGCCCCAGTGATCGCCAAGCGCCGCACGCCCCGAATCATCGAGCAGTACCAGAAGATAGGAGGGGGGTCACCCATCAAGAGATGGACAGAGGTCCAGGGTCAAGCCATGGTGGACATTCTGGACAAAATCAGCCCTGAAACCGGTCAGCTTTTTTTTTTGTTTTTTTGTGGCACATTGTTATCCTTAAGAAGCGGGGGACGGGATAGCTCAGTGGTTTGTCGGAGCACTCGCTTTCCCCCCAGCTAAGGTTAAGCAGCGTCGAGCGTGGTTACCATGAATGAGTGCAAGCGCTTCAATTTGTTTGTTTTTTACAAGATTCAGCGCTATATAAATTCGATATATTATTATTATTATTACCACTTGGATGGGTGACCGTTTACGTGCCTTGGTTTCAGTACAGTCCTCTCCCAGTTCACCCAGCTGTAAATGGGTACCTGTCTTCTTTTAGGGTCAGGGAAGGTAAAGCAGCAGTGAGGGAGAGGAGATGGGCGCCACCGCCCTCAATATGCTGGCCCCTAGAGAAGCTGAGGTCTCTGACACCTCGCTCCCCTTCGACCTTATAGGTTATGTATGGGACACCTTTACCTTTTTTATCCTTAAGCGCTGAACCTTTCGACTTTTCAATGCTGAATGTTGTGGCATTTTCATTGATGAAGGGTAAGGATAGCTCAGCGGTAAGAGCATTGCACTCATGATCTGCCAGCCTCAGTTCAAGCCACTGCCAAGACGAAGGTTCATGGTGATTTTTTTACCCTGGGGTTTTCACACAGTTACCAACTCTGCTTCCCAGAAAGTCCTTTGGACCATCATTCTTTCAGATCTTTTATTTTATTTTATTTTAAAATGTTTTATATTCTTTTATATCGAGGATAATGGAATAAAATAAATGCGTCTTTAAGATATTGTCAGCCGTACCTACCTGCACAAAATGGCCTGCTCTAGTGAAAGGCGGGACTGGTTTTTAACGTGTGCGCAAGATTCTTCCATGCATTCGTACGCGGGGCCTTGGGTTTATGGTCTCATAGGAAGGATTATTGGGGAAGTGCAGTACTGATGTTAACTCCAGAGGAAAAGTTGGTAGCGCAAACCTGCGATTGATTTTAAAACTGTCAGATCACACGGATGCAGTCCTCTCACCATCAGGCTATCCCTTTCCCTCATGTACCACTACCAGTTTGATGGTATTAAGCAGACAAATTCAAGAGAGGCTATAAAGTACCGTTTGTGTGTGTGTGTGTGTGATTATGATTGTGTGTGTGTGTGTGTGTTTATTTATTTCTAGTTGGTTTTTAAAAACTTTTATTCGTTTATTTCGAGGATAATGGAATCAGCATTCATGTGCTGATTTTCATCCAGTCCCCGTGTGTATGCAGTTTTGTACATTTTGTCATCCGTTCCGCGGCACACAGTGGGCTACTTTTCCGAAAGCGGAACGGGTTTTAATGTGTGTGCAAGATGTTCTGCGTGCATTCGCACATGGGGCCTCAGTTTATAGTCTCATCCGAAGGACTTTTGGGGAGAGTGGAGTTAGCACCGATGTTAACTCCAGAGAAAAAATCCTCTTGAATGAGAATCAAACCCAAGTCAGCAGATCACATGTATATACATCACTCTAACCACCAGGCTATCCCGTCCCGTCCAGTGGTTTTCACAAGGTTTGGGGACAGGGTAGCCTAGTGGTCAGAACATTGCGCTTGCAATCTGACGACCTGGGTTCGATTCCCGTTCAAGGGGATATTTTCCCCTGGAGTTAACATCCGTGCAGACTCCACTCTCCCCAAAAGTCGTTCGGATGAGGCTATAAACTGAGGCCCTGCGTGCAAACGCACGCAGGACATCTTGCGCACATGTTAAATCCTGTTCCGCTTTTCCTAAGAGTAGGCCATTTTGTGCCGGTGGGAACAGATGACAGAATTTACAAAACCGCATACACACGGGGACTGGATGTAAAAAAAGTACATGAGTGCTTATTTCATTATACTTGATATAAAAGAATAAATAAATAAAATATCTCGGAGTTGGTCGGGTTGGTTAGTTTCTGACCAGTGTCTGGTTTCTCTATGTCAAATGAGGTTCTTCAGCAAGTCAGTTTGGTTTGTTGGTTGGTTCTGATTTTTATTAAGCATGCAATGAAGAGGACATTGCATTTTAAAGCTTGGGGGAGTGTGTTGTGCACACTGTAGCTTTTTGAATTAAACCCCCCTTCCCCCCTTTCTCTTGTAGATGGATGTGTCTGGCTTGGTGTATGTCCGTCTGCCTGTCTGTCTCTTTGTCTCTTTCTGTCTCCCTCTGTAATGGGGTTTCTGAGTCGGTGGGTTTTTTTTGTTTTTTTTTTTAATTTTTAAAATTATTTTTTAAAATATATACTTGTTTGTCTGTGTTTGTTTGTTTGCTTGCTTTTCTTTCCTTCTCCATTGTCTCCCTTGTATGACATTCATCGTCATTGTATCTAGTTCTCATTTATAGTGTTTGATTATAATAATCAATTTTGAATTTTCATTTTGGTGTCTTTAAAACTGTTGATAATGATTGTTTGCGGGTTTGTTGGGGGGGAGGAGGGGGGGGGGGGTTGTGTTGTTGTTGGGTTGTTTTTATTTTTTTTTGGTGGTTTTTTGTTGTTGTTGTTGTTGGGTTGTTTTTTGTTTTTTTTTTGTTTTTTGTTTTTTGAGAGCATGGTGTAAAAAAAGCCCTGAGCTTATCCATTTACTCTCAATAAAAAGTTTGAGTTCAAGGTTGTGTGTGTGTGTGTGTGTGTGTGTGTGTGTGTGTGTGTGTGGTGTGTGTGTGTGTTTAGCTCCACACAAGTTCTATGTCGGTTTTCGCTACGCCCACCCCTTGACTGAGGATGCCATTCAACAGATGGAAGAGTAAGTGTGGGTGTGTGTTTGTGTGTGGGGGGGGGGGGGGGGGGGGGGGGGGGATATTTTGTGTGTGGGGGGGGGGGGGGGGGGGGGGGGGGGGAGGTATGTTATGTGTGTAGGGGGAGGGTGTGTGTGGATGGTTTTTGTGTGTTTGTGTGGATGGTGCGTGTGTGGAGTGTGTTTATGTGTGTTTGTATGCGTGTGTGTGGACATGACTGTGTGTGCATGTGTGAGGATAATGGAAGAAGCACTCATGTGCTTTTTTTTTCATCCAGTCCCCATGTGTACATTTTGTCATCCGTTCCCACCGGCACACAATGGCCTACACTTCTGAAAAGCGGAACAGGTTTTAATGTGTGCACAAGGTGTTCTGTGTGTGTGTGCCTAAACATGTGTGCTTGTGTGTGTGTGCGTACGTGCATGTGCGTGTGTGTGTGTGTGCGCACATGCATGTGCTTGTGTGTGTGTATGTGTGTGTGTGTGACTGTGCGCACGTGCAGATGTGGGGGTGGGTGTATGTGTGTGTTTGCATGATGCACATCTGTGTGTTTGTGTGTATGCACGGGCATGCGACCGTGCATGCATGTGTGTATGCACATATTGGTGTGCAAGCTTATTTTAATATACATCACATACAAGTCCTTTGGATGAGACTATAAACCGAGGCCCCATGTGCGAATGCACGCAGAACATCTCGCGCACATGTTAAATCCTGTTCCGCTTTTCAAAAGAGTAGGCCATTGTGTGCCGGTGGGAACAGATGACAAAATTGACAAAACCACATACACACGGGGACTGGATGTAAAAAAGCACATGAGTGCTTATTCCATTATCCTCAGGGGGGAAAAAAAAGGGGAAAAAAAGTCATCTGAGCGCTTTGATATGTTGCTTGACAAGATTCAGTGCTATATAAATTCCATACCTTCTTCTTCTTCTTCTTCTTCTTCTCCTTCTTCTTCTTCTTCTTTTCTTCTTCTCCTCCTCCTCCTCTTTCTTGTTCTTCTTGTTCTTGTTCTTCTTCTTCTTCCTCTTCTTCTTCTTCTTTTTCTTCGCAATTCTTCTTCTTCTTCTTCTTCTCCTCCTCCTCCTCCTCCTCCTTCTTCTTTTCTTCTTCTCCTTTTTCTTCTTCTTCTTCTTTTCTTCTTCTTCTTCTTCTTTCTTCTTCTTCTTCTTCTTCTTCCTCTTCTTCTTCCTTTCTTCTTCTTCTTCTTCTTCTTCTTTTTCTTTTCTTCTTTCTTCTTCTTCTTCTTCTTCTTCTTCTTCTTTGCAATTCTTCTTCTTCTTCCTCTTCTTCTTCTTCTTCTTTGCAATTCTTCTTCTTCTTCTTCTTTCTTCTTCTCCTTCTTCTTCTTCCTTCTTCCTCTTCTCCTTCTTCTTCTTCTTCTTCTTCTCCTTCTTCTTCTCCTTCTTCCTCTTCTCCTTCTTCTTCTTCTTCTTCTTCGTCTTCGTCTTCTTTGTCTTCTCCTCCTTCTCCTTCTTCTCTGTTTCTTCTTCTTCTTCTTCTTCTTCTCCTCCTTCTCCTTCTTCTCCTTCTTCTTCTTCTTCTTCTTCTTCCTTTCTTCTTCTTCTTCTTCTTCTTCTTCTTCTTCTTCTTCTTCTTCTTCTTCTCCTCCTCTTCCTCTTCTTCTTCCTCTTCTTCTTCGCAATTCTTCCTCTTCTTCTTCTTCTTCTTCTTTGCAATTCTTCTTCTTCTTCTTCTTTGCAATTCTTTGCACTTCTTCTTCTTTGCACTTCTTCTTCTTTGCAATTCTTCTTCTTCTTCTTCTTCTTCTTCTTCTACTTCTCCTTCTCCTCCTTCCTCCTCCTCCTCCTCCCTCCTCCCTCCTCCTCCTCCTCCCTCCTCCTCCCTCCTCCTCCTCTCCTCCTCCTCCTCCTCCTCTCCTCCTTTTTCTTCTTCTTCTTCTTCTTCTTCTTCTTCTTCTTCTTCTTCTTCTTCTTCTTCTTCTTCTTCTTTCTTCCACACACACACACATCATTGTCTGTGGATGGCAGGGACGGGGTGGAGCGCGCGGTGGCCTTCACCCAGTACCCACAATACAGCTGCTCCACGACAGGGAGCAGCCTCAACGCCATCTACAGGCACTACGCCAAGCACGGCTCCTCCAATCAGCTGGTCTGGAGCGTTATCGATCGATGGCCCACCCACCCAGGCCTCGTGCAGGTGACAGGAGAACTTTAAAAACAAATTAAAAATTTTAATGTTTTTTGATTTTTTCAAATATATTAGAAAATGCCAAAACCTGGAAAAAAAAATCCCCGCACACAAGGATACGAACCGTCAAGAGCAACAACAAAAAAACCAAGCAAAATTTTTTTTTAAAAAGACAGCGAAATATAAAACCTGTATCCCCCCAAAAATCATGATCTAAAGCAGTATCCTCATTACCAACATTCCCTTTCTGAATCCTACATGATTGTGTGTAGAAAGATGGTCGCTGAGGGAAATTCAGAAACAAACAGATCTACCAAACATACAAACATATCATTCTAATAACAATAATAATCTTTACATCCATTACATACATACATACTTACGTACATGCATAGATACATACAATCATACCATACATACATACATACATACATACATACATACACTAATACATAATACATACATACATACATTACGATAATAATTGGATAGAAGTCACTGCTGCACTGATGCTGATTCATCAATCAGAGCAAGAGCTTTGGAGTGTGAGCATGGAGAAAAAGGAAAGTAGCAAAAACCAGATAGAGTATTTAGTGGCGTTTTTTTTTGTTGGTATGGTATGGTGAAGGATATGATGGAATGAGATGAAGGGTGGTGGAAGGGTGGTTGAGGAGTGAGAGAAGGGAAGTGAGAAGGTTAGAAAGAAAGAGGGGGTAGGGGTGAAGTGGGGGGTTGGGGGGGGGGTGGGAGGTGGAAGAGGTGTGGAGAGGAGAGAAGGAATGTATTTGACTGAAAATGAGAAGGTGGGTGGAGGAGTATGGGTGGGGTGGAGGGCGGTTAGAGGGAGAAGGGAAGTGAGAGGTAGAAAGAAAGAGAGGGGGTAGGGGTGAAGTGGGGGGGGGGGGGGGGGGGAGGGGGAAGAGGTGTGGAGAGGAGGAGGAAGGATATGACTGAAATGAGGGAGGGGGTGGGGAAGGTTAGAGGGAAAGAGGGAAGTGAAAATAGAAAAAAGAGGAAGGGGTGGGGGGGGGGGGGAAAGTAATTATATAAAAAAAATTTGGGACTTTATGGTGTTTTGTTGGGGGAAGTGTGTGTGTATGTGTGAGAGAGAGAGAGAGGGGGGGGGGGGCAGGCAGGCAGGAGAGGATCATATGGTTTACAGAAAGAATCTTTTGTTTTGGTGATTTTTTTTGTTTTGTTTTGTTTTGTAAAGCGCAGCTAACAGGAGAAAAAAGATATATGAATGGAGAGGAAGGATATGATGAAGGGTGTGTGTGTGTTGGTGGGGGTGGGGGGGGGGGGGGGTGTGTAGAGGGAGAGAGGGAAGTGATGCATAAAGGATGAGGGTAACAGGAGAAAACTTGTGTATGAATGGAGAGGAAGGATATGATGAAAATGAGAAAGAGGGGGTAGGGGTGGGGAGGGGGTTAGAGAAGGGGAAGTGATAGGTAGAAAGAAGAGAAGAGAGAGGTAGAAAGAAAGAAGAAGAAAGAAGAGAGAGAGGGTAGAAAGAAAGAAAGAGAGAGGAGAAGAAGAAGAGGGGGGTATGGGGGAAGGGGGGGGGGGGGGGGGGGGGGTTGGGGGAGGGAGAGGTGTGGGGAGAGGAGGAAGGATATGACTAAAAATGAGAAAGGGGAGGGGGGGGGATTAGAGGGAGAGAAGGAAGTAATAGGTAGAAAGAAAGAAAGAGAGGGAGGTATGGGTGAAGGGGGGTGTGGGGTTGGGTGGGGGGGGGGGGGGGGGCGAGGTGTGGAGAGGAGAGAAAGAATATGACTGAAAATGAGAAAGGGGGGGGGGGAGGGGGGTTGCGAGTGGGAGAGGAAGGGGGGGGGGGGGGGTTGTTAGAGGGAGAGAGGAAAGTGAGAGGTAGAGAAAGAGAGAGGGGGTAGGGGTTGAAGCAGCAGTGGGAGGGGTGTGTGGGAGGGGGGGAGGTGTGGAGAGGAGGAATGATATGACAAAAATGAGATGGGTTTAGGGAGTGGGGAAGTGGGGTTAATAATAATAATAATGTATGGAATTTATATAGCGCTGAATCTTGTACAGCAACAAATCAAAGCACTCAGAATTTTCCCCCCCGAGGATAATGGAATAAGCACTCATGTGCTTTTTTACATCCAGTCCCTGTGTGTATGTGGTTTTGCAAATTTTGTCATCTGTTCCCACCGGCACACAATGGCCTACTCTTTCGAAAAGTGGCAAGGATTTAACGTGTGCGCAAGATGTTCTGCATGTGTTCGCACATGGGGCCTCGGTTTATAGTCTCATCCGAAGGACTAGGAAGGGTGAGAGGGAGAGAGGGTAGTGATAGATGGAGAAAGAGGGGTGAAGCGGGGTTGTGTGGTCAAAGGGTGGAGAGGAGGAAGGGTATGACTGAAATGAGAAGGGGGGGGGGGGGGGGGGGGGGGGGCGGTGGGAGGTTAGAGGGAGAGAGGGAAGTGACATGTAGAAAAAATAAGAGAAGTGGGGAGGAGGAGAGAAGAGGATAGGAAAGTGATTTTTAACAAAACCAAACCCATGATTTCCATCTCTCTGACGTTTTGGTCAGAGGGAGAGAGGGAAGTGACATGTAGATTAAAATAAGAGAGAGGGGGGGAGGAGAGGAGAGGAAAGTGATTTAAAAAAAAACCAAAAACCCTTGATTTTCATCTCTCTGATGTTTTGGTTAGAGGGAAGTGAGGGAAGTAACATGTAGATTAAAAAAAAAAGAAGGGGGGAGGAGGTGAGGAGAGTAAAGTGATTAAAAAATAAACTTCCTTTGATTTCCATCTCTCTGATGTTTTGGTTAGAGGGAGAGAGGGAAGTGACACGTCAAAAAAAAATAAGAGAAGGGGAAGAGGAGAGGAAAGTGATTTAAAAAAAAATCATCCTTTGATTTCCATCTCTCTGACGTTTTGGTTAGAGGGAGAGAGGGAAGTGACACGTAGAAAAAAATAAGAGAAGTGGTGAGGAGGAGAGGAAAGTGATTTTAAAAAAACAAACAAACCATCCTTTGATTTCCATCTCTCTGACGTTTTTTCGCTGTGTGACGCCTGGCCTGTGGTCAATGGGCAGGCGTTTGCTGACAACATCCGTGAGGAGCTGGCCAGATTCCCTGCAGAGGACAGGGACGATGTGGTCATCCTGTTCTCCGCTCATTCCCTGCCTCTGAAGGTGAGGAGAACGTGCTAGTTTGTTTGTTTGTTTGTTTGTTCTGCAGTTTAACGTCCTTCCACCAAAAAGTGATATTAGACGGTTAAGTGTGTTTTTGTTTGTTAGTTAGTTCTTCAGTTTCACGTTCTTCCACCAAAAAGTGATATTAGACGGTTAAGTGTGTGTTTGTTTGTTAGTTAGTTCTTCAGTTTCACGTCCTTCCACCAAAAAGTGATATTAGACGGTTAAGTGTGTGTTTGTTTGTTAGTTAGTTCTTCAGTTTCACGTCCTTCCACCAAAAAGTGATATCAGACGGTTAAGTGTGTGTGTGTGTACGTGTGTGTGAGTGCATGTGTATGTAATATATGTGGTCATCCTGTTCTCCGCTCAATCCCTGCCTCTGAAGGTGAGGAGATGACTGTTTTGTTTGTTTGTTTATTTGTTAGTTAGTTAGTTAGTTAGTTCTTCAGTTTCACGTCCTTCCACCAAAAAGTGATATCAGATGGTTAAGTGTGTGTGTGTGCGTGTGTGTGTGTGTGTGTGTGCGTGTGTGAGTGTGTATACATCCGTGCGTGTATGTGTGTGCATGTATGAGTGTATGTGTGGGTGTGTGTGAATGAGTGAGTGAATGAGTGTGAGTATATGAGTGAAATTGTGGGCATTTGTGAGTGTATGTGTGTGTGTGTGTGTTTTACCTTATTTTCTGTTTATTTTGTGTTCTTATTCTTAGTCTAGATTTATAATTTGTACCTGATTTTGTGTTTGGTGTTATGTTGTTGTATTTATTCTAGATTGCTTTTTTTTATAATCTTATTTTTTGTTTATTTTGTGTTGTTTTTCATATTGTAGGTTGCTGGTTTTTAAATGTATTTTCTGTTGTTTATATGTTATTCATAATCTAGATTGCTGGGTTGGTGTGTGTGTGTGTGGGGGGGGTTGTTGTTTCTGTTCTTTCTTATTGGTATTTTACCATATTTTCTTTTTTAATACTGTTATTCTAGATTGCAATTTCTTAGCTTATTCATTGTTTATGTTTGTGTTGTTTTTTCTTATTCTAGATTTTTTTAAACCTATTTTCTGGGTGTTTTTGTTTGTTGTTATTCTGGATTAATATTTTTTGTTACCTTATATTCTGTTAAGTTTTATGCTGTTATTCATATTCTAGATTGGTTTGGTTTTTTATATGTATTTTCTGTTTATTTTCATGTTGTTAGTCTTTTTGTTATCTTTTTGCTCTCTCTCACCCTGAGTTTGGATTTCTGTGATGGAGATGTGAATTGATTTAAGTTAATAGTGCTGGATGAATGTGGTGGGAAGAGAGAGTGTGTGTTTGTGTGTGTGCGTGCGTGCGTGCGTGAGTGCGTGAGTGCGTGAGTGAGTGAGTGAGTGAGTGATGAGAGAGAGAGAGAGAGAGGTGAGAAGAGATGAGAGAGAAGAGAGATGAGAGAGAGAGAGAGTAGAGAGGAGAGAGAGAGAGAGAGAGAGAGAGAGATGTCAAGTCAAACTTTTATTTCCAGATTGTAAATTGGGATGCGTGTGTGAGTGCGTGCGTGTGTGAGTGAGTGAGAAGAGAGAGAGATGTCAAGTCAAACTTTTATTTCCAGATTGTAAAATTGGGATGCGTGTGTGAGTGCGTGCGTGTGTGAGTGAGTGAGAGAGAGAGAGAGAGGTCAAGTCAAACTTTTATTTCCAGATTGTAAATTGGGATGCGTGTGTGCGTGCGTGAGTGAGTGAGAGAGAGAGAGAGAGAGAGAGAGAGAGGTCAAGTCAAACTTTTATTTCCAGATTGTAAATTGGGATGCGTGTGTGCGTGCGTGCGTGTGTGAGTGATGTGAGTGAGTGAGTGAGTGAGTGAGAGAGAGGAGAGAGAGAGAGAGAGAGAGATCAAGTCAAACTTTTATTTCCAGATTGTAAATTGGGATGACTGTGTGTGTGTGTGTGGATGTTTGCAGATGGGGGATGAGTTTAGTGTGTGTGTGTGTGCATGCATGCACGTGTGTGTATGTGCTTCTCTGTATGTGTTTGTGTGTTTCTCTGTATGTGTGTGTGTGAGAGAGAGAGAGATAGTAAGAAAACGAAACAGACCAGTCAACAGACAGACAGACGGATGGATATACAACAGACAAACAGACACACAAATTTAATGTCTATGGCCCAGATCACCCAGAGATATAGTTAGCATGAATATTGACGAACGATATTGCGCATAGATTATATCACAAAGAATGTGCATCGGAGCAAGTCGAGCACGGATCCATTACAAATTATTGATCAATATGAGCAACACGTTGTAAGCGACTCACTTTCTGCTTCATTTGCAAAACTTCCTTGTGGGGATGCTGGAAGGCCTGACAGTATAAATGACTGTGTAAGATTGAGTGAGTGTAACAGCTTTGATTTGTCTCCGCAAGATATAGCGCCATATAAATTCCATTTGTTATTGGTATTATCAGTATTGTTATTGCTGTTATTATTATAATAATAATAATAATTATTATTATTATTAAATAGCATCCCCCACCTTCTGGAAATCCTTGTGTTAAAAAAATCCCTCTTTTCTTATCTCTCTCTTTGTTACTTCTGCCTTGTTTCTTTTTTTTCTTTCTGTCACCTCCTCTTTCTTGTTCATTTTCTGCCTTCTTGAGTCCAATCTTCTGCCTTTTCTCTTCAGAAAGACTTTAAAAAAAAAAAAAAAAGCCCCAGTTCTCTCCCACACAACAACTGTGGGACAGGACCAGACAAACCCCAATTGAGTCCATTATTAAACAAAGGAAGTGGGGATGGATCAGCCATACACTCCGCAAGTCTGCGTCAAATGTCACCAGACAGGCCCTTGACTGGAATCTACAAGGGAAGCAGAAAGTTGGTCGACCAAAGCAGACCTGGCGCAGAAGTGTTGACGAAGAAACGAAGGCAGCCGGAATGACATGGGCCGAGCTGAAGAGGATCTTCCAAAACCGAGTTCGTTGGAGGGGTGTTGTTGCAGCCCTATGTTCCCCAAGGAACCAAGAGGCATAAGTCAAGTCTCTCCCATACTGAAGTGGGATGCACCCTCCTACCTCTGTGAATGTCTTCACCTGTACACTCCTTCACGTTCCATCCACTCTGCTGCAGATACCTTGTGCCTACGAATACCTAGATTCAACCAATCCACTGTTGGCCGCTGCTCTTTCTCTATTTCGGGTCCATCGACCTGTAATGAGCTCCCTCTCTCAATTTGCCAGAAACCTAGTTATGACACTTTTAAATCCAGCCTCAAGTCATATTTATTTCAAACCTAAGACTCCCCCCCCCCCCCATCCCCTCCTGTTTCATATCAGAGCTATCCCACCTTCACTAACCCATGTCCTATCACCCTGCTAAAGTATACGACCTGTGTGAGTGTATGTGTGTGCTTTTGAAAAACATTTGACTATTGAAATTTTATTTCATAGTTTTTGTCTGCAGGGCACCATGTTTGTAATATATGTTTGTTTAAACTATTGATTATTTATAATTTCTGGAATGACTGTGTAAGATTAGGTTGAATGCATGCGCCTTGATTTGTCTTTGCAAGATATAGCGCTATATAAGTTCCATTTATTATTATTATTATTATTATTATATATCAGATGCTTAACAGCAGCACAACACATTTTATTTTTACTGATATGACAGACAGTAATGGTTTTGTCTGAGCCTTCGACGAAGAAATTTTGTGAAAACTTTGTCAATGATCACAGCGTGACTGTCTTTAGTTATGCTTTTCTCATTAGTTGTTCTCATTTTTCATTTTCATTTAATTTTTCATTTTATTCTTTTATATCGAGGATAATGGAATAAGCACTTATGTGCTTTTTTACATCCAGTCCCTGTGTGTGTGTGGTTTTGTGAATTCTGTCATCTGTTCCCAACCGGCACACAATGGCCTACTCTTAGGAAAAGTGGAACAGGATTTAACATGTGCGCAAGATGTTCTGCGTGCCTTCGCACACAGGGCCTCAGTTTATAGTCTCATCCAAAGGACTTTTGGGGAGAGTGGAGTCTGTACTGATGTTAACTCCAGGGGAAAATGTCTCCTTGAACGGGAATCGAACCCGGGTCATCAGATTGCAAGCGCAATGTTCTGTCCACTAGGCTATCCTGCCCCCACCCCCCGATAATCATTAGTTCTATTTTCAATCAAACTGGGAAGAAAGCGCATAGGCTGAGAATCAATATTCAGTTTGATTTTCTTGTCAAACTTGGAAGAAAGGGCATAGGCTGAAAATCGAAATTCGGTTTGATTTTTGACATCAAACTGAGAGGAAAGGACAAAACCGGGATTTGAACTCAGAAGCTCATGGTTTGCTTGTTAGGCAGGTGAACATCAAAACCGTTTTGCCACCGTCCATCTTAGTACAAAACAATATCTCACCATCTCATCTGCTCCCGTAAACCCTTCCGGGGTCGTAGGAGCACTGCAGTGACGAACGTTGCACTAGTTGTCTCCATTTGCGGCGGTTATGGGCAAATGCCTGGGTTGTGGAGAAACTCTTCCCAGTCCACACAGAACAAAACAATATAATACAAAACAACACAACACAATACGCAATGTATTCGTGATCTGCTGACCCAGGTTCGATTCTCGTTCAAGAGGATTTTCCCCCCGGAGTTAACATCAGCGTTGACTCCACTCTCCCCAAAAGTCCTTCAGATGAGACTACAAACCGAGGTCCCGTGCGCGAACGCACACAGAATATCTTGCACACACATCAAAACCTGTTCCGCTTTTCGGAAGAGTAGGTCATTGTGTACCGGTGGGAACGGATGACAAAATTGACAAAACCGCGTACACACTGGGTCTTCTTCTTCATGTGCCAGGTCTGTTGCAGACATCGGCGATCATGGCCTTCCATTCCTCTCTGTTGTCAGTTCTCCTGATGAGTTCATTGTTAGGGGATTCTTTCCTCGTTGCGTAGCTATTCAGACTGTCTGTGTATTTTGTGCGTTGTCTTCCTCTGTCTTTGGTACCACAAATCTTTCCACACAAGATTTGCTTTTCTATTCCATCAGGTCTGTTTATGTGCCAAAAAAATTGTAGTTGTCTTTTTCTGATGGCTTTGAGTAGGGATCTTTTGTACCCGGCCATTTCCATTACTTCTTCGTTTGACTTCTTTTCAGTCCATGATGTTCTCATAATTCTTCTGATATACCACATTTCTGCTGCTTCAAGTCTTCTTTCGAGGTCTTTTGTCAGCGTCCATTGACAAAACCGCATACACACGGGGTAAAGGATGAAAAAAACCAAGCACACGCGAGCGCTTATTCCTTTATCCTCGAAATAAAAAAATAATAATTTTTTTTAAAATCCGACACACTGTTGTTGTGACAGGTGGTGAACCGGGGAGACCCATACCCGTTGGAGGTGTCGGCCACAGTGCAGCGAGTGATGGAGGAGCTGGGTCATTCTCACGCCTACCGTCTGGTCTGGCAGTCCAAGGTCAGAAAGATCTACCAGCGCTTTTGTCTGTGTGTGTGTGGGGGGGCGGGGGCAGGGGGAGGGGTGGTTTGGTAGTGGTAGGGTGTGTGTGTCCGTGTGTGTGTGAGTTTGTGTGTGTTGTGTGTGTGATGGAGGAGCTGGGTCATTCTCTCGCCTACCATCTGGTCTGGCAGTCCAAGGTCAGAAAGATCTTACAGCGCTTTTGTCTGTGTGTGTGTGTGGGGGGGGGGGGGGGCAGGGGGGAGGGGTGCTTTGGTAGTGGTTAGGGTGTGTGTGTGTGTGTGTGTGTGCGCGCGTGTGTGTGTAAGAACTGGGTCATTCTCATGGCTACCGTCTGGTTCTGGCAGTTCAAGGTTAGATGTCTACAATGCTTTTGTCTGTGTGTGTGTTGGGGGAGGGGGGGGGGGAGGGGGCGGGGGGTTTGGTAGGGTGTGTGTGTTAGTGTGTGTTGTGTGTGTGTGTAATAACTGGGCCATTCTCATACCTACCGACTGGTTGTGGCAGTCCAAGGTTAGATGACTACTGTGCTTTAGTCTGTGAGTGTGTGTGTGGGAGGGGGGGGGGAGGGGGGGTTGGTAGGATGTGTGTGTCTGTGTGTATGAGTTTGTGTGTTGTGTGTGTGATGGAGGAGCTGGGTCATTCTCATGGCTACCGTCTGGTCTGGCAGTCCAAGGTCAGAAAGATCTAACAGCGCTTTTGTCTGTGTGTGTGTGTGTGTGTGGGGAGGGGTGGGAAGGGTGGTTTGGTAGTGGTAGGGTGTGTGTGTCTGTGTGTGTGTGAGTTTGTGCGTGTGTGTGTGATGGAGGAGCTGGGTCATTCTCATGCCTACCATCTGGTGTGGCAGTCCAAGGTTACATGTCTACAATGCTTTTGTCTGTGTGTGGGTGTGGGGGAGGGGTGGTAGTTGTAGGGTGTGTATGTCTGTGTGTGAGTTTGTGCATGTGTGTGTTGTGTGTGTGATGGAGGAGCTGGGTCATTCTCACGCCTATTGTCGTCTGGTTTGGCAGTCCAAGGTCAGAAAGTCTACTGCGCTTTTGTCTGTGTGTGTGTGTGTGGGAGGGGGGGGGGGGGGGGGGGGGGGGTTGGTAGTGGTAGGGTGTGTGTGTTGTGTGTGTGATGGAGGAGCTGGGTCATTCTCACACCTATTGTCATCTGGTCTGGCAGTCCAAGGTCAGAAAGATCTACCAGCGCTTTTGTCTGTGTGTGTGTGGTGGTGGTAGGGTGTGTGTGTCTGTGTGTATGGGAGTTTGTGCGTGTTTGTGTGTGTGTGTGGTGTGCGGGGAGGGGTGGTAGTGGTAGGGTGTGTGAGTTTGTGCGTGTTAGTGTGTGTGTGTTGTGTGTGTGTTGTGTGTGTGATGGAGGAGCTGGGTCATTCTCACACCTACCGTCTGGTCTGGCAGTCCAAGGTCAGAAAGATCTACAGCGCTTTTGTCTGTGTGTGTGTGTGGGGGGGGGGGGGGGTGTTGGTAGTGTTAGGGTGTGTGTGTCTGGGTGTGTGCGTATTTATTTTTTATTTTTTTTATTTATTTTATACCACTTTAAGTCACGAGATTTCTCTGTGTGAAATTCGGGCTGCTCTCCCCGGGGAGAGCGCGTCGCCACAAGAGCAGCGCCACCCTTGTTTTTTTTTCTCTTTCTTTTGGTCTGCAAGATTTGTTTCCCTATCAGAGTGGCTTTTTTCTAAGAATTTTGCCAGGGACATCTCTCTTGTTGCCGTGGGTTCTTTTACGTGCGCTGAAAATTTTGTGTAACACACGGGACCTTGGTTTATCGTCTCATCCGAAAGACTAGTGCCCAGACCACCACTCATGATCTAATGGATGGGGAAAAATTTCGGGCCCAAACAAGATACGAACCACGCACACACCCGACCCGGACTTATCGCATTCTAGACAGGCGCGTTACCTCTAGACCACCAATCCAGCATATGCATGTGTGTGTTGTGTGTGTGATGGAGGAGCTGGGTCATTCTCATGCCTATTGTCGTCCGGTCTGGCAGTCCAAGGTTAGATGTCTACAATGCTTTTGTCTCTGTGTGTGTGGGGGGGAGGGGTGGTAGTTGTAGGGTGTGTGTG
Source organism: Rapana venosa (assembly GCA_028751875.1). NCBI lineage: Eukaryota > Metazoa > Mollusca > Gastropoda > Neogastropoda > Muricidae > Rapana > Rapana venosa. The sequence continues at coordinate 22,958,655 of CM054164.1, forward strand.
TCTGTGTGTGGGAGTTTCTGCGTGTGTGTGTTGTGTGTGTAAGAACTGGGTCATTCTCATACCTACCATCTGGTTCTGGCAGTCCAAGGTTAGATGTCTACTGTGCTTTTGTCTCTGTGTGTGTGTAGGGAGGGGTGGTGGTAGTGGTAGGGTGTGTGTGTCTGTGTGTGCGTGTGTGTTGTGTGTGTGTGTGTTGTGTGTGTGATGGAGAAGCTGGGTCATTCTCACGCCTATTGTCGTCTGGTGTGGCAGTCCAAGGTTAGATGTCTACAGTGCTTTTGTCTGTGTGTGTGTGTGTGTGTGTGGTGGGGGGGGGGGAAGGTTGGTAGTGGTAGGGTGTGTGTCTGTGTGGGTTTCTATTATTTTTATTTTTTATTATTTAAAAAAATTTTTTGTTATTCTTTTATATCAAGGATAATGGAATAAGCACTCATGTGCTTTTTTTAAACATCCAGTCCCTGTGTGTATGCGGTTTTGTAAATTTTGTCATCTGTTTCCACCGGCACACTTGCTTTATTACATCCAGTCCCCTTGTGTATGCGGTTTTATAAATTTTGTCATCTGTTTCCACCGGCACACAATGGCCTACTCTTATGAAAAGTGGAACAGGAATTAATGTGTGCGCAAGATGTTCTGCGTGCGTTCACACACGGGGCCTCGGTTTATAGTCTCATCCGAAGGACTTTTGGGGAGAGTGGAGTCTGCACTGATGTTAACTCCAGGGGAAAATATCCCCTTGAACAGGAATCGAACCTGGGTCGTCACATTGCAAGCTCAATGTTCTAACCACTAGGCTATCCCGTGTGTGTTGTGTGTGTGTGTAAGAGCTGGGTCATTCTCATATCTGCCGTCTGGTCTGGCAGTCCAAGGTTAGATGTCTACAGTGCTTTTGTCTGTGAGTGTGTGGGGGGGGTAGGGTGTGTGTGTGTCTGTGTGTGGGTTTGTGTGTGTGTGGGTTTGATTTTGGCGTTATTTGTTAATTTGATTTTTGTCGATATGATTTGGGGGCTTTTTGTTGGTGGTGTTTTTGTTCCTCAGCTCGAGTTTTGAGGGGGATTGGTGGTCAAGAGAGGTAATGTATACGTGAAGGGAATTAAGGCACTGGCAGGTCTGCACTTAAAAGTCGACCTGGGAAGTTGTAAAAATCCCCCATCCTTAATTCACCGGATGTCGCCGAGATTTGAACCCACGACTTCATGGACCCGTGGGATTGAAGTTGAACGGTCTTAACCACTCGGCTGAAGTGTCCGTCATGTGTTTCATTTTGGTTTGGGCGTTATTTGGTGGTGTGGTTTGTTGTAGTTTGTCGTTAGCATGATTTAGGATTTTTTAAAAAATTTGTTTCTCAGCTAGAGCTCTTTTTTTTTTCTTTATATTTTTTTTTTCGTTTTCATTTTCGTACTACTTTAAAGTCACGGCAGATTTTTCTGTGTGAAATTCGGGCTGCTCTTCCCCTGGGGAGAGAGCGTCACTACAAGAGCAGCGCCAATGTTGAAATTTTGTATATATATATAATTATGCGATCATTTTTGGGACTCGCCATCAGGGTAGCTGCATTCCAGCTTTGGAGAAGTTTTTTTTATTTTCTTGGGTTTTGTTTGGGTGGTCGGATATCATTTTTGTAGTTGTCATTTTTTAGAAAATGAGATTCTTTATATGTACTCTTTTTATACAAGTGTAATGACTTTTTCTCATGCAAGCACAACTGTAATGACTTTTACTCATGCATGCAAGCACAAGTGTAATGACTTTTACTCGTGCATGCAAGCACAACTGTAATGACTTTTACTCGTGCAAGCACAACTGTAATGACTTTTACTCGTGCAAGCACAACTGTAATGACTTTTACTCATGCAAGTAGTTTTTCCTTTGTCTTTTCATATTATACTACACATAGGCAGCATCTTTGCATGATCTGATGACTCGCGATCAAGCCACCAAAGAGGCTCCCATTATTTTAAGGGATTTTACCCTGGAGTTAAACATCGGTGCTAACTCCACTCTCCCCCAAAAGTCCTTCAGACGAGACTGTAAACTGAGGTTCCTGTGTGTGAATGCACTCAGAAATCTCACACACACACATGTTAAAAACCCGTTTCGCCTTTTGGAAGAGTAGGCCATTTTTATGCAAGTAGGAACAGTTGACAAAATAAAAAAATAAACCCTGCATGCAGATGATCTTAGAGATAGGGGTATAAATAAGGAGGAAGGAAGGAGTCCCATAACCGGTCGTAGGGGAGCGAGGCATCAGAGACCTCACTTCTCTAGGGGCCAGCATATTGAGGGTGGTGCCCATCTCCTCTCCCTCGCTGCTTTACCTTCCCTGACCCTAAAGAGGGCAGGTACCCATTTACAGCTGGGGGAACTGTACTGAAGCCAAGGCGCAGCGCAAACGGTCACCCAACCAACTGGTAACCACGCTCGACGCTGCTTAACTTGGCTGGGGGAAAGCGAGTGCTAAATAAGGAGGAGGAAGCTCAAAACAGAGAGAGATGGAGAAGGCTCATCAATGTCAAAACCTCCCCTGGGAGAAACATGACACAAAAAAGGAAGAAGAAGAAGATGCAGACAGGTATTGGGTTTAGACACCAATCCCTGAAGTCAGAGTGCGGGTACCTCAGCGGATGGGTAAAAACGGTCGCTCAAGAAAAATCTCAACGTTTTGATGAACCTCAGAACTTAAATTCAGGAACATCGACCCCTTCCTCCACCTTCAACCCCCCCCCCCCCCATCCCACCCATCAACACTTTAACTCCCAATATTCTGGCTGTTATGAACCTGGATGTGACGGACACAGATGGGGAAGATGGTATCGCGCTAGTTTCACAGGGTTGGTACAGAGCGTTTCTGCCCCACTAGTGTTGCAGCTGTTACCCCACCTGTAGATTAAAGCATTGTGATGCTGACGGGATGGCTCAGTGGTCGGAGCACTTGCTTTCCCAGCCAAGTTAAGCAAGCGTTGAGCGTGGTTACCATTTGGATGGGTGACCGTTTGCGCGCCTTGGCTTCAGTACAGTTCCCCCAGTTCACCCAGCTGTAAATGGGTACCTGCCCCTCTTTAGGGTCAGGGAAGGTAAAGCAGCGAGGGAGAGGAGATGAGCGCCGCCCTCAGTATGCTGGTCCATAGAGAAGCTGAGGTCTCTGATGCCTCGCTTCCCTATGACCTTGTAGGTTATTTGACGCAACAAACAAGCATCAGTTATAATTATCTGTTTGGCTCAAAGTGTGTTTGTCTATGTGTGTGTTTGTGTGTGGGGGGAGGGGGTTGTGTTGTGGTGTGTGTGTTGTGTGTGTTTTGTATGTGTGTGTTGTATGTGGGTGTGGTGTGTGTGTGGTGTGTTTGTTGTGTGGTGTGGGTGTTGTGTGTGTGTATGCATGTTGTGTGTGTTGTATGTGTGTGTGGTGTGTGTGTTGTATGTTGTGTTTGTATGTGTTGTGTGTGTGTGTGTTGTGTTTGTTTGTGTGTGTATTGTGTGTGTGGTGTGTGTGTTATGCGTGTTGTGTGTGTGTGTTGTGTGTGTTGTGTGTGTGTGGTGGTGTTTTTTTCTTGCTGCTCCTCAGCCAGAGCTCTGAAGTTCAGCAACAGTAAAATTTTGCATATACAACATTTTAAGGTAGCCACATACCAACTTCAGGGATGTGGAGGTCTGATAGTGACCATATAGGTGCTAGACACAGACTTGTTTGTTTTACAAGATTCAGCGCTCTATAAATTCCATATATTATTATTATTGTTAGGTCACAGCTGTTATGTTAATCTGTGATCTGTATTGGATGCTGTATAATGGAAAGTGTTATCAGTAAATTGCTGTGTGTTTGTCTGTGTGTGCGTGTGTGTGTGTGTGTGTGAGTTTGTGTTTGTGTGAACATGTATGAATATGGGTATGTATGTGTATGAGTGTGTTTGTGTGTGTATGTGGATGTGTGTGTGTGTGAATTTGTGTGTGTGTCTGAGTGTGTGTTTATTTATCTATTATTTTCATTTATTTTATTCTTTTATATCGAGGATAATGGAATAAACACTTATATGCTTTTTTTACATCCAGTCCCTGTGTGTATGCAGTTTTGTAAGTTCTGTCATCTGTTCCCACCGGCACACAATGGCCAACTCTTCCGAAAAGTGGAACAGGATTTAACGTGTGCACGCACAAGATGTTCTGGGTGTGTTCGCACACGGGACCTCGGTTTCTAGTCTCATCCGAAGGACTTTTGGGGAGAGTCGAGTCAGTACTGATGTTAACACTGATGTGTGTGTGTGTGTCAATATCCCAGCTGTTGTATAGATACTGCAGATAAGTCAGTTCTATTGTTTGTCCACAGCAGTCTGAAATGGGTATCTATTTATTGGTATAATAATAATAATGTATGGAATTTATATAGCGCTGAATCTTGTAAAGCAACAAATCAAAGCGCTCAGATGACTTTTTTTATAAAAATGTATCGAGGATAATGGAATAAGCACTCAGGTGCTTTTTTTTTTACATCCAGTCCCTGTGTGTATGCGGTTTTGTAAATTCTGTCATCTGTTCTCACCGGCACACAATGGCTTGCTCTTTCGAAAAGCGGAACAGGATTTAACGTGTGCGCAAGATGTTCTGCATGCGTTCGCACACGGGGCCTCGGTTTATAGTCTCATCCGAAGGACTTGGACATTCAGCTCGATTTTTTTTTTGGTCAAACTGGGAAGAAAGGGCGAGGCTGGGAATCAAACCCAGAACCTCACGGTTTACTTGTTGGCAGGCAAACGTCTTAACCATCCTGCCACCTTCCTTCCATTTGGTGTGGATGGGGGCCAGGATAGCCTAGTGGTTAGAGTGTTGCACTCACGATCCGACAGCACGAGATGAAGCTACCAGTACCACAGAGGCCTGTTTTAGGGAATTCAGCTCTGCAGTGGACATCAGTACTGCCTCCACTCCCCATGGAAAATACAATCATGAAAAAAACATTGTTTGATATTGACAGCAGGAGTAAAGAACTCAGAACCATGGGGAGATAACCAGACTTTTAACTGAAAATATACTTTTTTTTTCTTTAAACAGTTCAGTTCTCTGTCTTATTTGAAATAGTATTGAAATATGTGCAAACATATTGGACAAAACATATAAGTGCAATTATTCACTAATCACTTTTTTCACCATTGTGCAGCATTTCAAACAGAAATCTTGCCTCCACTTTAACTGTAAATCTTCAGGCAGCCATATTGATCTGTTTGCTTCTTCTTCTTCTTCCTTTTTGTCATGTTTCTCCCAGGAGAGGTTTGACATTGATGAGCTTTCTCCATCTCTCTCTGTTTTGAGCTTCCTCCTTATTTATGCCCCTTTCTCTAAGATCATCTGCAATACAGGCAGCCCAGGTTTTGCTAGGTCTTCCCTTTGGTCTCTTTCCATCCACTACAAAGTTCATTGCTCTTTTTATGATGTGGTGTTCTGCTTTCCGTTGAACGTGCCCAAACCAGCGCAGTCTATTGGTACTAGCTACAGACTACAGTAGAGTTAGTACAGATGTTAATATCTAACTCCAGGGGACCACTCCCTTCAAAGGGGTGTTTGGAGGTGGCTTGAACTCGAGCCGTCAGAGCACAAGCTTAATTCTCTAAACCCTTCAGGCTAGCTAACCCACACCCCACACCCACCCCACAGGTCAGCGAAAGAGACTAATACCATACACACTGTGCGCCGTTCAGAGAGAGAAATATCTTTTTTAACCTCTCCTCAAATCTCCTTGGATCTGTGTGCATGTGTGTGTGAGTGTGTATGTGTGTGTATGTATGTGTGCATAAACTTGAAACATCTTACGTTATTTGAGGAAAGTTGCATGCGTGTAGATGATTTGCATGCAATCGCTTCGATTTGTTTCTTTTACAAGATTCAGCACTATATAGACGTTTGCCTGCCAACAAGTAAACCATGAGATTCTGGGTTCGATTCCCAGCCTCGCCCTTTCTTCCCAGTTTGACAAAAAAATCGAACTGAATGTCAAAGTCCTTCACATGAGACTATAAACCGAGGCCCCATGTGCGAACGCATGCAGAACATCTTGCGTACACGTTAAATCCTGTTCTGCTTTTCGAAAGAGTAGGCCATCGTGTGCCGGTGGGAACAGATGACAAAATTTACAAAACTGCATGCACACGGGGACTGGATATATAAAAGCACATGAGTGCGTATTCCATCATCCTCGATATAAAAAAAAAGTCATCTGAGCGCTTTGATTTGTTGCTTTACAAGATTCAGCGCGATATAAATTTCATACATTATTATTATTATTATGAATTCCTTATATTATTATTCTTATTATCATAGAAAGCAGCCCCCCGGAATCTCACACACACACAAAAACCTACTATAACTACTCAACTAAAAAGGGGGGGGCTCTCAAAAGGTTACTGTGGCCCCCAATCACTACTGACAAAAGACACTTTCTGTTACTGCGGCCAGGTGGGACCGCTTCCCTGGCTGAGCCCCCAGACGGACGAGGCCATCAAGGGTCTGGTGACGCGCAACAAGAAGAACATCCTGCTGGTGCCCATTGCCTTCACCAGTGACCACATCGAGACCCTGTACGAGCTGGACCTGGAGTATGCCCAGCATTTGGGCGCCGAGGTGACCGTCCTCGTTTGTTTGTCGGTCAAGAACTAACGCTTTGTACCCCCACGAGTAGGGGACGGGATAGCTCAGTAGTCGGAGCACTCGCTTTCCCCCAGCCAAGTTAAGCAGTGTCGAGCGTGGTTACCAGTTGGATGGGTGACCGTTCGTTTGCGCACCTTGGCTTCAGTACAGTTCCCCCCAGTTCACCCAGCTGTAAATGAGTACCTGCCCTCTTTAGGGTCAGGGAAGGTAAAGCAGCGAGGGAGAGGAGATGGGCGTCTCCGCCCTCAATATGCTGGCCCTAGAGAAGTGAGGTCTCTGACGCCTCGCTCCCCTACGACCTTATAGTCATAGTACTCCTTTACCTTTTTACCTTTTTACCCCACGAGTAGAGTAACGTGTATACTGCATTTAAAAAAAAAAAAGAATGTTTTATTTACGGTGTCAAATTATGTAAAGGTAAAGGTGGTCCCACGAGGTGTTGTAGGGTAGTCGAGGTGTCAGAGACCTCAACTTCTCCAGGGGTCGGTATATTGAGGGCGGCGCCCACCTCCTCTCCCTCCCTTCCCTGACCCTAAAGAGGGCAGGTACCCATTTACAGCTGGGTGAACTGTGGAGGAACTGTACTGAAGTCAAAGCGCGCAAACGGCCACCCATCCAAGTGGTAACCACGCTCGATGTTGCTTAACTTTAGCTCAGGGAAAGCGATTGCTCTGACCACTGAGCTATCCCGTCCCCTTGAATATAGTCCCTGTTCCTGTGTATATAGTTGGCCACAGTTTTAATCTGAGATTTAGAAATGCTATGAGGCGACAGCCCCAATATGGCCACTAGGGTCAGCGGAGCTATAAACAAGAAGATTGGATTGGTTTGGAGATGGTGGTTGTTGTGTGTTCCCCAGCTTAACACTCTAGGGGTCAGTCACCCAGAATGTTGGCACTTTGACTCACTCATCCCACCTTGGGAATCACTGTGAGATTGAGACTGCCACACTGAATGAGAAGTTTGAGTGTACGACTGTTTTAAAATAACCTTGCCATATATAGGCAGCCATACTCTGACTTCAGAGGATTGGAGGCGAACACTCAAGATTCATGTAGAACATGCAGTCTGTCTCGCTCATCACACCTGGGAATTACTCTGAAACCAGAAGTACACTCTGGATATGCTTGAAGCCGGAATGCATCTGCCTTAATGGTGGGTGAAATCTGTTACATATGCAAAATCGCCCCATGGGTGAACTTAGGAGCTGTGGACAAGGAACATACGCACACACATACACAAACGCATGGGTGCGTGCGCACACACACTACCCACACACTACCCACACACTACCCCCACTACCCACACCCCAGCCCCCACCCCATTCCCACCACACCTCACCACACCTCACCACACCACACCACACCACACACACACACTACCCACACTACCCACACTCCACCCCCCACACACCACACCACACACACACACACACACACTACCCACACCCAACCCCCACACCCACACCACCCCCACACCACCCCCACCCCCACTCCCACCTCACCACCCCACCCCCACCACACCACACCACACAACACACACTACCCACACCCCAACCCATACACACACACACACACACACACACACACACACACACACACCCGGGTTCACATTTGTTCAAGAGGATTTTTCCTCGGGAGTTAACATTAGTGCTGACTCCACTCTCCCTAAAAGTCTTTCGGTTGAGACTATAAACCGAGGTCCCGTGTGCGAATGCATGCATAACATTGGCGCACACATTATAACCTTTTTGGAAGAGTAGGCCATTGTGTGCCTTTGGGAATAGATGACAGAATTTACAAAACTGCATACACACGGGGACTGAATGTAAAACACATAAGTGCTTATTCCATTATCCTCAATATAAATAATTTTAAAAATATTTTTAAAAAAAATAAAACACACACTCCCTCCCCCCCTCCACACACACACTACACACACAAAACCCACTGGATAAGAAGGTTGCATGCATAGCTGTTTTTCTAATCACCTCACCATTTAAGTCATCCATACTACGGGGGGACGGGATAGCTCAGTGGTCAGAGCACTCGCTTTCCCCCAGCCAAGTTAAGCAGCGTTGAGCGTGGTTACCAGTTGGATGGGTGACCGTTTGCGCGCCTTGGCTTCAGTACAGTTCCCCCAGTTCACCCAGCTGCAAATGGGTACCTGCCCTCTTTAGGGTCAGGGAAGGTAAAGCAGCGAGGGAGAGGAGATGGGCGCCGCCCTCAATATGCTGGCCCCTGGAGAAGTGAGGTCTCTGACGCCTCGCTCCCCTACGACCTTATAGGTTATGGGACTCCTTTACCTTTTACCTTACTACGACTTCAGAGGATGTTATAGTTATGTATGAAAAAGTGTGCGTGGCTGTGATTCTCCGTAACCTATCATAAAAGAGGACATTAAGTGTTGATGGATTGTAGTGACTGTTGTGTTTCGTCTTTTTTTTTGGTCAGGTTGGGGTGAAAAACATCCGAAGAGCGGCATCCCTGAATGACCATCCTGTGTTCCTTGAGGTACGTGTCATCGTCCGGATTCATGGTCGCCCCCCCCTCCCTTTCCAACCCCCGCCCCCCTCTCCCACGCCCATGGGGATGCCAGGAGTCTGTCAGTATAAATAGCATCCCCACCTTCTGGAAATTCTGTGCTAGGAGTTCCTGCTTTTCTATCCTTTTTTGTTGTTGTTTCTGCCATGGTTTTTTTCCCTTCTTATTACCTCCTTTTTGTCTGTTTTCTTTTCTTGGGTGGGGGGAGGGGGTTGGGGGCTGTGAGTATAACTATAAATAGCATCCCCACCTTTTGGAAATTCTGTGCCAGATTCCTGCTGTTTAATCCTTTCTCTTTTGTTCTGCCTTGTTCCTTTTCTTCCCATCACCTTCTTGTCTATATTTTCTACTTTCCTATTTTCTATTTTCAAGCACTTTGATTTGTTGCTTTACGAGATTCAGCGCTATATAAAATCCATACATTATTATTATTATTATTACCTCTTTCTTGCATTCTTGGTCCATTCTCTTGCCTTTTGTTTTATCTTTGCAGAAAGATTTAAAGGGTAATTCTGTCTCATGCTAATATTGATGTGCTGGGCCTGACTTGTCAGGAGCTTAACGGCAGTGCAGTGCATTTTTTGCTCATATGACAGACAACAATAGTTGCTGTAGACTAAGCGTTTGATGAAGAAGAGGAATTCATGGGTATGGGTAAGAAGAAGAGAAGAGAAGGATCATTGTTTTCACCATCTTTTTATTTAGAATTGTAATATTCTGTAAGGTATTGTGTGTGTGTGTGCGTGCATGTGTGTGTGAGTGAGAGTGAGTGAAAGTAAAAGTCAAGCTTTTATTTCCAGATGGTATCATATGTTGAATAAGCCATGCATTACTTTTTTTTTTTAAGATCAAGCCATCCATCTCTAATAATAATTTTGTGTGTGTGTGGTGTTGTTGTTGCTTCGATTTTACTTCTGTTCACTCAAAGTAATATTAGATGATGGGAAGAGTGGGGGTGGGGTGGGGTTGGGAAGGGGGCTTAAGTTGATGGTTGTATGAAGTAAAATGGATCTAATCCTAAATAATGTAGACAGTATACAGAAAAGGGCTAACAATGATAACAACAAATAAATACATGAGAAATGCTATTATAGTTTATAAGTATAACGTATTGTGTGGGTGTGCGTGTATGAGTATGTGTGTGTGTGTGTGCCCCCGTGCATGTGTGCGTATGTGTGTGCAAGTGTGTGTGTGTGTGCATGTGTGGGGGTGGACGTGCGTGTGGATGTGCGTGTGTGTTTGTATGTGTGTGTTTGTGCATGCATGCATGCGTGTGTGTCTGAATTTGATTGGATATAATCTTGGAATGTGGAAATAAACACTCTTCTTCTTCATTGAACACTCAAGACAGCAGCTATCATTCATTGTCTGTCGTATGAGTGAAAAGGTGTGGTGCTGCCGTTAAGCGCCTGACAAGTCAGGCCCAGCGCATCCAACCTGTCAATGAGTAATCTGTATGGCAGGTGCTGGTTGTCAGCAATCACAGTTGTGAAAAGACGGCAGATGAAACCATTCATTCATTCATTCATTCATGCATATATTCATCCATATATTCATTCATTTATTTATCCATCCATTCATTTATCCATCCATTCATTTATCCATCCATATATCCATCCATTCATTCATTTATTTATCCATCCATCCATCCATTCATTCCTCCATCCATCCACCCATTCATTCATTCATTTATCTACCTATTCATTTATTTATCCATCCATTTATTCATCCATTCACTCATCCATCTATTCTTTCATCCATCCATCCATCCAACCATCCATCCACCCACCCATCCATCCATGCATTCATTCATTCCTCCATCCATCCACCCACCCATTCATTCATTCATCTACCTATTCATTCATTTATTTATTCATCCATTTATTCATCCATTCATTCATCCATCTATTCATTCATCCATCCATCCAATAATCCATCCAACAATCCATCCATCCATCCACCCACCCACCCATCCATCCACCCATCCATCCACCCATCCACCCACCCAACAATCCACCCATCCATCCATCCATCCATCATTTCATTTCATTTCAGGCACTGGCGGATATCGTCAAATCTCACCTGCACACAGGCAAGGTGTGCTCCACCCAGCTGACGCTGCGCTGCCCCATGTGTGTCAACGCTACCTGCGGCATGGCCAAGGAATTCTTCTCCTCCCAGCAATCCTTGCTGGACGAGTATCTTCACAAAGCCTCCACCGCGGCCCATGGTATGGCGTCGTCGTAGAGTCAAAAGTCGCCAAGGTTGAGGAATGGTTTTTTTGTGTGGCCAGAAAATGATTTGCGATTGAAATATTCAAGGTATATAGATTTTTATCTTCTCCGATTTTTTTGTTTGTTGAAGTATCGGGGAAGAAAGAGAGTGTGATGTGTTAGATTTCAGTTTGGTGTGTGGTTTAGTTTAGAGAGAGGGAAGTGTGTGTGTGTGTGTTTTTTTGTGTGAAACGGCATAAAAGTCAAGTCAAAAGCACTTTAATCGTCCCATGAAGGGCAGTTACAATACTGAGTCATGGGAATATTCTGTAGTGGTATCGGTGGCGTGAGGGTATGGTAAATTTTGGGGGTTTTGCGAAGGATGGCACAAGTAACGTTGAAGGATGCGAATATGAATGTTTTCTTGATGATGCCATAATCTTTCAAAAAAAACAACAACAACAAAACCTAAGAAAATAATCAAACACAAAACCCAAAGAATGTGGAAAAAAGAGAACCCCAACTTTGCTAATCTTTGATTGAACGACTTAATAATAATAATAAATGGAATTTATATAGCGCTGTATCTTGCACAGACAAATCAAAGCGCTTCCACTCAACTCATTCTTACAGTCATGAAACCAATAGCAAGTAATAGTTCTAACAAGTCCAAATGTACACACACACACTCATACACACACACACTCAGAGGTTATACACTTTGGCAGGGTGATGGGATTTTTGGCTGTTGAAAAGCAGGGACAGCTATGAAATGAAACAGGAGAGGAAAATCTTAGGTTTTAGACAAATATGTCTTGAGGCCGGATTTAAAAAGTGTCACAAGAAGGCCTTTGGCGAAGAGACATAGGGGGGCCATTCCAGGTCGATGGACCAGACTTAAAGTGGTATACAATACAATACAATACAATACAACAATACAACACAATACAATACAATACAATCATAACTGGCTTGGAGTACAGGCAAAAGAAGAAATGTATTTTTGTTGTCAGATCATTTTTAAATCTTTTTATTTTGTTGCTCCTTAGCTAGAGCTCCCCAAGGTTCACCAAACGCAAGATTTTGCGTATGCGACCGATTTTGCCCACCGTGGAGGTAGCCGCATTCCGACTTCGGGGACTTATGCTGGGTATGCTCGTGTTTCCGTAACCCATCGAACGCTGACATGAATTAAGGGATCTTTAATATGCAATTTTAATCTTCTGCATGTGTGTGTATATACATACATACATACATACATACATATATATATATAGAGAGAGAGAGAGTGATATATATATATATATATATATTATATATAATATATATATATATATATATATATGGAGAGAGAGAGAGAGATAAATAGATATATATATGAGGAGAATAAAGGCACTGGCAGGTCTGCTCTTGAAGTTGATCTGGAAGATCGTAAAAATCCCCACCCTTAGTTCACCAGATGCTGCCTAGATTTGAACCCAAGACTTCATGAACCCATGGGATTGAAGTTGAATGGTCTTAACCACTCGACTATGGCGTCTGTCAGGTCCTGCTTTAGAAGAACAGAGCTTTGTAGCAGAAGGGTTTATTTTGTGATGTTCTGTCAGCTAGTGTGTGATAGCATAATATAAAATGTGCGTTAACACTGAAAACAGAACGAGGTTTTCAGAGACGCAGTCTCAGTCAAGAGAGTGTATTTTGGCCTGTCATGAACAAACACTTTTAATGACACTATTCCTACGTTTATGGGAAGACCTAGCAAAACCTGGGCTTCCTGTATCACAGATGATCTTGGAGAAAGGGGCATAAATAAGGAGGAAGCTCAAAACAGAGAGAGAGATGGAGAAGGCTCATCAATGTCAAACCTCGCCTTGGGAGAAACATGACAAAAAAGGAAGAAGAAGATTCCTACGTTAAGGGAGAGAACTCTTTCCCAGTACATAATAATAATATATGGAATTTATATAGCACTGAATCTTGTAAAAACAAACAATTCAAAGCGCTTGCACTCAAATCATTTACACGCATGCAAGATGGGCACCGCCCTCAATATGCTGGCCCCCTAGAGAAGTTGAGGTTTCGGACACCTCACTCCCCAATGACCGCATAGGTTATGGGAACAGATTAACTTTTTGCCTTCACTATGTTTTGTGAAGAAAGAGAGTTGTGCTTACTTTTAGTGATTTTCATCTGTTTGTGATAAGTGTGAAATTTAAAGGTGTCCCAACAAGCATAGCTTTGCCTTGAATGTTTGGTTGGGGTTTTTTTTGTTGTTGTTGATTTTGTGTGTGTTTGCCTACGTGGTTGTTTATTTGGAGGCAAGATTTTTTTGTTGGATTTTTTTCCCTATTTTTCCTTGGCTAGAGCTCTCAGGTTCAACGATGCTAAGATTTTGCGTATGCGGCCGTTTTTGTCCACCATTAAGGTAACCGCATTCCATCTTTGTGGAGGAAGAAAATTATGGTGTGTATCTTTTTTTTGTTAGAAGGATTGTTTGGTTGGTTGTGTGATTTGTCAATTCATTTTTAAAGAAGCATAATTTGTTGGGGTAGGTGGGTTGGTTTTTTTGTAGTAGTGTTTGTATGTGTGAATGTTTATTTGAAGGGAGTTATGATTTCTAAGGGGACGGGATAGCTCAGTGGTCGGAGCACTCGCTTTCCCCCAGCCAAGTTAAGCAGCGTCGAGCGTGGTTACCAGTTGGATGGGTGACCGTTTGCACGCCTTGGCTTCAGTACAGTTCACCCAGTTCACCCAGCTGTAAATGGATACCTGCCCGCTTTAGGGTCAGGGAAGGTAAAGCAGCGAGGGAGAGGAGATGGGCGCCGCCCTCAATATGCTGGCCCCTAGAGAAGTGAGGTCTCTGACGCCTCGCTTCCCTACGACCTTATAGGTTATGGGACTCCTTTACCTTTACCTTTTTATGATTTCTGAGGAAGTAATATTAGTTTACGGGTGTGGGCATGTGGTATAGTTTATTATGATCACGTTACTGCTTGTTTGTTATTGTTCTTATTATGTTGTGGCTCTACACTTCTTTTTTGATATTGAGGATACATTTTTTTTTTGTTCCCTGTCACTTGTATTGAACTGGTTTAGGGATAAAATGGGCATTGTGTTAACTGAATTCACTTATTTACAGTGCTATACTTGAAGTAACCACTTGGATGGGTGACCGTTTGTGCACCTTGGCTTCAGTACAGTTCCCCAGTGTACCCAGCTGTAAATAGGTACCTGCCTCTTTAGGGTCAGGGAAGGTAAAGCAGCAAGGGAGAGGAGATGGGTGCCGTTCTCAATATGCTGGGCCGTAGAAAAGCTGAGGTCTCTTATGCCTCGTTCTTCTATGACCACATAGGTTATGGGACACCTTTACCTTTTTATTGCGCTTTACTTTTAATTTTAGTTATTTATTTAGCGTTTTTCACGTCACTAGAACAACTTTGTTGATTAGTTTTTCCTGAACAAAATGTTGTGAAATATGAAGTTTGTTGTGTAAGAAATCACACAAGTCTGCTTGAAGTTGATGAGAGCAGTGCTTTCGATGGAAAGATGTAGATTCTGATGATAGCATTGGTTTCAAAAGGATAGGAATTGAAGTGGCAGTGCCTTCAGTTTGTGTTACCGTATGTTGAAATCGTCGATTCGACATTTGGACAGTGTATCTAACTTGAATTTTATATGATAACTGACAAAATTAGCGTGATCATATAGTCAACTCTCTGTGACACAGGCAGCCAGTGGAGAAATGAAAGGCACCTCCACTATGATCAAATTTCTGCCCAGTTTCCGAAACAGCAGCTGCCTCCTCTGCTGTTTTGGAGGTCATTGTCGAAACAGAGGACAAACATATAAAAAATTTTGTCTTGATGGGAATGTTTTTTTGCACACAAAAAATTTTTGTCATTGACATGGGAAGTTTGTCATTGCAACTGGGGTGTTTGTCTTTGCACATGGAGTTTTTTGTCATTGCACACTAGGGGTGTTTGTCATTGCCACTGGGATTTGTTTGTCATTGCACACTAGGAATGTTTGTCATGCACCTAGGAAGTTTGTCATTGAAAAAGGGAAATGTGGATTTTTGTCCTTGACACTGGAATGTTTGTCATTGCACACTAGGAATGTTTGTCATTGCACATAATTTTTTCTTTTGCCACGGAATGTTTGTCTTGCACATAGGAATGTTTGTCCTTGCCACTGGAATTTTTGTCATTGCACACTGGAGTGTTTTCAAAAAATTTTTTGTCATTGCACCAGGAGTGTTTGTCAGCACATGGGAATTTGTCATTGCACTGGGAGTGTTTGTCATGCACACTAGGAGTGTTTGCATTGCACATAGGAGTGTTTGTCATTGCACACTAGGATGTTTGTCATTGCACACTAGGAATTTTTTGTCTTTGCACAAAGATAAGAAATGGCAGTGTACCAGCTATGGGACAGGTCTGTTTTGGGTGACCTTTGGGATATATATTTTAAACTGTAACCAGGCTTTTTTTTTTATAATATGTACATAGCTTTGTATATTTTTGTAAAAGCACACAAATGTATAAAAGAAAAATGTTTTTTTGCTTACGCATGTTATAAAAGGGGGTTATTAGGGCTGGTGCACCGCACACACAACATACACACCACAAAAATAGCTGCGCACAACATAACACTCTCCACACAGCATGTGCCACACCCACGTCAGGTCTTTTACTTTTATTTGACTTTACCCTTTTTATTGTAGCATAAAACCAATTAGATAATTCTTTTTGCATATATTCAGTTTTCGTTAAAAACAAATAGTTTTTTAAATTTTGATGTTTTTGTTTTCATTTTTTCTTTCTTTTTTTTTATATTTTTAAATTTTTGCTTTTTGCGAAACTATTCAGTTGGAATAAATTTTTTTGTCATTTTACTTTTGGATTTTGTTTACTTTCTTTTGGGAAAATTTTTAAACATTCTTCAAATCAAAAACACGGTTTTTGGTTTGTAGGTTTGGGGTGTTTTTCATTTGCAATTTTTTTTTGTTTTGTTTTATTAATTTTTTTTCAATGCTTGTAACTCTGTCTTTAGTCTGAACTCTATGGTTCCTTTATTAATATTATACCCCATCCAAATGGGCTTGAGGATACAGAACCTGCTGTTGGTGGTCATTTTGGGAACACTCCTTTTAAAAGATTCCATAAAGTGGGAAGAAGCTGACTGGTGGGCTCCTTCCCCCAAAGAGCCCAAAGCACACTCACTTGGGTAGGGCCGGCCGAGTAGAAAATCCCCATGATTTCTATGAGATTAAACCCATGACCTTTCACTTCGTAACCCAAGGGGGTAAACCACTGTCCAAGGTGAACATGGAAGTTTAGTTTTTTTGTTTGGATTTCTTCTTCTTTTTCTTTTCTTCTTTTTTCTTCTTCTTTTTTCTTTTTTTTTTCTTCTTCATCATCATCATCTATTTTCATACATATCATATCATATCTTCCTTCTTCTTCTTCTTTTTTTCTCTTCATTTTTTCTTCCCTTCATGTTTTCTCCTCCTCCCCTCCTCCTCCTCCTCCCCTCCTCCTCCCTTTTTCTTCTTCTTCTTTTCTCTTTCTTTCTTCTCTTCGTTCTATTTTTCTCCCTTTTTTTTTTTTTTTCTCCTTTTTCTTTTTCTTCTTCTTTTTCTTCTTCTTTTCTTTTTTCTTCTTTTTCTTTTTCATCACTCTCATCTTTTCTTCTTTTTCTTCTCTTCTTCTTTTTTTTTCTTCTTCTTTTTCTCATCTTTATCTTTTCTTCATTCTACATCTTCTTTTTGTTCTTCTTCTTCTTTTTTCTTCTTCTTCTTCTTCATCAAATCATTCTCTCATCACCATTCTCACTTCTTCTTCTTCCTTTTCCTCTTTTTTCCCTTTTCTTCTTTTTCTCCTTTTCTTTTTTCTTCTTTTCTTCTTTTCTTCTTTTCCATGGAAAAAAACAAGGGCATCAATATTGTCTGTCATGAATGAGCGAAAAAAGCAGCTGGGTGCGTTAAGCGCCTGACAAATCAGGCCCAGCGCATCCGACTTTGGCACGTGGCATTTCATTTAGGATTTCTTGAAACTTTATGTATTATGCGTAGACTCAGCATGATACTCATATTTTGCCCAGTTTCATTTATTATGCATTTACTTTATGAATATGCAAAGGAGCATTATAAATTTTTGTTCTTTTACATGAGTGATTTATCTAGTTTGAAAAGTGTAAATCGATCAAGGAGACTGTTTTTTTCTGACAAAATGTCTGCTAGATAATTGATTTTAAAGGTTTTACATGAGTGATTTATCTAGTTTGAAAAGTGTCAAACAATCAAAGAGTTTAATTTGTTTGGACAAAATGTCTGCTAGATTATTGATTTAAAAGGTTTTGTTATCTGAGTAACTGGTCAGTTGGGAGTTAGTTTTTTTTTTTCTCTCTCTCTTTTTGTTAGCTTTTTTTATTTGTTTTGATTTTTTGCTTGTATTTTTTTAGGTTTCTTTTTTAGTTTGAAGGGTACAGTGCAGAAGGAATTGCATGAGGAAATGTGTGACCTCCAGTGGTTACCAAAATTAAATCATTTTGAGTATAATTGTGACAGAATTGTCAAAATGTGATTCCTTTCTTTGTGTCTTGTGTGTGTGTGTGTGTGTGTGTGTGTGTGTGTGTGTGTGTTGTGTGGGGTTGTGTGTGTGTGTGTGAGTGAGAGAGAAAGAGAGAGAGAGTGGTGTTGGTTTTTCATTTAAAAAAAAAAATTTTTCATCGAGAATAATGGAATAACCACTCATGTGCCTTTTTTTTACATCCAGTCTCCATGTGTATGCGGTTTTTAAAATTCTGTCATCTGTTCCCACCGGCACACAATGGCCTACTCTTACAAAAAGCGGAACAGGATTTAATGTGCGTGCAAGATGTTCTGCATGCGTTTGCACACGGGGCCTCGGTTTATAGTCTCATCTGAAGGACTTTAAGGGAGAGTGGAGTCGGCACTGATGTTAATTCCAGGGGAAAATATCCCCCTTGAACAGGAATGGAACCCGGGTCGTCAGATTGCGAGTGCAATGTTCTAACCACTAGGCTATCCCGTCCCCCGTCTGTGTGTGTTGGTGGGGGGTTTTTGTTTTTGTTTTTTTAATATCGAGGATACTGGAATAAGCACTCATGTGCTTTTTTACATCCAGACCCCGTGTGTGTTGATGTGTGTGTGAGAGAGAGTGTGTGTGTGTGTGACAGTCGCATCCTCAGGATTGGAACTTCACAGAGAGCCTATCACTATCAGGCTGCCATAAGGGCACCAGCCAAAGGGGGCCCTGCACTGCTGCTGGGTCACTTTGGTGGTGTTCAGCGGTGCCTGTTTTGAGCTAAAACATACAGGGGACGGAACTGCTCAGTGGTCAGAGTGCTCGCTTTTCCCACGCTAAGTTAAGCAGCTTTGAGCGTGGCTTTACCAAGTGAATGGATGACAGTTTGCGGGAGTCGGTACTGATGCAAACAAACACACAAACGGACACACACACACATAAACACAACACACACAATGTGACAGAAACACAACACACGAACGTGCGCACGCAGAGACACGCGGGATAGTCTAGTGGTTAGACCATTGCGCTCGCAATCTCACGACCCGGGTTCGATTCCCGTTCAAGGGGATATTTTCCTTTGGAGTTAACATCAGTACAGACTCCACTCTCCCTAAAAGTCCTTCGGATGAGACTATAAACCGAGGCCCCGTGTGCGAACGCACGCAGAACATCTTGCGCACACGTTAAATCCTGTTCCGCTTTTCGTAAGAGTAGGCCATTGTGTGCCGGTGGGAACAGATAATTTACAAAACCGCATACACACGGGGACTGGGTGTAAAAAAGCACATAAGTGCTTATTCCATTATCCTCGATATAAAAGAATTAAATAAATAAAAATGAAATAAACACACACCTCCAAAAGGATTTTCGGAGATAGTGGAGTCGGTAGAGCACTGACGTTCACTAAAGGTAAAGGTAAAGGAGTCCCATAACCTACAAGGTCGTAGGGGAGCGAGGCGTCAGAGACCTCACTGCTCTAGGGCCAGCATATTGAGGGCGGCGCCCATCTCCTCTCCCTCGCTGCTTTACCTTCCCTGACCCTAAAGAGGGCAGGTACCCATTTACAGCTGGGGGAACTGTACTGAAGCCAAGGCGCGCAAACGGTCACCCATCCAACTGGTAACTACGCTCAACGCTGCTTAACTTGGCTGGGGGAAAGCAAGTGCTCCGACCACTGAGCTATCCCGTCCCCTGACGTTGACTACAGGGGGCAAAAATCCACTCAGTGCTCCGTGGAGGCTCGAACTAGCGCTCTCAGGCCAAGAAATCTGCAGCTCGACTGGTCCTAAGAAAGAAAAAAATCTGAACACATCACTCCTCTTCTGCGATCTCTTCACTGGCTGCCTGTCTCACAGAGACTGGAGTATAAGATCAATACCCTCTGTTTCAAATGTCTCCACAAATCTGCACCCTCTTATCTCTGTAACTGTCTTCACCTGTACACTCCATCCCGTTCCCTTCGTTCAGCCGCAGATACTCTGTGCTTTCGAACACCCAGATTCAAACAAACCACTGTTGGCCGTCGCTCCTTCTCTGTTTCTGCTCTATCCGCCTGGAATGACCTCCCTCTTTCACTTCGCCAAAAGCCTTCATTTGATACCTTCAAATCCAGCCTCAAAACACACTTATTTCCTACCTGAGACTTTCCCCCACATATCTGTCCCTAATTTTCAACAGCATCTTTCACCTTCTAAGTATGTTCGCGAGTGTGTGTGTGTGTGTCTGTGTGTGCATGCGTGCGTGCGTACGTGCGCGCGCATGGATTTGAAATCTGTTGTTTATTATGTTTAAGGAGAGTTGCATGCGTGTAAATGATTTGAGTGCAAGCGCTTCGATTTGTTGTTGTTTTTTTACAAGATTCAGCGCTATATAAATTCCATATATTGTTATTATTATTATTGTTATTAAATCCACGCTCTAACCACTAGGCTATCTTGCTCCTCATCTGTGTTGTTATCTGCCATATTCTGTTCTTTTCCTTTTATTGTTTTGTGTCTTTCTTTCTTCCTTCCTTCTTTCTTTGCTTCCTTCCTTCCCTCCTTCCTTCCTTCCTTCCATCATTCCTTCCTTCATTGCTTCCTTTCTTCTTTCCTCCCTCGTTCCTTCCTTCATTTCTTCCTTCTTTCCTTCCTTCCTGTCTTTCTTTTCTTCCTTCCTTCCTTCCTTCCTTCCTTCCTTCTTCCTTTCCTTCCTTTCTTCCTTCCCTCCCCAACGCTCTAACCACTAGGATATCCTGCACCTCATCTGTGTTCTTATCTGCCATGTTCTTGTTCTTTTTCTTGGATGTCCTTCCTTCCTTCTTTCTTTCCTTCCATCCTTCCTTCCTTCCTTCTTTCCTTCCTTTTTTCCTTTCTTCCTTCCTTCCTTCCTTCCTTCCTTCCTTCCTTTCTTCCTTCCTTCCTTCTTTCTTTCCTTCCTTTCATCATTTCTTTCTTCTTTCTTTCTCCTGCACCTCACCTGTGTTATCTGCCATGTTCTGCTCTTTTCCTTTGATGTCTTTCCTTTCCTTCCTTCCTTCCTTCCATCCTTCCTTCATTTCTTCCTTCTTTCCTTCCTTCCTTCTTTCCTTCCTTCCTTCCTTCTTTCCTTCCTTCCCTCCTTCCTTTTGCCCCCTTTATTTCTTCCTTCTTTCCTTCCTTCACTTCTTTCTTTGTTCCTTCCTTCCTTCCTTCCATCTTTCCTTCCTTCCCTCCTTCCTTTCATCATTGCTTCCTTCCTTTCTTCCTACCTCGTTCCTTCCTCTTCATTCTTCCTTCTTTCCTTCCTTCCTGTCTTTCTTTATTCCTTCCTTCCATCTTTCCTTCTTTCCTTCCTTCCTTCCCTCCATCATTCCTTCCTTCGTTTCTTCCTTCTTTCCTTCCTTCCTTCTTTCTTTCCTTCCTTCCTTCATTTCTTCCTTCCTTCCATCATTCCTTCCTTCCTTCCTTGCTTGCTTCCTTCCTTCTTTCCTTCCTTCCATCATTCCACCCTTCCTTTTTTTCCCCTCCTTCCTTTCTTCCTTCCATCATTGCTTGCTTGCTTCCTTCCTTCCATCATTCCACCCTTCCTTCCTTCTTTCCTTCCTTCATTCGTTCACCAATGCTCTAACCATTAGGCAATCCTGCTCCTGATCGGTGTTGTTATCTGCCATGTTCTTGTTCTTTTCTTTATTGTTTTGTGTCTTTCCTTCCTTTGTTCCTTCCTTCCTTCCATCATTCCTTCTGTCCTTCCTTCCATCCATAATTCCTTCCTTCCTTCATTGCTTTTCTTTCTTTCTTTTTTTCTGTTTCTTTCTTTGTTTCGCTCTCTCTTTCTTTCTCTTCTCTTGTTCTCTCTTTTTTTCCCTGTTTCTTTCTTTCCTTCTTTTTCTTTCTTTCTTTCTTTCTTCCTACTGTACGTCCTTTCTTCCTGTTTTCATTCATTCATTTGTCATTTCCTTCTTTTTCTCTTTCTTTTTGCCTTTTGGTTTTCTTTCTTTCTTTTATTATTAAAATGTTCTTGTCTGTCTTCCTGTTCACATACACACGCACACTCACACACACACACACACACACACACACACACATACACACACTAGAAACAAAGTTTTCATTTGTTGTGCTGCGTAAAACATATTTGGCACATGAAAGTTGTCGGTATTCAGCTAGGGGAAGTTCCCCAATTTCGTTATAAGTTCCTATGGTGGAGGTGTGGAATGGCACACCAAGTGCAAGTTTATATGCTTTACAGTCTACACTTTGGAGTTTTTTGAGTAAATAATTGGGAGCACTAAAAAAGACTTCTTGTCCATAAGACAGCTTGGACCGTATAAGTGATGTAGATAAGCATTTCAGAGTGACCATATCTTGTCCCCAAGACTGTCTGGTAACCATTTTAAGAAAATTAATACATTTTCTCGCTTTTGTTAAAATGTATCCAATATGAGCATTCCAAGTCAATTTTGATGTAAGTAAAATGCCTAAAAATTTGACAGTATTTGTGTACTGAATTAGCTCCCCTCCAATCCTAAACTGTGGTAGTGTATCTGGATCACTGCCATTGTTAAACAGCATAATGTGCGTTTTTTCTGTTGAAAATGTCAGACCATTTTCAAAAATATATTTATATAAATTATCTAACTCTTTTTGATAGATTTTTCTGGTATAATGAATCATCCTCTTTGTTGTACTGCGCTTCATAGTGACATTCATCCACATACATATATCATCAGCATATTGTACTAGGATGATGTTTTTAGACATTTTTGTGGGTAGATCATATAACAGTATATTAAACAGAAAAGGGGCTATAACAGAACCCTGTGGTAAACCCATATGGAGTGACCTAGAGTGTGAATATGTATTCCCTACTCTCACTTGTATACTTCTGTTACATTAAAAGCTTTTGATATAATAATAAACATGCCCAGATAATCCAATAGTCTTCAATTTATGCAGTAATTTAGCATGCCAGACTTGATCGTGGGCTTTTCTGACATCAAAAAATGTTGCAAGTAAATTTTTTCTTCTTGCAAACTGTTCTTTGACTTGTGTTGTTAATTTAACTAGATTATCAATTGCAGATCTGCCTTTTTGAAAGCCTGCTTGATTGATTGGAACTACCTTATTTTTCTGACAATAATACACAATCCTTCTTAGAATGATTCGCTCCATTAGCTTACCTGTGTTAGAAGTCAGCGCTATGGGTCTGTAACTAGTTTTGTCATTTTTTGGCTTCCTTGCTTATGAATGGGAATAATGATGGACTGCTTCCAGTTGACTGGCATAACACTTTCAGTCCAACACTTTTGGAAAAGTTTATGTAATAGAAAAATGAATTTTTCTGGTAAATGTTTAAGCATATCATTGGATATGGCATCTAATCCAACAGAAGTTTTCTTATTAGGAAGAGAATGTAATACATCTTTTACTTCATTGATTGTTATTGGGGCATTGATGCATTCGGTGTTATTAGAAAGTGGGTCTTCATATTCTTTTTTGTTCTCTTCAGATTTTCTGTACATACTGCTTTTAAGTGAGAGACCTTCAATACGCATGGATTCTGAGAAAATATCTACAAAAGCCTCAGCCTTTTCTGCATTGGATGGAAATTCGTTGTTTTTTAGCTTAATCGGACAAGTTGGTAAAGTCACACCTTTTCTCATTTCATGAAATTTTTTCCATACTTTTTTTAGATCTGTATGACTTGATATGTCATTGGAACAAAATGACGACCAATATTGTCGCTTTGCCTGAGCTATGACCATGTTGGGAAATAAATAAAGCATATTTTGATATAGAATGTACTAATGAAAAAAAGAACGAAAACCAAAATATCATGGTTGCAGATATCCAATCACATATTGAAAATAAGTATACTGACAACTTAAAAGTATATACAGATGGGTCAGTTTTAGAAAATAATGAAGCTGGTTCAGCATTCGTTATACCAGCTCTAAAAACAGAGAAATCATACTATCTAGGTAAACATCATTCAATATTTACAGCTGAACTTATTGCAATTCTTATGGCTCAACTATTTTCTTGATTTTGCATTTCCCATCATTCCTATCTTACTTTGTGTAGATTCTAAGTCGGTACTGTATGCTATCAAATCCCCAAATTCCAGGAAAGTATCCAGAATCATTTTTTAAATTAAATATATCATACACCTTTTAAGTTTAAGAAGTATTCCTGTCTCCTTTTGTTGGGTACCTTCGCACGTTGGAGTTTTTTCAAATGAGTGGGCTGACAGAGCTGCAAAAAGGGGGGCAAGACATCATTTTGAATCAATAGAACTGCATGTTCCATTATCTCTACAGGAGGGATAGCGTTTATTAGAACAGACGTCGTGGAGTAAGTGGAGAGAATCAGATCAACTCAAGGAACGATCTTTAAACAATTGCCTGACTAATGGCCTTATTTCATGTTACATGACTCCTTCTCAAACACATTTAAGTATCGCAACCACAAGAAGAGTTAATGCACTATATTTTCGAATAAAATTAAATGCATTTATAACAAAATTTTGTAAAAATGTGAGGTGCCTCTGTGGGGAACATATTTCCAACACTCACATCATATTTGAGTGTTCAATTGTAAAACCTTTTTTACCCACTTTTTGTGAGCAGTCTGTGGAAACTGTTTTTAAAAATCCAAAATTAGCCTTTGCCATTGTTAAATGTCTATTGCACAGCCCATTAGAGTATTTGTTGTAGTTTTTTTAATTTTTTTTATAGTTGTTTCATGTTAATAATTTGTTGAATTTAAATGTTTACTCATGTTTAAGATTCCCCCCACCCCTTTAATTGCATGAAAATACCAACACACATGTTACCTAATCAGTCTTTTCTCTGTACATTCCCCTCTCTGTTTTAACTTCCACTGCATTTTCCACATCCCTTGTCTAATATCACTAAGAGTGAACAGACGTTAAATTGAAGACAACAACAACATACACACACACACACACACACACACACACACACACACACACACACACACACACACACACACACACACACACACACACAAACAAACAGATCACACAAAAGAGGTGAAGAAAAAATTGTATGTGTGTTGGGTGGGGGCTGGAAGATTTCCACTTGCTATGCGTAGTTTTGCCCGTGGAGCATTTTGAGGGGGTAGGTGGTGCTTTCAGAATGTGACACCGTCTCCTCGCTGTTACTACAAGTCATTAATTAACCTTCACACGACGGGCGGTGCCTTTGATGGTAGCGGTGATCGCATCAATTGGTTTTTCCGTGCCTGACTTTGATCATGGAGAGTTAATTTACACAAAATACACACACACACACACACACACGCGCACGCACACTGTATGTGTGTGTGTGTATGTGTGTGTGTGTCTGTGTCTGTGTGTCTGTGTGTGTCTGTGTCTGAATCAATCACGGCTATTGACAATGACAATGTTTACAGCGTCATTCTTGTTTGGTCTGCATTGCTGCTTTGTGTGTGTGTGTGTGTGTGTGTGTGTGTGCGCGTGCTGGTTTGTGTGTGCTGGTTTGTGTGTGTGTGTGTGTGTGTGCGCGCGTGTGTGTGCGTGCGTGCGCGTGTCTGTGTGTGTGTATGTGACCTATTCTACAGAATTTTGTCAGGGGCAAACTGGCAAATATTCTGTAGAAAAACCCACTCTGATATGGAAACAAATAGACATGCAGACAGGAAATGAAAAAAAAAAGAGTGGCGCTGCTCTTGTGGCGACGCGCTTTCCTTGACGAGAGAGTAACCTGAATTTCACACAGAGAAATCTACTGTGACTTAAAGTGGTATACAATACAATACCTTCAGATGAGACTATAAACATCTTGCGCTCAAGTTAAAACCTGTTCCCCCTTTTGGAAGAGTAGTCCGCCTATCTTGGTGGGAACGGATGACAGAAATTTCAAACTGTATGAGGACAGGGACTGGTTATCAACAAAAAAGTATACGAATGCTTATTCCATTGTCCTCGAAATAAAAAGAATAAGTATTTTTTGTTTGTTTTTTTAAAGAAAATGATGATGTGCCCGTGATCTGCCTATTTTCTCTTTGCAGTGTACAACATGTTAGCATAATTATGATGTGCTCATTGTTAATAAGTCTGTAAGATGTGGCTTTATTTATTTATTTGTTTGACTGTTTATTCATCTTTTATCTTATTCATCTATTCATGCGTTCATTGGTTTGTTTGATTGTTAGCTTATTCATATAACGGAGGGGGGGTGGGGGGGGGGGGGGGGGGGGTACGGGACAGCCTAGTGGTTAGAACATTGCGCTAGCAATCTGACAACCCGGGCTCGTATCCCGTTCAAGGGGGATATTTCCTCTGGAGTTCACATCAGTGCAGACTCCACTCTCCCCTAAAAGTCCTTCGGATGAGACTATAAACCGAGGTCCCGTGTGTTAACGCACGCAGAACATCTTGAACACCCGTTAAACCCGTTCCACATTCCGGAAGAGTAGACCACTGTGTGCCGGTGGGAAGGAATGACAAAATTTACAAAACCGCATACACAAGGGGACTAGATGTAAAAACCCAACTCCATGTGTTATTCCATTATCCTCAAAATAAACTAATAAGTAAATAATGAATTAATAAATTAGACTTAATAACTCTGGGGAATGTGCCTTTATTTATTTTAATCTTATTTTTACTGTTTATTCATCTATGGTCTTATTCATCCATTCATTCGTTCATTGGTTTGTTTGACTGTTAGCTTATTCAATGATTTATTTTTTGTTCCTCGGCTAGAGCTCCAAGGGTCACCTCTGGTGAGATTTTGCGTATGAGACCGTTCACGGGGACTAGATGTAAAAAAAGCAGATGAGTGCTTATTCCATTATCCTCGGGGAAAAAACAATCTGAGCGCTTTGATTTGTTGCTTTACAAGATTCAGCGCTATATAAATTCCATACATTATTATTATTGTTATTATTATTATTATTATTATTATTACTATTATTATTATTATTATTATAATAAGTAGCCACATTCCGAATGTGGAGACATTCATATAAAATAAACATTGTAATGTCAGCGCGGGCAAGAAGCATTATCATCACTGCTATGGTTAAAAATAAACAACTTGGTATCTCCATTTTGATCGTTAAGAAAATGGGTTTCAAAGTATACGTTTAGACTTAAAGGATTGGAATCTTTTTTGATACATACACTAACAGTGCAGTTTTGGTGTGCGCGCGCGCGCGCGCGCGTGTGTGTGTGTGTGTGTGTGTGTGTGTGTGTGTATGGTGTTGTTGTTGTTGTTGTCTTTGATTTTACGTCTGTTCACTCTCAGTGATATTAGACAAAATGTGTGTGTGTGTGTGTGTGTGTGTGTGTGTGTGTGGGTGGGTGGGTGGGTGGGTGTGGCAAGTCAAGTCAAAATGATCTTTATTGAGGGTAAAAGATTAAGTTGATACAACTTTTTTTTGCATCCTGCCCTCACACACACACACACAAAAGAAAATCAAGAAAATTGACATATAAAAGCAATCAAAATACAATGTTCACACATGTTGAAGGCAAAATCTATGGAGATTTTTAAAAATATAAATCCAGACTAACAAAACATGATAAAGCAAATCAAGACAGTGTAACTGTCAAGTACTGCTCAAGTCATACAGATAAATGAAGAATATAAAAATTAAAAAAACCCAAAAAAAACACAAAAACAACCAAACAACCAACCAAACAAAAAAACAACCAAAAAAAACAACAACAACACACACACACACACACACAAGACTCACAAGACAAGATAAAACAAAACCAAGACAATATAACATAAGTGTGTGTGCGTGTGTATGGATATTTACAATCCCTGGCAATTTCTAGTATTTATTATTGTATTGAAGAATGTATAAAAGGCATTGATAAAATGAAAGAAGAAAGAAGAAAAAAAGAGCAAACAATCTCCCCCCTCCTCCCCCCCCCCCCCCCCCCCCCCCCCCAAATCCATCCATTTCCTGCTCTGCTGCATGCCCTGTGGCGGAAGAAGTATTTCCACCAATCACAAAGCTGCTCTACCTCACTGTGCGGAACTGCTCCCCAGGGAGAGATAACCTAGGCGCTGAGAACATCAGAGGCAGGCACGGGAGATAACTGTTTGGTGTTGCTAAGATAGAGTGTGTATTAAAGCTGGACAACTTTGGTGGTATAAAATGGAGATTGGCTGAATGTTAGAAATGACGTCTTTTTTCGTCGGTCGTGTTGCTACTATAGGCTTTCTACTTCAGGTTTCTAGTTACAAACTGAATTTTAAGGTATTTAGTTTGAATAGGGTTTATCGAACATCCAGATTCAAACAAACCACTGTTGGCCGTGGGCTCTTTCTCTGTTTCTGGTCCATCCAACTGGAATGACCTCCCTCTTTCACTTCTCCAAAAGCCTTCATTTGATACCTTCAAATCCAGCCTCAAAACACATTTCCTACCTGAGACTTTTCCCTCGTTATCTGTCCCTAATTTTTACAAGATTCAGCGCTATATAAATTCCATATATTATTATCATTATTAATTTATTTAATTATTTATTTATCTATTTATTTATTTATTTATTCTTTTATTTCGAGGACAATGGAATAAGCAGCACTCATGTGTTTCTTTCTTCTTTTTTTTTACATCGTCATTACATTATTTTTAAAAAAAGATTTTATTCAATTTCGAGGATAATGGAATAAGCACTCATGTACCTTTTTTTTTTTTTTATACATCCAGTCCCTGTGTGTATAGAGTTTTGTAAATTTTGTCATCTTTTTCCACCAGCACACAATGGCCTACTCTTCCCAAAAGCGGACCGGGTTTGAACGTGTGCGGAAGATGTTCTGCGTGCGTTCGCACACGGGACCTCGGTTTATAGTCTCATCCGAAGGACACTTTTTTGGAGAGGGGGGGGGGGGGGGGGGGGAGCGGGGGACGGAATGGAGTCGGCACTGATGTTAACTCCGGAGGAAAAAACCTCTTGAACGAAATCTGAACCCTGGTCAGTAGATCACAAACGCAATGTGCATCACTCTAACCACCAGGCTATCCCTTCTTCCCCCCCCCCGTTATTCATTCAATAAGCAGGTACAAGATTAACACAATGAACGTAATCAGCATAGCACCAACAAGCAGGCAGCTTTAATATTGTGCTCGAGTACGCCATCAATATTCATTCACATGGTGGGTAATGATACCTACAAGGTGGATCGGTGGTCTAGAGGTAACGCTCCTGTCTAGAAAGCGAAAAGTCCGGGTCGGAAGTGTGCGGTGGTTCGTATCCCGTTTGGACCCGAAACTTTTTCCCCATCCATTAGATCATGAGTGGTGGTCAGAGCGCTAGTCTTTCGGATGAGACGATAAACCGAGGTCCCGTGTGTTGCACATAATTATTTAGCGTATTAAAAGAATCCACGGCAACAAGAGAGTTGTTCCTGGCAAAATTATGTAGAAAAAAGCCACTCTGATAGGGAAACAAATAGTGTTGCAGACAGGAAAAAAGAAAAAAATAGGTGGCGCTGCTCTTGTGGCGACGTGCTCTCCCAGGGGATAGCAGCAGCCCGAATTTCACGCAGAGAAATCTGTGTGACTTAAGTGGTTTAAATGAAAAAATAAATACAATGAGAAAGAGAAGACAGGAAATAATTATGACTGTGCTAGTGATTTTTCGAAAAGGGTATTTTACACAAAAACGAAATAATTATATCGCTGAAATTTGAAGATCATTTTTGTAAGAAATATCGTTTTGTGAGAAATATTATCTGTATTGCTACTTTTTATTTTTCAATTTTAATTAATTTGGATACCATATTATTTTATTGTTTTGCATTTATGTTTGTCGGCCTATCTACTTGTTTATTATCTTATCTAGGTGTGCTCATGTATTATATATATATATATATATATATATATATATATATATATATATATATATATATATATATATATATATATATATATATATAAACGCTCTGCGCTTTAAGCGCTTCAATTGATTCGCTTTACAAGAATCAGCACTATATAAATATCATTCATTATTATTTTTTATTTTATTATTATCATTCTTATGTTTCCTCTCGCTTATTTTGCTATCTATGTCTACTAAAGTGTCAAAACAATCTGCTATCTTGAAGTCCTTTGGTTGAGACCATAAACCTAGGCCCTGTGTGCGAACGCATGGAGCATCTTGTGCCACGTTAAAACCTATTCCACTTATTGGAAGAGTAGGCCATTATGTGCTCCTGGAAAGGCTGACAGAATTTATAACTTGCATACAAAAAAGGACTGGATGTAAAATGAAAGTACCTGAGTGCTTAATTTATCATCTTGGAACTAAAAATAAGATAAGATAAAATAAAACACACAAAAATAAATCAAATAAGATCAGATGAAATAAATAAGATAAGATAACTCAACTAAACCAAACTAAACTAAGAGCTGAACTGAACTAAACTGGAATGGAATGAAATGAAATGGATTGGAATGAAACGAAATGAAATGAAATAGAATGAAATGAAACGAAACAGCATAACATAAAATAAATAAAAAATGAAGTAAAGACTTTGTTGTTGTAGAGCCTACACAATGGACACAGAGACTTGTCTGAGTCTGTCGTGCTTTCTGCTTCAATCAGCTAAACATAATATAATCATTGTCCTTATCTCACACTTTGCTTAAAACTACTACTGCCTGTTTACAAAAGTGTCAGTCATTTACGATTTGTGATAGCAACGGAAGTGATGTTTTGCGTTTATGTTTGTTGGTTTCCTTTGTTGTTGTTGTTTATTTTTGTTTTGAAGTACTCATACACATATACCATCCATAATCGATATCACGTTTACACACACCACGAGAGACACGTTCTGAATACTTTCTAAAAGTCATTATAACAGTCACTTCCATTAATATCAAAATCCGCACACATTTTGGAAACCAAAGGGAAGCAACAGTGCTCACCAGGCTACACTGGGTCATTATCACATCACCCACGTTCATTTGCTTTAAGGAGAGGGAACCCCATGGTGTGTGACTTGCGATGTGTGGGTAACCATCAAGCATCTGCTTCTGGAGTGTCGAGATGTCCAGGATATGAGGCACAACAAGCATTTTACTGCAGACTCCCTAAAGATCCTTTATCGTGATGTTCCATCAGACACCATTTTCAACTTCCTGAGAGAATCGGGCTTTTTCCGTCTGATATGAGTGACAGTGTTATTACAGTTGGTCACTAAGAACAAGGCTGTTTTAACGAATCTGGTTTTGGTTTCATCTCATTTTATGTGTGGTTGATGTGGTTTCTCCCACAACGCAGTGACTGTCCTTACGGTTGGTTAGGGCGTTGATACAAGGAACGACAGTAGAGTTGATTTTACACCCAGTTTTAATCTGTACAATACAGTTGCACAGTTGTATTTTGAAATTTGAAATTTTACGAAGCAACAGCCACCCCCTCCCCTCACCCCCACCCCTCCGGTATGGCCTTTGTAGTCGGCAGGACTAAAAACAACAAATTTGGATTGGATTGGATTTTTGGAAACAGGACCACTCATTTAAAAAAAAATCTCAATAACGAAATCCTGTGTTTATGAAAAAGTAGATCGCTGGACAATTTCCTCGACACAATCTTTTTCTCCCACGGGGCTTTGACCAATCCATTTTCTCCTCGGAGGGGAAATCACGGATCACATACATCACTTTGGAAGCTGTGGAAAACCAAACAGACTGAGGTAGTGGAATCCATAGACTGTGTTGTTGTCAGGCTTTCAGGTGTCACTTAGGGGGTGAGGACAATAATAATGATCGGAGTGTTCGACTAAGGTCAACACTTTAGTTTTATTTGGTAAAACAACAAGGAAGTAGGGGAGAGAGAGGGAGAGAGAGAGAGAGAGGGAGGGGGGGGAGAGGGAGGGAGAGAGAGAGAGGGGGGGGGAGGGAGGGAGAGAGAGAGAGAGGAGAGGGGGGAGGGGAGGGAGGAGAGAGAGGGAGGGGGGGAGGGAGACAGAGAGGGAGAGAGAGAGAGAGAGAGAGAGAGAGAGAGAGAGAGAGAGAGAGAGAGAGAGAGAGAGGAGGAGAGAGAGAGAGAAGACTGAGAGAGATAGACAGACAGACAGAGGGACAGGGAGAGAGGGACAGAGAGAGACAGAGAGACTGAGAAAGGGAGATACAGAGACTGAGAGAGGGAGAGACAGAGAGAGACAGAGAGAAACAGAGACTGAGAAAAGGAGAGACAAAGAGAGGGAGAGAAAGAGGAGACAGAGACAGACAGAAAGGGAGAGAGACAGAGGGAGAGAGACACAGACAGACAGACACGGAGAGAGGCAGAGAGAACTCGAACTCGAACTCGAACTCGAATATTTTAATGAGGGTAATTGGATAAGCCAGAGGCTTCTTTACACCAGGCCCTCATAGGCAAAAAGTGAAACAAACATGAGAGAGAGAGAGAGAGGAGAGAGAGAGAGAGAGAGAGAGAGAGAGAGAGAGAGAGAGAGAGAGAGAGTTTTTTCTTTTATTACGAGGATGATGGAATAAGCACTAATGTGCGTTTTTTATATCCAGTCCCCGTGTGTACGCAGTTTTGTAAATTCTGTCATCTGTTCCCACCGCCACACAATGGCCTACTCTTACGAAAAGCGGAACAGGATTTAACGTGTGCGCAAGATGTTCTGCAGGCAGAGAGACAGAGACAGAGACAGATACAGAGAGACAGAGAGAGACATATAGACAGACAGAGAGACAGACAGAGACAGACAGAGAGACAGAGAGAGAGAGTTTCCAAACTCAGCTGTCATCTGCCATAATTTTATGTTATACCACAACACATGTCGTATTGTCTTGCCATTAGTACATGTGTCTACAAATTTGTCAAGTTGTCTCCCATTCGTAAAGAGAGCTTTTTCTAATATGTGTGTGTGTGTGTGTGTGTTTATTTTTAGTTCCTCAGCTAAAGCTGCAAGGTTCACCAATAGCGAGATTTTGTAATTATGCCACTGTTTTTGCAAAAGGAGTCTTAGGTATAATTGGGTCAAATTGAGTTGTTACATTTTCTGAAATCTACAGATCATCACCTTTCTTTCGATGTATGATACATTATTGTACTATAAAATTGGCAAAGGGATGACTGAAATCGCGGTCATAACGATGGAGGACACTGGAAAACTGCAGTAGGGTAGGTCGATGAAAACGGTTTGAAAAACACATGTTAAAATCATATCTAACCTTTTCAAGTTTATAGACAGGAAATTGAATGACTACATATTTCATTTTTGATGAAAAGTCAAAATTGACAAAGTGGACCACACCTTCCCTTTTTTGGGCCTCTCTCCTTTACACTGCCTGCAAGTTAAGACTCATTTTGTAAAAACGGGTCACATTACAGTCTGTTATACGACTGTTTTTGCAAACATATAAAGGTATGTTCGTGCTTTCGTGATCTACCGAACGCTGACATGAATTACGGGATCTTTAACGTGCATATTTTGATCTCCAGCTTGTTGTAGATACACGAAGAGAATCAAGGCACTGGCAGATCTGATCTGCACTTGAAGTTGACCTGAGAATTCGTAAAAGTCCGCCCCCTCTCTCCTTCGGATGAGACTATAAACCGAGGCCCCGTGTGCGAACGCATGCAGAACATCTTGCGCACACGTTAAACCCTGTTCCGCTTTTCGTAAGAGTAGGCCATTGTGTGCCGGTGGGAACAGATGACAAAATTTACAAAGCCGCATGCACACGGGGACTGGATGTGGAAAGGCACATGGGTGCTTATTCCATTGACCTCGATTAAAAAAAAAAAGAGTGCTTTGATTTGTTGCTTTACAAGATTAAGCGCTATATAAATCCCATACATTATTATTATTATTATTATTATTATTATTATTATAAACCCGACGCTGCCGAGATTCGAACCCACGACTTCATGGACCTGCAGGATTGAATTTGAACGGTCTTAACCACTCGGCTATATAGGGTTCTTCTTTGCTGATGTTTAAACTGCAAGTGTGCACACACAGTATAAAAGACAAATAGACAGTTTCTGTTATCAACTTTCTCTGCTTGTTATGACTCAAAACAGCGTAAAAATATTGACTTACTGACATTGTGATTCCGTTGGAACACACACACACATACACGCACGCACGCACGTACACATGCACGCACGCACGCACACACACACACACATAAAAAGCACACACACACGCACACAACACACACACATACACACACATAAACATGCACGCACATACACACACATGAACATGCACACACGCACACACACACATACGCACGCACATGCACACACACACACACACACACACACACACACACACACACACACACACACACACACGCACATACACACACGCGCGCGCGCGCGCTCACACACCTACACACCTACACACACACAAGCTTTTATGCTCAGACGAACTGTACTATTCTTAAATACTACCTGCGTTCCCCATAACATGTTTTCCTTTATACTCTTTACCATAAATCATATAGGGAACATATTTCAAACTGTACAGCTAAAACCATTTCAACACTTACAACTTTAAAGAAAAAAAAGTAATATTCAAGTCACTAAACTTTTCACTTAGTCATGTTCATTATTTCTACGCATGTGAAACGTGGACCATGACAGCAGACACTGAGAGGAGGATACAGGAAATTGAGACAAAATGCTTTCGCAAACTTCCTAGTATCTCATACACAGATCGCATAAAAACTAACAAGGAACCAAAAAATTGACGACACAGTGACTTACAAAGAGCTCCTAACGTCAGTAAAAAGATGCAAACTAAAGTGGTACGGGCACGTCACACGAACATCTGGACTGGCCAAGATTTGTCCTACAGGGAACAGTACAAGGAGGGAGACGAAGAAGTGGCAGACAGAAAAAGAAAACGATGAGAAGACAACATCAGAGAGTGGAGGACTGGCCTTGAGTAGAAAGATTTGTTGCTGAAAGCTGAAAACCGCGAAGAGTGGAGGAAGCTGGTTGAAGAAATCTTTAGTGGAGCTCCAACGATCTACAAGGCTACGGGATAGATTAAGGCGTCCGTGACAATTTTCATATGGCAATACAAAACCCAACAGCTTCTCTCTTAGTAGCTGAATGTCATTCCTCACACAGACATCTGTCATCACCTCTGTGCCATTCCTTACACAGACATCTGTCTTTACATTTCTGCCATTCCTTACACAGAAATCTGCCATCACCTCTCTGCCATTCCTCACACAGACATCTGCCATCACCTCTCTGTCATTCCTTACACAGACATATGCCATCACCTCTCTGTCATTCCTTACACAGACATCTGTCATTACATTTCTGCCATTTCTTACACAGACATCTGTCATCATATTTCTGCCATTTCTTAAACAGACATCTGTCATTACATTTCTTCCATTCCTCACACAGACATCTGTCATCACCTCTGCCATTCCTCACACAGACATCTGTCATCACCTCTGCCATTCCTCACACAGACATCTGTCATCACCTCTGCCATTCCTCACACAGACATCTGTCATCACCTCTGCCATTCCTCACACAGACATCTGTCATCACCTCTGCCATTCCTCACACAGACATCTGTCATCACCTCTGCCATTCCTCACAGAGACATCTGTCATCACCTCTGTGCCATTCCTCACACAGACATCTGTCATCACCTCTGTGCCATTCCTTACACAGACATCTGTCTTTACATTTCTACCATTCCTTACACAGAAATCTGCCATCACCTCTGCCATTCCTCACACAGACATCTGCCATCACCTCTGTGCCATTCCTTACACAGACATCTGCCATTACATTTCTGCCATTCCTTACGCAGACATCTGTCATCACCTCTCTGCCATTCCTTACACAGACATCTGTCATCACCTCTCAGCCATTCCTTACACAGACATCTGTCATCACCTCAGTGCTATTTCTTACACAGACATCTGCCATTACATTTCTGCTATTCCTTACACAGACATCTGCCATCACCTCTGTTATTCCTTACACACACAAACATCTGTCATCACCTCTGTCATTCCTTACACACACAAACATCTGTCACCACCTCTGTCATCCCTTATACACACAAACATCTGTCACCACCTCTACCATTCCTTACACACACAAACATCTGCCATGACCACTTTCCCATTTCTTACAGACATCCCTGACGCTCCATCACAAAATGAGTTGCAATGCACCTGACCCACTTTTCCGCTAAAAGCCATTTTAGGCGGGTGGGGGTCAGGTTGTCGATTTTTGAGATTTCGATTAGTTATACAGCGATGGCCATTTTTTAAAACCTTGTACTGAAGTATGAACGCATAATTTTGTTTCTTTTTTGCTTTAACAAAAAATAAGAACGTCTAAGAACACCCAAGCCCTCAGTCTACCCATCTATTACAATACAAGACTTGTCAATATCTCACTTTATCACTTTCTGCAGTCTGTCATTTCAATTTGTGATAAGTTTATGTAGAATGGTTCAATTTTTAATCTGTCATTTTTTGTTGATTCACCTTTTTGTTGCAAATTAATAACGTGTTAAAAGTAAAGGTAAAGGTGTCCCATAACCTATGTGGTCGCAGGGAAACGAAGTATCAGAGACCTCAGCTTCTCCAGGGACCATCATAATATTGAGGGCGGCGCCCATCTCCTCTCCCTCGCTGCTTTACCTTCCCTGACCCTAAAGAGGGCAGGCACCCATTTACAGCTGGGTGAACTGGGGGACTGTATTGAAGCCAAGGCGCACAAACGGTCACCCATCCAATTGGTAACCACACTCGATGCTGCTTTAACTTTGGCTGGGGGAAAGCGAGTGCTCTGACCACTGAGCTATCCCGTCCCCAATAACATGTTGACAACTAAAAGAAATTGACCTGCCCCCCTCTCTCTCCCCCCCCCCCCACTCCTCCCGCCGTGTAATTTGACCCATGATGTGGTAGGGTGTTACTACATTTTGTCGCCACATTATTGCCACTGCTTACACAGACGTTTGTCATCCAGCCAGCCATTGGGTCCTAAATCTGGCTGCAGTTGAAGATAGTGCAGTGTAGTGTATAAAGTAGAGTAGAGTAGTGTAGTGTATAGTGTAGTGGAGTGGAGTGGAATGCAGTGAAGTGGAGTGTCGTGCAGTGCAGTGTAGTGTTGTGTAGTGTATGTGGTGAAATGTGGTGTGGTGTGGTGTGGTGTGGTGTAATGTATG
>CM054164.1:23000744-23003244 GCA_028751875.1 Rapana venosa
TAGATCTTGCACATCGGTTTGGACAGTTTCATGGGCACTCGCAGAGGAAGGACTGAGGAAGGCAGTTACCTAGTTGTACCATTGATTTTTTCCACCACCATCATCAGACAGTTCCTCTTTGCGAGAAACTTGCAGAGTGTTGTGGGAAGAATTGGGGAAAAGAGGACTAGCTTGCATGCAGAGAATGCATGAGTGTTGTTCTTTTGTGTGGGGGGAGGGGGGGGGGAGAAGTGTGAGGTTGGGGGGTTGGGGTGTGTGTGTGGGGGGGGGGTAGAAGTTTAGGTGGGAAGGGTTTTGTATGTCTTGTTTTGAGAGAGAAAGAGAGAGAGAGAGAGAGAGAGAGAGAGAGAGAGAGAGAGAGAGAGAGAGAGGAGAGAGAGAGAGAGAGAGAGAGAAGACACAGGATTTTAATTGTAAGGCCACCAGCCTGAGAGAGAGACAGAGACAGACACAGACAGACTAAGCCCTTCTCCATGGTGATGCCAGGGCCTGCCAGTATAAATAGATTCTCCACTTGGAAATTCTGTGCCAGAAATTCCCTACTTTTCTATCCCTTACTTTGTTTCTGCATTGTTTCTTTTCTTCCTGTCACACACACACTCACTCACTCACACACACACACACCACACACAAACACACACCACACACACACACACACACACACACACACACACACACACACACACACACAACACAACACATACACACACACATAGAGAGAAGGGACGGGATAGCCTAGTGGTTAAAACATTGCACTGACTATCTAACGACCTGGGTTCAATTCCTGTTCAAGGGGATATTTTCCCCTGGAGTTAACATCATTGCAGACTCCACTCTCTCCCAAAAGTCCTTCGGATGAGACTATAAACCGAGGCCCCGTGTGCGAAGGCACCCAGAACATCTTGCGCACACGTTAAATCCTGTTTCGCTGTTTGTAAGAGTAGGCCAATGTGTGCCAGTGGGAACAGGTGACAGAATTTACAAAACCGCATACACACGGGGACTAGATGTAAAAAGCACATAAGCGCTTATTCCATTATCGTCGATATAAAAGAATAAAATGACAAATAAAAGTAAAATTTAAAACACACACACATATACACACCCACACACTTACACCCCCCCCACACACACACATACACATACACACACACACACACACACACACACACAACACACACACACACACACACACACACACACACACTACCAACCAATCCTTCACCAAAAACAAAACCTTACCCCCCAAAAACCCCCTCCCACCCACGTCCCATTCGGATTGAACGAACAGAAACTTCTACTATGACCCTTGTTGTCAAGCAAAAACCTCACCCGTTGAGTTTTTACATCATTAGAGATGTTCATAGACACTTTCAAAAGAATATCCTGCGTGGAATGAAATGGGCTGTACCAGTGCTAACATAGATCTTGCACATCGGTTTTGGACAGTTTCATGGGCACTCGCAGAGGAAGGACTGAGGAAGGCAGTACCTAGTTGTACCATTGATTTTTTCCACCATCATCATCAGACAGTTTCTCTTTGCGAGAAACTTGCAGAGTGTTGTGGGAAGAATGAGGGAAAAGAGGACTAGCTTGCATGCAGAGAATGCCAGAGTGTCGTTTTTTTGGTGGTGGTGGTGGGGTGGTGGTGGTTGGGGGGGGGGGGTGTGTGTGTGTGTGTGTGTGTGTGGGGGGGGGGGGGGTAGAAGTTTAAGTGGGAAGGGTTTTGTATGTGTTGTTTTGAGAGAGAGAGAGAGGCAGAGACAGAGAGACAGAGACAGAGCGAGAGAGGACTCGGAACTCGGATGTTTATTGTACATCAGCCATGGGACATTATACAAACACATGAAGGAGAGGAGCTGGTGGGGGAGACTGCAGGAAACAAAGAGAGAGAGAGAGAGAGAGAGAGAGAGGAGAGAGAGAGAGAGAGAGAGAGAGAGAGAGAGAGATTGATAATCTTTATTTCCAAGGGTTACAACGGGTAAGTATTGACATACTTTTTTCATTGGGCCCTTGCCCTGATTAGAGAGAGAGAGACAGAGAGAGAGACAGAGACAGAGACAGAGACAGAAAGAGAGAAAGTTGATATTCCCAAAGGTTACAGGTAAGTATTGACATACTTTTTCTTCATCCAGCCCTTGCCCAGATTCTATCTATCTATCTATCTGTCCCGTAGTCTGACGACCGTGGGGGCACCCTCAAAGACTCAGCAACCAGTTCCCTCCATTCTTCTCTCTGTTCTGCCTTTCTCAGGGTTTTGTTGAGTTCTAGGCCTGTCCATTCACTGATGTTATCCTCCCAGCTCTTCCTTGGTCTGCCTCTTCTTCTTCCTCCTTGGACAGTGCCTTGCAAAACTGTCTTTGTAATTCCTTGGGATCTTGTGACATGCCCATACCACTTAAGTTTACGCTTTTTCACGATCGTTAGAAGGTTCTCATAGGGTCCAATGGTTTGCTGGATTCTGTTATGCACGCTTTCGTTGCTTATGTGGTCTTTGTAG
>CM054164.1:23008244-23030744 GCA_028751875.1 Rapana venosa
AGAGAGAGAGAGAGAGAGAAATAGGAAACATTTATTTTATGAATTTTTTCTTTTCTTTATGAATGATTCTGTTTCTTTTGTAAACGTTAAAAAATGAAAACCAACAAAATAAAAAACCCAAACACAATCAGTTCCGTAAAGAAGGGAAGGCACTCCCCTTTCCATGACTCTCCACCACTCTGACCATCTGCCTCAGTCTGCCCAGTAAAGTACAACTGACCACTGTCTGCACTGCCACATGGCCTCTTGACCATAGTTATACAACCTGCAACAGACACACAAAACATGTCTGGAAGAACCAAAGTACTCTTAATGTTCATCGGTTGAGTTATGCTGTTAGAAGAAAACTTGAGGACATGTATAAAACATTTTGGATCTCCCCAAAGAAAGAGTTTGCAAAACTAAAATTTTACGATTTTACTACCAAAGAATACAGACTGGAACCATACTTAATAAACTATGAAAACAAAACTCATAAGAAGACGTATTGTAAATTTCGCACAAGCTGTCACAATTTAATGATAGAGAAAGGAAGGCTCCAAAATATATCTAGAGAGGACAGAAAATGTAGATACTGTAACAAAATAGAAGATGAATTTCATTTACTCGATGAATGTATTTTATATGATGAACTCAGAAATAAATTGTTATTAAAAATCAAAACCAAAGACAAAGAACGCAAAAAATGTGTACATACATTAAGTGACATAATCACAGTTGATATATATCAAGCAGATATCATCAGACATGTGTATGAGTGTTTTGAAAAAAGAGAAGAGAATATAACATGTTTTAGTGTACATCACTTTTAACCAAAAAAGATAATTATAATTGATGTTTTTGTTGTGTCAAATAAGTCTACATGACTTAAATGGCAATAAAATATTCTGAATCTGAATCACACCTACCTCTGGGAACAGGATCCCTTCATCCCATCTTACGCTCCTCAGCTGACTCTCCCAGTAAAGGTAAAGGTGTCCCATAACCTATGTGATCATAGCGGAGCAAGACATCAGAGACCTCAACTTCTCTAGGGGCCAGCATATTGAGGGCGGCGCCCATCTCCTATCCCTCGCTGCTTTACCTTCCCTGACCCTAAAGAGGACAGGTACCCATTTACAGCTGGGTGAACTGAGGGAACTGTACAGAAGCCAAGGCGTGCAAACGGTCACCCATCCAAATGGTAACTGATCTCGATTCTGCTTAATTTTGGCTTGGGGGAAAGCAAGTGGTCTGACGACTGAGGTATCCTGTACCCCGTCTCTCTCCCAGTGCCTGCAGTAAAACTGAAGGTGTAACCCTAAGAAGTCAGTTAACTTGACTGCTGACCTCTGGATGGGCAGTAAAGCACAGCTGACTACTGTTGATACTGTCTGCAGTGGGAAGGACATTGCTTCCTGGTAACACACAGCTGGTAGAAGGTAACTTCTTGAACAAACCCCCCCTCTCTCAAACATCCGTTTTATGGTATGCGCTGTTTCCTTGTTGAAGGTTCGTCGCGGCTGTAACAAAACTGAGCTGGTCCTCTTGAAAGTCCATGAAACTGGTTACAAGCTAATGCTCCCCTTAGAAAGCCTGTTAAAACTGGCTAGTTTCTATGGGTATTCCTAGAAAGTCCATTAAAACTGGCTAGTTTCTAACTCAGACCACAAACTGTAGAAGAAGTAGCCCCCGTGTGTCTACTGTCTTTATGTGGACATTGTCTTCAGTCATCACATGGTTCTTTAAAGTTTACTTGTACAGGAAAGCAACATGAAGTTCGTGGAATCTCATGGTCCCCTGTTCAATGTGTTTGTTAAAAAAAACCCCAAGATCAGTACTTGATGTAAAATAGAGATAAACTTTACTTGTAGAAATAAAAAATGTTGTAGCTTCATTTTTCTTCCTGTACTTTTTCTATTCTTAACTTTTTGAATGGGTAGAACAGCTGCATGGAGTGGAGGAAGCTGGTTTCAAAATCTTTATTGGTGCCCCCTCAATCTGCTGGACTATGGACAGGATAAGGTGAAGGTCAAAGAATAACAAAAGGGTTCTAGCATATTTTAAAAATGTTTGATTATTCTGTTAAATAGAAATGTCTTTTATGGAGAGGGTTGTCATTTGTTTCATTTATTTGAAAGACAGAGATCTAAGATCAAGGATCAGGTTTTGTGCTTATAGTATACATGTTTCAAGCTTTTCAAAATGAAACGAACTTATAAGCATTAGCTACTAAACTATACCTCATAAAAAACCTATACAGTTCACTATGTTATAGAAACAGGGAAAGAAACAAATACATAGAGAAAGAAATTTGTTGAGGACAAAGAAGAACCAGTCAATTACTCTACAACATTGCTCCATGTCCTATCTTTCAACACAAAAGCTTTTCAACACCAATACCTCCCTGTGTTCTACTCAAAAACGGTTTTAACTGAAAACTTGTGCTGTTGTCTTGTTCCTTCTTCCCTCATTGATTTTCCCCCTCATTGTACTACTACAGCAGCAGTGTCCTGGAGGCCAGCTGTGGACTGTGTAGAAATGAGCAGACTGCATGCAGAGAACACTGACACAGCAGGGCCATTCAGTGACCAGTGTCAGAGAAGAGGACAGACAGGTCCTGGGTTTGTGGTGTGCAGAGAGAGAAGGGGTGGAGAGGAGAGTTTCTGTTCTGTTCTGTTCTTTATTGTTCCTTGGCTAGAGCTTTGAAGTTCACCATTGGTGGTTTTTGTATATTCTGATCTATTGCATTTCCTCCTCAGGATGTTGCCATTACAATGGGGATAGTGTGTAAATTCGAACAGACTCATGTCATGAGATTACATAAAGCATGATGTCATCTGTTACCTAAGTCAAAGCAACAGTGGGCTGTGCAATCAGAATGGTGGAGATGGAGTTTCTGTGTGTAACAGTCTTTGTCCTGTGTGGTTGAGCACATGTAGTTTGCTTATGTGATTTGTGTCTTAGATTGTAAGATTTGGGGGGAGTGGAGTGGGTGAAATCGAAAAGACATGAATGATGATTGTAAGATTTGATGTTCTAGATCAAGATGGCTATGATAGAGAG
Source organism: Rapana venosa (assembly GCA_028751875.1). NCBI lineage: Eukaryota > Metazoa > Mollusca > Gastropoda > Neogastropoda > Muricidae > Rapana > Rapana venosa. The sequence continues at coordinate 23,011,290 of CM054164.1, forward strand.
AGGGAAGAAGTTCGACAGGACAGAAGTTCGACAAGTGATGAGACAGTTGAGTATTGTAAGTTATCTGACAGAATGGAGGAGGAGTGGAGTAGAGAGAGAGAGAGAGAGAGAGAAGATGAGAGAGAGAGAGAGAGAGAGAGAGAGAAGAGAGAGAGAGACAGATAGATAGAAAGTGATAGAGACAGTCAGGAGAGACAGACAGGAGAGAGGGGAGGAGAGGAGAAGAGGAGGAGAGAGAGAGAGAGAGAGAGAGAGAGAGAGAGAGGAGAGAAGATAGATAGAAAGTGATAGAGACAGTCAGACAGACAGACAGACAAGAAGAGAAGAGACAAGAGAGAGAGAGAGAGAGAGAGAGAGAGAGAGAGAGAGAGAAGAGAGAAGTAGAGAGAGAAAAGAAAGGGAGAGAAAAGAGAGGAAGAGAGAGAGAGAGAGAGAGAGAGAGGAGAGAAGAGAGAGAGAGAGGAGAGAGAGAGAGAGGAAAGGTCTAAGATCAAAGACCAGTTCCTACGCTTAAGGTATACATGTTTACACAATTTCAAAACAAACAAAATCGTGAGCATCAACTACTGTACTATACCACATAAAAATAATATTGTTCACTTTGTGACAGAAATGACAAAAGAGACAAATACATAGAGAAAGCGATTCACTGAGGACAAAGAAGAACCAGTCAGTTACTCTACAACATCGCTCCATGTCCTATCTTTCAACACAAAAGCTTTCCAACACCCCCTCCCCCGTGTTCTACTCAAAAACGGTTTTAACTGAAAACGTGCTGTTGTCTTGTTCCTTCTTCCCTCATTGATTTTCCCCCTCATTGTACTACTACAGCAGTGTCCTGGAGGCCAGCTGTGGACTGTGTAGAAATGAGCAGACTGCATGCAGAGAACACTGACACAGCAGGGCCATTCAGTGACCAGTGTCAGAGAAGAGCACAGACAGGTCCTGGGTTTGTGGTGTGCAGAGAGAGGGGTGGAGAGGAGTGTTTCTGTTCTTTTCTGTTCTTTTTTGTTCCTTGGCTAGATATCTGAAGTTCACCAATGGTGAGATTTTTGTGTATATAACTGTTTACACCTACCATTCAGAATGCTGTGTACGTCTTTTGGGGATGGTGTCTACTCCTGTGTTCATGTGTTTTTTAAAATGTTGTCACCTGTTTCTACTGAAAGAAAATGGCCTACTCTTTCATAAAAGGTGGAATAGGTTTTTGATGTGTGCACAATATATTGTGGTAGCATTGAAACTCAAGGCTTTGGTTTATTGTCTTATCTGAAGGATTTTTCTGTGAGTGGAGATAGATATATAGATAGATACATAGATAGATAGAGAGAGACAGAGAGAAAGACAGACAAAGACAGATACAGAGACTTCCAGACAGAGCTCTGAGATTAAAGACCATTTCCTATACTTATAGTATACATGTCTTAACATTTTCAAAATGAAACAAAATCATGAGCATCAACTACTAGATAATAGTTCATAGAAAATGAATACAGTTCACTTTGTGGTAGAAATGGAGAGAGAGACAAATACATAGATAAAGACAAAAGTGGGGTTGTCATGATGGTATTAGGTTCTAAGCTGTTCAAAAGAAACCCTAGAGAAAGTAATTGTTTGAGGACAAAGAAGAACCAGTTAATTACTCTACAACATCGCTCCATGTCCTATCTTTCAACACAAAAGCTTTCCAACACCCCCTCCCCTGTGTTCTACTCAAAAACGGTTTTAACTGAAAACTTGAGCTGTTGTCTTGTTCCTCCTTCCCTCATTGATTTTCCCCCTCATTGTACTACTACAGCAGCAGTGTCCTGGAGGCCAGCTGTGGATTGTGTAGAAATGAGCAGACTGCAGGCAGAGAACACTATCACAGCAGGGCCATTCAGTGACCAGTGTCAGAGAAGAGGACAGACAGGTCCTGGGTTTGTGGTGTGCAGAGAGAGGGGGTGGAGAGGAGAGTTTCTGTTCTGTTCTTTTTTGGTCCTTGGCTAGATATCTGAGGTTCACAAATGGTAAGATTTTTTGTGTATGTGACCTTTTACATCCACCATTCATGGAGATGCATTCCGATATTGGGGATTGTGTGTAAGCATGACACCAGCGTCTATGTGCTTTTTAAAAAAACACAATTGTGGTAATCTGTTCCTAATAAAACAAAATGGCCTACTGTTTCAAAAAGGTGGAATGGGTTTCTGATGTGTGCACAAGATGTTCTGGTTGTGTTGGCATATGAGGCTATGGTTTGAAGTCTATTTGGGGGAGTGGAGAGGGAGACAGAGACAGATAGACAGCGCCACAGACAGGCAGACAGACAGTCAGAGCCATCTCTGAGCTCAAAGACCCTTTCCTGTGCTTATAGTATACATATCCTAACATTTTGAAAATGAAACAAAATCATGAGCATCAACTACTAGACAATACATCATAGAAAATAATATAGTTCACATTGTGGTAAAAACGGAGTGAGAGACAAATACAGAGGACAAAAGTGGGTTGTCATGATGGTTTTAGGTTCTAAGCTGTTCAAAAGAAACCCTAGAGAAAGCGATTCATTGAGGACAAAGAAGAACCAGTCAATTACTCTACAACATTGCTTCATGTCCTACGTTTCAACACAAAAAGCTTTCCAACACCCCCTCTCTTGTGTTCTACTCAAAAACGGTTTTAACTGAAAACTTGTGCTGTTGTCTTGTTCCTCTTTCCCTCATTGATTTTCCCCCTCATTGTACTACTACAGCAGTGTCCTGGAGGCCAGCTGTGGATTGTGTAGAAATGAGCAGACTGCATGCAGAGAACACTGACACAGCAGGGCCATTCAGTGACCAGTGTCAGAGAAGAGCACAGACAGGTCCTGGGTTTGTGGTGTGCAGAGAGAGAGAGGTGGTGGAGAGGAGAGTTTCTGTTCTTTTTTGTTCCTTGGCTAGATATCTGAAGTTCACCAATGGTGAGATTTTTGTGTATGTAACTGTTTACACCTACCATTCAGAATGCTGAGTATGTCTTTTGGGGGTGGTGTCTACTCCTGTGTTCATGTGTTGTTGTTTTTTTAATGTAGTCACCTGTTTCTACTGAAAGAAAATGGCCTGCTCTTTTATAAAAGGTGGAATAGGTTTATGATGTGTGCACAAGATGTTTTGGTAGCATTGACACTCAAAGCTTTAATTTATTGTCTTATCTGTAGGATTTTTCCGTGAGTGGAGATAGAGAGATACATAGATAGATACATAGATAGATAGACAGAGACAGAGAGACAGACAGACAGAGACAGATACAGAGACAGACAGAAAGACCTCTGAGATAAGAACCAGGCCCTATACTTATACTATACATGTCTTAACAATTTCAAAATGAAACAAAATCATGACCATCAACTCCTAAACAATACCTCATAGAAAATAAATATAGTTCACTTTGTAGTAAAAACGTAGAGAGAGACAAATACATAGAGAAGGACAAAAGTGGGGTTGTCATGATGGTATTAGGTTCTAAGCTGTTCAAAAGAAACCCTAGAGAAAGCGATTCATTGAGGACAAAGAAGAACCAGTCAATTACTCTACAACATTGCTCCATGTCCTATCTTTCAACACAAAAGCTTTCCAACACCCCCACCCCTGTGCTCTACTCAAAAACGGTTTTAACTGGAAACTTGTGCTGTTGTCTTGTTCCTTCTTCCCTCATTGATTTTCCCCCTCATTGTACTACTACAGCAGTGTCCTGGAGGCCAGCTGTGGATTGTGTAGAAATGAGCAGACTGCATGCAGAGAACACTGACACAGCAGGGCCGTTCAGTGACCAGTGTCAGAGAAGAGCACAGACAGGTCCTGGGTTTGTGGTGTGTGGAGGAGAGAGGTGGTGGAGAGGAGAGTTTCTGTTCTGGTCTTTTCTTTTTTTGTTCCTTAGCAAGAGCTGTGAAGTTCACAAATGTGTGATTTTTGTGTTTGTAACTGATTACATCCACCATTCAGGGGGATGCATTCCGATTTTGGGGATTGTGTCTAAGCTCCACACGAGCATCTATGTGGGTTTTTAAAACAAATGTTGTCATCTGTTCTTACCACAACAAAATGGCCTACTGTTTCAAAAACGTGGAATGAGATTCTGATGTGTGGACAAGATGGTCTGGTTGTGTTGGCATATGAGGCTATGGTTTGTAGTCTATTTGGGGGAGTGGAGAGAGACAGAAACAGAGACAGACAGAGTCAGCTCTGAGCTTAAAGACCATTTCCTATACTTATAATATACATGTCTTAACATTTTCAAAATGAAACAAAATCATGACCATCAACTACTAGAGAATACCTCATAGAAACAATACAGTTCACTTTGTGGTAAAAATGGAGAGAGAGAAATACATAGAGAAGGACAAAAGTGGGGTTGTCATGATGGTATTAGGTTCTAAGCTGTTCAGACGAAACCCTAGAGAAAGCAATTGATTGAGGACAAAGAAGAACCAGTCAATTACTCTACAACACTACTTCATGTCCTATCATTCAACACAAAAGCTTTCCAACACCACCTCTCCTGTGTTCTACTCAAAAACGGTTTTAACTGCAAACTTGTGCTGTTGTCTTGTTCCTTCTTCCCTCATTGATTTCCCCCTCATTGTACTACTATAGCAGTGTCCTGGAGGCCAGCTGTGGATTGTGTAGAAATGAGCAGACTGCATGCAGAGAACACTGACACAGCAGGGCCATTCAGTGACCAGTGTCAGAGAAGAGCACAGACAGGTCCTGGGTTTGTGGTGTGTGGAGAGAGAGAGGGGGTGGAGAGAAGTGTTTCTGTTCTTTTCTGTTCTTTTCATTCCTTGGCTAGAGTTCCAAAGTTCACCAATGGTGAGATTTTTGTGTATGTGACCTTTTACACTCACCATTCAGGGGGATGCATTCCAATTTTGGGGATTGTGTCTAAGCATGACACTAGAATCTATGTGGGTTTTGAAAAACAAATGTTGTCATCTGTTCCTACCAAAATGAAAAGGCCTACTGTTTCAAAAAGGTGGAATGGGTTTTTGATGTGTGCAAAAGATGTTCTAGCTGTGTTGGCACTCGAGGGTTTAGTGTATAGTGTTATCTGAGGGATTTTCAGGGGAGGAGAGAGAGAGAGAGAGAGAGAGAGAGAGAGAGAGAGAGAGAGAGAGAGAGAGAGAGAGAGACAAATGGACAAACAGACAAACCGACAGACAGATAGACAGACAGAACTCTGAGATCAAAGACCAGGTCCAATACCCATGGTACACATGTATTCACATTTTCAAATCAAACAAAATCGTGAGCATCAACTAGTGTACTATACCTCATAAAAATCATATAGTTCAGTTTTTGACAAAATGACAAAAGAAACAAATTCATAAAGAAAGAGATTCATTGAAGACAAAGAAGAACCAGTCAATTACTCTACAACATCGCTCCATGTCCTACCTTTCAACACAAAGTGTTCCAACACCCCCTCCCCTGTGTTCTACTCAAAAACGGTTTTAACTGAAAACTCATGCTGTTGTCTTGTTCCTTCTTCCCTCATTGATTTCCCTCTCATTGTACTACTACAGCAGTGTCCTGGAGGCCAGCTGTGGATTGTGTAGAAATGAGCAGACTGCATGCAGAGAACACTGACACAGCAGGGCCATTCAGTGACCAGTGTCAGAGAAGAGGACAGACAGGTCCTGGGTTTGCTGTGTGCAGAGAGAGAGAGAGGTGGTGGAGAGGAGAGTTTCTGTTCTGTTCTTTTGTGTTCCTTGGCTAGAGTTCTGAAATTCACCAATGGTGAGATTTTGTGTATGTAACTGTTTACACCTACCATTCAGAATGCTGAGTACCTCTTTTGGGGATGGTGTCTACTCTTGTGTTCATGTGTGTGTTTTTTTTATAAATGTGGTCACCTGTTTCTACTGAAAGAAAATGGCCTACTTTTTATAAAGGTGGAATAGGTTTTTGATGTGTGCACTATATATTGTGGTAGCATTGACACTCAAGGCTTTGGTTTATTGTCTTATCTGAAGGATTTTTTGGTGAGTGGAGATAGATAGATAGATACATACATAGATAGAGATACACAGAGAGACAGACAGACACAGATACAGAGACAGACAGACAGAGCTCTGAGATTAAAGACCAGGTCTTGTGCATATAGTATACATGTTTTAACATTTTCAAAATGAAACAAAATCGTGAGCATCAACTCCTAGACAATACCTCATAGAAAATAATATAGTTCACTTTGTGGTAAAAACGGAGAGAGAGATAAACACATAGAGAAGGACAAAAATGGGGTTGTCGTGAAGGTATTAGGTTCTAAGCTATTGAAAAGAAACCCTAGAGAAAGCGATTCATTGAGGACAAAGAAGAACCAGTTAATTACTCTACAACATCCCTCCATGTCCTATCTTTCAACACAAAAGCTTTCCAACACCTCCTCCCCTGTGTTCTACTCAAAAACGGTTTTAACTGAAAACTTGTGCTGTTGTCTTGTTCCTCCTTCCCTCATTGATTTTCCCCCTCATTGTACTACTACAGCAGTGTCCTGGAGGCCAGCTGTGGATTGTGTAGAAATGAGCAGACTGCATGCAGAGAACACTGACACAGCAGGGCCATTCAGTGACCAGTGTCAGAGAAGAGGACAGACAGGTCCTGGGTTTGTGGTGTGCAGAGCGAGGGGGTGGAGAGGAGAGTTTCTGTTCTGTTCTTTTTTGTTCCTGGCTAGAGCTGCAACGTTCACTAATGGTGAGAGTTTTGTATATGTGAATACTTGCTTCCTCCATTCAGGATGCTGCATTACAACTTCGGGGATAGTGTGTAAATTCAACACAATCATGTACATGTGATTTTTATAAAGATTTGTCATCTGTTTCTACTGAAAGAAAATGGCCTACTCTTTCATAAAAGGTGGAATAGGTTCATGATGTGTGCACAAGATATTGTGGTAGCATTGACACTCAAGGCTTTGGTTTGTTGTCTTATCTGAAGGATTTTTTCGTAAGTGGAGATAGATAGATACATACATACATAGATAAATAGATGGATAAAGATAGACAGAGAGACAGACAGACAGAGACAGAGACAGACAGACAGAGCTCTGAGATTAAAGACCAGGTCTTGTGCTTATAGTATACATATTATTTTAACATTTTCAAAATGAAACAAAATCATGAGCATCAACTACTAGACAATACCTCATAGAAAATGATACAGTTCACTTTGTGGTAAAAACGTAGAGAGAGACAAATACAAAGAGGACAAAAGTGGGTTGTCATGATGGTTTTAGGTTCTAAGCTGTTCAAAAGAAACCCTAGAGAAAGTGATTGTTTGAGGACAAAGAAGAACCAGTCAATTACTCTACAACATCGCTCCATGTCATATCTTTCAACACAAAAGCTTTCCAACATCCCCTCCCCTGTGTTCTACTCAAAAACGGTTTTAACTGAAAACTTGAGCTGTTGTCTTGTTCCTCCTTCCCTCATTGATTTTCCCCCTCATTGTACTACTACAGCAGCAGTGTCCTGGAGGCCAGCTGTGGATTGTGTAGAAATGAGCAGACTGCAGGCAGAGAACACTATCACAGCAGGGCCATTCAGTGACCAGTGTCAGAGAAGAGGACAGACAGGTCCTGGGTTTGTGGTGTGCAGAGAGAGGGGGTGGTTGAGAAGAGAGTTTCTGTTCTGTTCTGTTCTTTTTTTCTCTTGGCTAGATATCTGAAGTTCAGCAATGGTGAGATTTTTGTGTATGTGACCGTTTACACTCACCATTCAGGGGAATGCATTCAAATTTCAGGGATTGTGTCTAAACACAACACCAACATCTATGTGGTGGTTTTTTGTTAATGTTGTCATCTTTTCCTACCAAAACGAAAAGACCTACTGTTTCTAAAGGGTGGAATGGGATTCTGATGTGTGCACAAGATGTTCTGGCTTTGTTGGCATATGAGGCTATGGTTTGTAGTCTATTTGGGGGAGTAGAGAGAGATAGAAACAGAGACAGACAAACAGGCAGACAGACAGACAGACAGACAGACAGACAGACAGACAGAGCCAGCTTTGAGATCAAAGGCCATTTCCTATACTTATAGCATACTTGTCTTAACATTTTCAAAATGAAACAAAATCATGAACATCAACTACTAGACAATACCTCATAGAAAATAATATAGTTCACTTTGTGGTAAAAATGGAGAGAGAGTGACAAATATATAGAGAAGGAAAAAGTGGGGTTGTCATGATGGTATTAGGTTCTAAGCTGTTCAAAAGAAACCCTAGAGAAAGCGATTCATTGATGACAAAGAAGAACCAGTCAATTACTCTACAACATCGCTCCATATCCTATCTTTCAACACAAAAGCTTTCCAACACCACCTCCCCTGTGTTCTACTAAAAAACGGTTTTAACTGAAAACTTGTGCTGTTGTCTTGTTCCTCCTTCCCTCATTGATTTTCCCCTCATTGTACTACCACAGCAGTGTCCTGGAGGCCAGCTGTGGATTGTGTAGAAATGAGCAGACTGCATGCAGAGAACACTGACACAGCAGGGCCATTCAGTGACCAGTGTCAGAGAAGAGGACAGACAGGTCCTGGGTTTGTGGTGTGCAGAGAGAGAGGTGGTTGGAGAGGAGAGTTTCTGTTCCGTTTCCTTTTTGGTCCTTGGTTATAGCTCTGAAGTTCACGAATGGTGAGATTTTTGTGTATGTAACTGTTTACACCTACCATTAAGAATGCTGAGTACCTCTTTTGGGGATGGTGTCTACTCCTGTGTTCATGTGTTTTTAAAAAAAATGTTGTCACCTGTTTCTACTGAAAGAAAATGGCCTACTTTTTTTTTTTATAAAAGGTGGAATAGGTTTTTGATGTGCGCACAATATATTGTGGTAGCATTGACACTCAAGGCTTTGGTTTATTGTCTTTTCTGAAGGATTTTTTGGTGAGTGGAGGTGGAGAGATAGATACATAGATACATAGATAGAGATATACAGAGAGACAGACAGACAGACACAGATACAGAGACAGACAGATAGAGCTCTGAGATTAAAGACCAGGTTTTGTGCTTATGGTTTACATGTTTTAACATTTTCAAAATGAAACAAAATCATGAGCATCAACTACTAGACAATACCTCATAGAAAATAAATATAGTTCCCTTTGTAGTAAAAACGTAGAGAGAGACAAATACATAGAGAAGGACAAAGGTGGGGTTGTCATGATGGTATTAGGTTCTAAGCTGTTCAAAAGAAACCCTAGAGAAAGCGATTGATTGAGGACAAAGAAGAACCAGTCAATTACTCTCCAACATTGCTCCATGTCCTATCTTTCAACACAAAAAGCTTTCCAACACCCCCTCACCTGTGTTCTACTCAAAGGTTTTAACTGAAAACTTGAGCTGTTGCCTTGTTCCTCCTTCCCTCATTGATTTTCCCCCTCATTGTACTACTACAGCAGTGTCCTGGAGGCCAGCTGTGGATTGTGTAGAAATGAGCAGACTGCATGCAGAGAACACTGACACAGCAGGGCCATTCAGTGACCAGTGTCAGAGAAGAGGACAGACAGGTCCTGGGTTTGTGGTGTGCAGAGCGAGGGGGTGGAGAGGAGAGTTTCTGTTCTGTTCTTTTTTGTTCCTGGCTAGAGCTGCAACGTTCACTAATGGTGAGAGTTTTGTATATGTGAATACTTGCTTCCTCCATTCAGGATGCTGCATTACAACTTTGGGGATAGTGTGTAAATTCAACACAATCATGTACATGTGATTTTTATAAAGATTTGTCATCTGTTTCTACTGAAAGAAAATGGCCTACTCTTTCATAAAAGGTGGAATAGGTTCATGATGTGTGCACAAGACGTTGTGGTAGCATTGACACTCAAGGCTTTGGTTTGTTGTCTTATCTGAAGGATTTTTCCGTAAGTGGAGATAGATAGATACATACATAGATAGATAAATAGATGGATAAAGATAGACAGAGAGACAGACAGACAGAGACAGAGACAGAGCTGCTCCTGGAGGCCAGCTGTGGATTGTGTAGAAATGAGCAGACTGCATGCAGAGAACACTGACACAGCAGGGCCGTTCAGTGACCAGTGTCAGAGAAGAGGACAGACAGGTCCTGGGTTTGTGGTGTGCAGAGAGAGAGAGGGGGTTGAGAGGAGAGTTTCTGTTCTGTTCTTTTTTCGTTCCTTGGCTAGAGCTCTGAAGTTCACCAATGGTGAGATTTTTGTGTCTGCGACCGTTTACATCCACCATTAAGGTATCTGCATTCCGATTTCTGGGATTGTGTCTAAGCATGACACTAGCATGTATATGTGTTTTAAAAAAAAATGTTGTCATGTGTTCCTACCAAAACAAAATGGCCTACTCTTTCAAAAAGGTGGAATGGGTTTCTGATGTGTGCAAAAGATGTTCTAGCTGTGTTGGCACTCGAGGGTTTGGTGTATAGTGTTATCTGAAGGATTTTCAATGGATTAGAGTGAATGAAAGAGAGATTAATTAAAAAAAAAATTTCTTCTTTTATATCGGGAATAATGGAAAACGCAATCATTTGTTTTACATCAGTCCCTGTGTGAATGCGGTTTGTAAATGTTGTCATCTGTTCCCCCTTCCCCCCTCCCAGCACACAATGGCCTACTTAAAAACAAGTGAAACAGGACTTAATGTGTGCGTAAGATGTTCTGCGTGCATTCTCATATGGTATCTTAGTTTTATAATCTTATCTGAAGGACCTTTCGGGAGAGTGGAGTTAGCATTGAAATTGACTCCAGGGTGAAATCCCCTAAAACGGATGCCTCTATGGTGGCTTGATCCCAGACTGTCAGATCATGAGCGCAAAGTTTTAACCACTAGGCTATTCCACCCCTATCAACAGTTTGTTGTGTTGTGTTTTGTGGATATTTTTGTGTTGTACTGTGTTATATCGTGTTGTATTGTACTGCAATATATCACAAGTGTTATTGTTATGCCTTAATGTCTGTTGCACTGTATTGCAGATACACACACACACACATACACGCACGCACGCACGCACGCGCGCGCGCGCGCGCGACAGACACACACACAACACACACACACACACACACACACACACACACACACACCACACACACACACACACACACACTGATTCTTCTTAGTTAGAAAGGAAATAAGCTGATGAAGTGTGCGGCATTTGCAATGTGTGTGTCTGATCGCTTTGTTTGTGAAGATGAGTGAAGTAGAAGTGAATTGTTTCCATCAAACAGCTTAAGAAAGCATCTAAGGATTGTAAGGCACAATATTACACACACACACACACACACACACACACACACACACACACACACACACACACACACACACAGAGGAAAATCTGGTCAATTTTCTTGATTTTCTTTTTTTGTGTGTGAGGGTAGGATGAAAAAAAGTTGTATAAACTGAATCTTTTACCATCAATAAAGGTCATTTTGACTTGACTTCACACGCTCTCTCTCTCTCATCACACACACACACACACACACACACACACACACACACACACACACACACACACACACACACAACACACACACACTCACACACACACACTGGAGTTAATATCAGTGCCGGCTCCACTCTCTCCAAAAGTCCTTCGGATGAGACTATAAACCGAGGCCCGTGTGCGAACACATGCAGAACATCTTGCGCGCAAGTTAAAACCCGTTCCGCTTTTCGGAAGAGTAGGCCATTGTGTGCCAATGAGAACGGATGACAAAATTTACAAAACTGCATACACACGGGGACTGGATAAAAAAAGCACATGAGTGCTTATTCCATTATCCTGTAAATAAAAGAGTAAACTGAATAAATAAATAAATATAAAATACCACATACACACAAGTATTTTTCGTCTGATATTTTGAGTGAAGAGATGTAAATTGAAAAAAGCGCGCGCACAGACACACACACACACACACACACACACACACACACACACACACACACACACACACACACGACTACCACATCACATCACACTAACACCACACACACACACATACACACACAACCACCACCATCACATCATACTAACACCACATACACACAACACACGCACGCACGCACGCACGCACACAACTACCACCATCACATCACACTAACACCACACACACACAACTACCACAATCACATCACACTAACACACACACACGCACACACACAACTACCACCATCACATCACACTAGCACACACACACACAACTACCACAATCACATCACACTAACACCACACATACACACACACACAACACACACACACACACACAACACACACAACTACCACCATCACATCACACACACAACTACCACCATCACATCACACTAACACCACACACACACACACACACACAACTACCACCATCACACCACACTAACACCACACACACACACACACACAACTACCACCATCGCATCACACTAACACCACACACACACACACACACTAACTACCACCATCACACCACACTAACACCACACACACACACAACTACCACCATCGCATCACACTAACACCACACACACACACACAACTACCACCATCGCATCACACTAACACCACACACACACACACAACTACCACCATCACACACACTAACACACACACCACACACACAACTACCACCATCGCATCACACTAACACACACACACACACACACAACATACCACCATCACACCACACTAACACCACACACACTCACACACTACACACAACTACCACACATCACACCACACTAACACCACATACACTCACACACACACAACTACCACCATCGCATCACACTAACACCACACAACACACACACTACACCATCACACACAACACACAACACAACACCATCGCATCAAACTAACACCACACACACCACCACACACATCACTCACACACACACAACTACCACCACTCATCACACTAACACCACACACACACACACCATCCAACAATACACACACACACAACTACCACCATCTCATCACACTAACACCAACACACACACAACTACCACCATCTCATCACACTAACACCACACACACACAACTACCACCATCACATCACACTAACACCACACACACACAACTGCCACCATCTCATCACACTAACACCACACTCACACACACACAACTACCACCATCACACACACACACAACTACCACCATCTCATCACACTAACACCACACACACACAAACTACACACCAATACTCATCACACTAACTCACACACACACACACAACTACCACCATCTCATCACACTAACACCACACACACACAACCATACCCACACCACATCCTCATCACACTAACACCACACACACACACACACACAACTACCACCATCACACCACACTAACACCACTCACAACCACACCACAACTACCACCATCTCATCACAACTCAACACTACACACACACACCACACACACACAACTAACCACTACTCCATCACCACTAACACCACATACACACACACCAACTACCACCATCACACACACTAACACACACACACAACACACACACACAACACTAACCACCACTCATCACACAACACCACACCACATACACACCACACACAACTAACTACACCATCACACTCACACCTAACATCACACCACATAACGCCACACAACACACGCATCACACACACACACTACCCGCATCACATACACACTAACACACACACACCACTACCACCATCACATCACACTAACACAACACACAACACACACAACACACACACCACAAAACATATCCACCATCACATCACATAACACACACACAAACTACCCACAATCACATCACACTAACACCACACATACACACACAACACACACACAACACACACACAACTACCACCTCATATCACACTAACACCACACACACACACACACACACGTGCGCACACACACAACTACCACAGCACATCACACTAACACCACACTACACACACACACACACACACACAAAACTACCACCAGCACATCGCACTAACACCACACACACCACACAACTACCACCATCACACCACACTAACACCACATACACTCACACACACACACACAACCACCATCACATCACACACACACACATACACACGCGCGCGCGCGCGCGCACGCACGCACGCACGCACACAACTACCACCATTACATCACACTAACAACCACACACACAACTACCACCATCACACCACACTAACACCACACACACACACACGCACACACACACGCACAAGTCCAAATCTTGTCACTGCAGCAGCAGCAGCAGCAGCAGCAACAGCAACAGCAGAAGCAGCCAGCGTTGGTGTATACCACATCGTGTCTGCTGTCACTGTGTGTGAGTGAGAATGTGTGTGTGTGAGAGAGAGGGAACAGAGAAAGGAAAGAGAGAGAGAGGGAGACAGCTACAGCTAGTTTTGTGCGAGTTAGGCAAAGAGTGGTTGGTTGCTGTCTTGTGGAATTTTTTCCCCTCAGGAGCGTGTTTTGAAAAGTGAGTGTTAAACACAAAGGGCGCATGTGGAGAGAATGGTGGGTGGTGTGGTGCTTTGTCCTGTGTGTGTACGTGTGTGTGTGTGTGTGTACGTGTGTGTGTGTGTGTGTGTGTGTGTGTGTGTGTGTGTCTGTGTGTCTGTGTGTGTGTGTTTATTTATTTATTTATTTATTTTATTCATTTTATTCTTTTATATCGAGGTTAATGGAATAAGCACTTATGTGCTTTTTTTAACATCCAGTCCCCGTGTGTATGCGGATTTGTAAATTCTGTCACCTGTTCCCACCGGCGAACAATGGCCTACTCTTACGAAAAGCGGAACAAGATTTAACGTGTGCGCAAGATGTTCTGCGTGCGTTCGCACACGGGGCCTCGGTTTGTAGTCTCATCCGAAGGACTTTTGGGGAGAGTGGAGTCTGCACTGATGTTAGCTCCAGGGGAAAATATCCCCTTGAACGGGAATCGAACCCGGGTCGTCAGAATGCGAGCGCAATGTTCTAACCACTAGGCTATCCCGTCCCTGGTGTGCTTTGTCGTGTGTGTATGTGTGTGTGTGTGTGTTTGGGGGTGGGGGGGGGGGGGTGGTGGTGGTAGAAGGGTAGGTAAAAAGTGGTTGGTTGCTGTCTTGTGGAATTTTTCCCCTCAGGAGCGTGTTTTGAAAAGTGAGTGTTAAACACAAAGGGCACATGTGGAGAGAATGGTGTGATAAAGTGGTGGGTGGTGTGGTGCTTTGTCGAGTGTGTGTGTGTGTGTGGGGGGGGGGGGGGTGGGGGTAGGTGGGTAGCGGTGATAGGTAAAAAGTGGTTGGTTGCTGTCTTGTGGTAATTTTTCTCCAGGAGCGTGTTTTGAGAAAAGTGGGTGTTAAAGGATGCATGGGAGAGGATGGTGTGATAAAGTGGTGGTAGTGTGTGTGTGTGTGGGGGGGGGGGGGGGGGGGGGGTGGTGAGGGTGGTGGTGGTGGGTTGTGGTGTGTGTGTGTGCGCGTGCGTGCGTGTGTGTGTGTTGTGTGTGTGTGTGTGGTGTTAGTGTGTTGTGATGGTGGTAGTTGTGTGTGTGTGTGTGTGTGTGTGTGTGTGTGTGTGTGTGTGTGTGTGTGTGTGTGTGTGTGCTTTCTTCAATTTTACATCTCTTCACTCAGAATGATATCAGACGAAAAACACATACTCGCGTGTGTGTGGTTTGTTATTTTCAGAAGGGTGTGTGTGTGTGTGTGTGTTTTATTATTATTATATTTTTCAATTGTTTATTAAAATTTCCATTTTTTTATTTCAAGGATAATATGAAAAAGCACTTATGTGCTTTTTTTTTTTACATCCAGTCCCCGTGTGTATGCCGTTTTGTATAATTTTTTTTATCCGTTCCCCCCGGCACATAATGGCCTACTCTTCCGAAAAGCGGAACAGGCACACGGGACATCGGTTTATAGTCTCGTCCGAAGGTCTTTTAGGAAGAGTGGAGTTGGCACTGATGATAACTCCAGGGGAAAATATCCCCCCCTTGAGCGAGATTCGAACCCGGGTCAGCAATGTGTGCGTGTGATATTTCTTGATGGTGATGATGAATTGATGACTACCGACATCGATTTTGTTTGTGGGGGTGATGTGGTGATGTGGCGGTGATGTGGTGATGTGGTAGTAGGGTAAAGTTTGGATTCTTGGTGTTTTCTTGTTATTTCGGTTGAACATTTTTTTTTGTTTGTGATGTGTGAGCTACCTTGTGATATTTTTGGTGATTTTGGGTGTTTTTTAATCTTGACTGTTTGTGATGTTAATATGGTTTTGTTGTTTATGTTTTTCGTTTATTTTTCTTGTTAGTTTGGTTTTGGTGTTTTTAAAAAATGTTTTCTATGTTAGTATTATTTTTTGTCTGTATTTGTTGATTTGTTTTGGTGACTATGTTATGTTATGTTGACTTCTGATTTTCGTTCTTTCTTTCCTTTCTGTCTTCTTTTCTCTCCTTTTCAACCACTGTTGGCCGTCGCTCTTTCTCTGTTTCTAGTCCATCCACCTGGAATGACCTCCCTCTTTCACTTCGCCAAAAGCCTTCACTTGATACCTTCAAATCCAGCCTCAAAACACACTTATCTCCTACCTGAAACTTTTCCCCTCATATCTGACCCTAATCTTCAACAGCATCCTTCACCTCCTAAGTGTGTTCGCGAGTGTGTGTGTGTGTGTGTGTGTGTGTGTGTGTGTGTGTGTGTGCGTGCGTGCGTGGGTACGTGCGTGCGTGCGCGCGCATGGATTTTAAATCTGTTGTTTATTATGTTTAAGGAGAGTTGCATGCGTGTAAATGATTTGAGTGCAAGCGCTTCGGTTTTTTTATATTTTTTACAAGATTCAGAGCTATATAAATTCCATATATTATTATTATTATTATTATTATTATCTTTCGGTTCCCTTTTCAGTGATGTTCTTTCGTTCTTTATTTTCCTTATCTCTTACATTTAAATTTTTTTTTCTTTCATTCCTTCGTGATCTTCTTCCCTGCTCTTCTTTTCCTTCTTTTAGTCTTTCTTTTTTCCGATTTTCTTATCTTTGTTTCTTTCTCTTGTATTTGTTTTCCTTCTTTCTTTCATGCATTCTCTTTCATTTTCTTTTTCTGTTGTAATTACTGGGTTTCGGTCTGTCTTTTCCGGGTGTACTTTCGTGGTTTTTTTTTTCATGCAATCATTAAAAAAAAAATCTCTGTTGTTGTTTGTTATTGATTGGTTCATTTTTAAAAAAACCTGTATTTCTTCTGCTAGTTTTTTTTTTTCTATATCTTCATTCAGTCTTCTTTCTCTTATTCATTCTTCTTGTGTTTTTTCTCTCCTTTTCATTTAAAAACAAATCTTTCTGTTTATGTCTCACTTTGCTGTTCTAATTTATCATATAATTATATATATATATTTTTTTAATTTCATGACATTACCGTTTCCTAATTTTATTTTTCATCTCTCTCTCTCTCGCTCTCTCTCTCTCTCTCTCTCTCTCTCTCTCTCTCTCTCTCCCGTCTCTCTCGCTCTCTCTCTCTCTCTCCGTCTCTCTCGCTCTCTCTCTCTCTCTCTCTCTTTCTCTCTCTCTCTTTCTCTCTCTCTCTTATAATTCTACATGTTGTGTAATGCTGTATAATCACTGTAAACGAGGTAGGATATTCAGTAATAGTTGTATGTTTTCAACGTTTATTAACCAACAACTTTCACAACTTTGAATCTGATAGAAGAAATAACTTTATCTATTAACGTAATACCGACTCGGGAACGGGATAGCTCAGTGGTCAGAACCCTCGCTTTTCCCCCAAGCCAAGGTTAAGCAGCGTCGAGCGTGGTTACCACTTGAATGGGTGACCGTTCGCGCGCTTTAGCTTCAGTACAGTCCCCCAGTACACCCGGCTGTAAATGGGTTCCTGCCCTCTTTAGGGTCAGGGAAGGTAAAGCAGCGAGGGAGAGGAGATGGGCGCCGCCCTCAATATGTTGGCCCCTGGAGAAGTTGAGGTCTCTGAGGCCTCGCTCCCTTTCGACCACATAGGTTATGGGACACCTTTACCTGTTTAAATACCGACTTATTCTAAACCATGCAGTGTGATATAATCTTCATGAGTTGTCAGTCTGGTTCTGTGTGTTTAAATTAACGATGCAGGATATATATATATATATATATATATATATATATATATATATATATATATATATATATATATATATACATATATATATAATTTGTTTATGAGAAAGATTGCATTGCTATCTTGAACTGGTAACAATAACTTAAAAGTCCTTCGGATGAGACTATAAACCGAGGCCCCGTGTTCGAACGCATGCAGAACATCTTGCGCACACGTTAAATCCTGTTCCGCTTTTCGGAAGAGTAGGCCATTGTGTGCCGGTGGAAACATGACAAAATTGACAAAACCGCATACACACGGGGACTGGATGTAAAAAAAGCACATGAGTGCTTATTCCATTATCCTCGATATAAAACAATAAATAAATAAAAAATTAAAATGACACATGATCACTACTCTTAGGATGTTTCTCGGTAATCATGTTAGTTATATAATATGTGAGTGCCTGGAGATTGAAACAGAATAAGGTGGACATAGATGTCAAGTTAAAGCCCTATATATGGTGTTGACAGAGAAAGATAAGTATGCAAACCTGTGAGTGCGAATTTAATGTGGATTCAATATTGTATTAACTTTTGTGAAACAACTGCTCTTGTCTGATGCTCCCACCCCCAATCCCTTTGGATAGTATTGTGGCCTAAGGCTGATGTACTATTAAACTATTTCATTCAGAGTTCAAAGTATTTCAGACTTCTCTCTCATGCACTCACACACATAGACACGAACACTCTCTCTCTCATGTAATAATAATAATAATAATAATAAATGGAACTTATATAGCGCAATATCTTGCAAAGACAAATCAAAGCGCATGCATTCAACCTCATCTTACACAGTCATACAACCAATGACAAATAATCAATAGTTCAAGCATATATTACAAACATGGTACGCTGCAGACCAAATCTATGAAATAAACTTGCAAGTCAAAAGTTTTTCAAAAGCACACACACACAGGTCATATATTTTAGCAGGGTGATAGGACATGGTTAAGTAAAGGGTGGGATAGTTCTGATATGAAACAAGAGAGGGGAAATCTTAGGTTTGAAATAAATATGTCTTGAGGCTGGATTTAAAAGTGTCATAGCTAGGCTTCTGGCGAAGAGAGAGGGGGAGCTCATTCCAGGTCGATGGACCCGAAATAGAGAAAGAGCGGCGGCCAACGATAGACTGGTTGAATCTAGGTATTCGTAGGCAAAAGGTATCTGCAGCAGAGCGGAGGGAACGTGAAGGAGTGTACAGGTTAAGACATTCACAGAGGTAGGAGGGTGCAGTTTTGTGGAGACATTTGTAACAGAGGGTACTGATCTTATAATCTACTCTCTGTGGCACACACAGCCAGTGGAGAGATCGCAAGAGGGGGTACTCACATACATAGGCATAAACTCTTTCTC
>CM054164.1:23055744-23063244 GCA_028751875.1 Rapana venosa
TTTGTGCTTACTCCACTCCTCCCAAAACTTCTTCACAGAAGACTATAAACTGATGCATTGCGCACCAACACCCTTAGAACATCTTAGTCACATGTTAAAACCCATTCAGCCTTTTGAAAAAGTAGACATTTTCATGCCAGTTGGAAAGGATGACAATATTTTATAAAGGTATGCCCAGTTGTATCCCCAAGGTCAGTTAAGTGGTAAAAAAAAATAAAAAGGTCTCATACGAAAATATCTTACCATGGGTAAACTTCGAAGATTTAGCCAAGGAATGTAAAACCCAAAAATGTAGCTGATTGTTTTTAAGTTTGTTGTTTCTTCAAATTAATATCTGGTTACTCCCAGTGATATTAGCGTGTTGCTTGTTTCTTTTGTTTGTTTGTTTGCTCATTTTTGTTGTTGTTGTTGTTGTCTGTCTCTATGCCGGTCTGTCTGTCCTTTCTGTGTAGCCCTGCAAGCCAAACTGGGTTGCATCAAGTTGTAATTGAATTGTCAGCTTCACTGGGTGAATGTTAAACACCATCCCTCTTCAGCACACACACATTGTAGGCGGGGTGACACTGTACTTCTGTGATGTAAGGGATCAATCTGATGCTAGGTGGGCTTTTTTGTCTTCATTATCCTTTTTACTTTTTAAAGTTGAGCATGAAAGGAACCAATGTTTCACAACCAGGAGAAGAGAGCGAGAGAGAGAGAGGTGGAGTGATAGAGATGGAGAGAGTTAGAGAGATGAAGAGATGAGAAAGAGAGAAGAGAGAGAGAGAGAGAGAGAGAAGAGAGAGAGAGAGAGAGAGAGAGAGAGAGAGAGGAGGAGAGGAGAGAGGAGAGGGGGAGGAGAGATTTTGTTGAGGGAAGAAAATAAGCACACATCATAGCTATTTTACACCCAACCCTGAGTCAAATAAAATCACAGATAAACACACAGAGACAAAGATCTAAAAGAAAATTAATCATGTGGTATAACCAATATCGAAAGCAACACCCAACCAAACAAACATGTCATAAAAACGAAAATACAGAAATAAGTAAAATAAAATGATGAATTATCAAGGAAGGAATAGACATACTAAACATGTTGGCTACATTAAGTCTTTCAAACACAAGCCAGAGCAAAAGCACATAGGAAGAGAAATGATTAGAGAAAGAGGGAATCATAGGAAAGAAAACGATTGAAAGTTAAAAAAAAATAGAGCAAGTGAGGGAGATAGCAAAGGAACGGAGAGAGAGAGAGGAAACAGAGAGAACACTGAACACTGAAAGTAATTTATTGCCATTGACAATACAGTATTTTTGGCAAGGAGCACAGTATGAACACAATTTAAGCAATATTTTTGCAACAAGGAAGCAATGAAAACTGAAAGAGGCAAAGGAATCTCCAATAACTACATTCAACAATACATTAATTTATTGTTGTCACAAACTTACACACACATTACACACACACACAAACACACACACACACACACACACACACACACCACAAACACACACACAACACACACACACACACACACACATACACACACACACACCAAACACACACACACAAACAACACAAGCACACACACACAAACACACACACACACTATACACACACACACACATACACACACACTCATGTCACATTCCCGCTTTGGAAAAAAAAATCAGCCACAGTGTGGGACAAATCGACCACCCATTCAGTCAGGTGCAATTTAGCCAACCCAGATCCATTCCAGAAATATGGAAAACAGAGAGAGAGAGAGAGAGCTTTAAGTTGCCCTTGTAGATGTTAGAAAGGCTTTTGATTCAGTTTGTCAATGATAAACTTTCGCACTGCCTTAAAAAAGACCAGGGTGTGCAAGGTAGATTCTTTGTTTCACTGAGGGTCAGGTATATGTCATTGTGGTCATATGTCTGTGAAAGCAGTTTAAGTGAACTGAGATTACATTAAAAAAAAATCTATGTTTCTGTTTAAATTCACGGCCTAGGACGGCACTTTATTATTTCTAGTCATGATTTTGGAATAGACATATAAATTCAAGAGTGCATTTTTTGGGGTTACATGCCATAGTATTATGCCAAAGATTAGGAGAAGTTATATTTCATTTTCTGCATCTTTCCAGTCTTTGCCCCCCTCAAAGTGTATTGTGGCTCAAGGTCGATGTACATTAAACCAGTTCAGAGTTCAAAGCTCTCTCTCTCTCTCTCTCTCTCTCTCTCTCTCTCTCTCTCTCTCTCTCTCTCTCTCTCTCTCTCTCAATGCTGTTGATGGCGGGGCTGTTAAAACTGTTTTATATCAGACTCTTCGACATTTTGTAAGTTAACTTGATCTCATTATTGATAGTACATATATATATATATATATATATATATATATTATATATATATTATATATAATTATATATATTTATATATATATATATTTAAAAAAGGGTTTTAGTGAGGATGCTTTAACATAATTTGATATCTGGTTTATTTTGATGTTGATGTAACCTGAAAATGCTCTCTCTCTCTCTCTCTCTCTCTCTCTCTCTCTCTCTCTCTCTCTCTCTCTCTCTCTCTCTCTCTCTCTCTCTCTCTTGCTTCTTGCTGTCTCCCTTCTATTTTACTTTATCCATATTACCTAATTATAATCAGTGTATCAGTTTTTATGTTAATGTTTGATTTATTTGAGAATTATATGTTTATCAATATATATCTCTTTTCTCAACAAAAAAATCTATGTATCTCTTGAAATTAATGCTCAAATCCGTTAGGGATTATGTATTGTGAAATATATAATTAAAAAAAATCATGTTGTCGTTGTTGTAGTAAGATTTTTACTTTTGTTTTGTTGATAGTCCCTAATCAGGGCAAGGGCCGGATGAAAAAAAGTATGCGCATGCTTACTCTGTTACCCTTGAAAAATAAAGATCATTCATTCATTCATTCATTTCCATTCATTCATTCATTCATTCATTCATTCGACTTTCACAAAGTTAACAGACGCACGCATGTCTGGGCAGGACACCAACCCAGCAGCCGACATGTGAGTCATAAGAAACACCCGGATGTATGGGATCACGTGACAGCCACCGCACATCCGGTGCGCGTGCGCACACAACGATGGCAGTCTTTGATTTCAGCCTAGCTTTTGTTGGTTTGAGATGAACAGGATGGGAGGGAGGGAGGGGATGGAGGGAGGGGAAACCAGTAATAAATAAAAAGATGTTAAGTCAAAAGGGTAAAAATACCCAAACCCAAATCAGCAGACTTGAGAAGAGAAAAAAAATACACAACAAATATTAGAGTATCACCTTCACCTATCCCGTAGTCCCTTGCACCGTGGGCGAGGCATCACTGAAGGCTTTGCAACCAGCTTCCTCCACTTCCCGCGGGGTCCTTTGCTTTTTTTCTTGTAGCAACTCGATTCCACTCAAGACCGGTCCACTACACTCTCTGATGTTGTCTTCCCATCATGTTTTCTCTGAGAAAGTTGAGTACCAGTCACCTTGTAAACGTTTTTATTGGTGTTCTACTTCAGCATTAATTTGTTGTTTGTTTGGGTTTTTTTGGTTGTTTTTCATTGCTTGCCTAGAGCTTCGAGGTTCACCAAAGGTGTGATTTTTTGCGTATGCAGCCATTTTTTTTTTTTTTGCACACCACCGTAAAGACAGCTGCATTCTGAGTTGGTGGGTAAGCATGCATGAATACAGTGCTTGTCGTTTCTCTCTAATAATAGTCTTGAACGTACTATGTAGACGAAATGACATTCCTTCTTCGTTATTGTTGGTTTCTCTCTCTGTCTCTGTCTGTTTCTGTCTGTCTCTTTCTGTTTCTTCTCCTCTGTCTCTCCCTCTTTCTCTCTATCTTTCTCTCTCTATCCTCCCATCTCTCCTCTTCTCCTCTCTCTCTCTCCCGCTCTCTCTCTCTGTCCCTTTCTCTCTATCCATCTCTCTCTATCCCTCTCTCGCTACCCCCCTCTCTCTCCCCTCCCCCTTTCTCTCTGTCTCCCTGTCTGTCTGTCTCTGTCTCTCTCTCCCTTTTTGTTTGTACTCTATACGTGATTGAATCTCTCTCTGTTCCTCTCTTACCTTCATTCTGTCTTCTGTCTCTCCTTTTTTCTCTTCACCTCTCTCCATCAAAGGGGACGGGATAGCCTAGTGGTTAGAACATTGCAATCGCAATCTGACGACCCAGGTTTGATTCCCGTTCAAAGGGATTTTTTTCCCCCTGGAGTTAACATCAGTGCAGACTCCACTCTCCTCAAAAGTCTTTCGGATGAGACTATAAACCAATGTTCCGTGTGCGAACTCACGCAGAACATTTTGCGCACACGTTAAATCCTGTTCCGCTTTTCGTAAGAGAAGGCCATTGTATGCCGGTGGGAACACATGACAAAATGTACAAATCCGCATACACGCATACACGCATACTTGAGTGCTTATTCCATTATCCTCGAAGTAAAAATATAAAATAAAATAAATTTTAAAAAAATATCTCCTGTTTCTCTCTCTATTTTTTTCCTTTCCACTTCTTTCCATTAAGTTTTCTCTTTGCTTTCTAGTCTCGCTCCTTTTTCAGAAAGGGGAGATTGATTTTTGTTGTGAATTGAAAGAAAGGGTTCCTTGAGAAAATATTGTGTAAATTTAGTTCTATTTATTTTGTTTTCTTTTGTTTTTTTGATTTTTGACTGGTTCCAATCTGTCTCTCTCATGTTGCAACACTGGATCTGAATCATTTATGTTTTTTTGTTGGTTGTTTGTTTTTGTTTTTTCTTCACTTGTCGCTATTTTCACTCTTTCTTGATAATAATTATATATGCATTTGTATGTTTGTAGACATTGATGCACATCATGAAAATGGGTAGAGGCCTAAATTCATTAAACATTGACATTGTCATTGTCTCTCTCTCTCTCTCTCATTGCATTTTGTTTTTGTTTTGTTTTAAGGGCTCTGTATGTCTCTGTCTGTCTGTCTCTGTCTCTTTCTGTCTCTCTCTTGTGTTTTTGTTATTGCTGTTGTTCTTGTTGTTCTTGTTGTTCTCCTCCTCCTCCTCCTCCTCCTCCTCCTCTCCTCCTCCTCCTCCTCCTCCTTCTTCGCAATTCTTCTTCTTCTTCTCCTTCTTCTTCTTCTTCTTCTTCTTCTTCTTCTTCTTCTTCTTCTTCTTCTTCTTCTTCTTCTTCTTCTTCTTCTTCTTCTTCTTCTTCTTCTTCTTCTTCTTCTTCTTCGCAATTCTTCTTCTTCTGTTTGTCTTTCTCCGCCTCCTCCTCTCTTTCTCATCCTTTTTCTTTTCCTTCCTCTCTTCTTGTGATCAAACTCTCCCTCTGTAATTTCCTCGGTCTTTTTCGGTCTGCTTTTTTTTTCTTTCTTTTATCTCATTTTCCCGTTTGTTGACCCCCTCCCCTCTCCCTCATAAGTAAACGGAATGTGTGTGTGTGTGTGTGTGTGTGTGTTGTGTGTGTGTGTGTGAATGTGTGAGAGTGAGTGTGTGTGTGTGTGTGTGTGATCTTCTTTAATTTAACGTTTATTCACATTACGTGATATTAGACAAAAGTGTGTGTGTGGTGTGTGTGTGTTGTGTGTGTGTGTGTGTGTGTGTGTGTGTGTGTGTGGGGAGTGATGTGTGTGTGTGAGTGTGTAGTTGTGTGTGATGTGTGTGAGTGTTGTGTGTGTGTTGTGTGTGTGAGTGTGTGAGTGTGTGTGTGTGAGTGTGTGTGTGTGAGGTTGTGTGGA
Source organism: Rapana venosa (assembly GCA_028751875.1). NCBI lineage: Eukaryota > Metazoa > Mollusca > Gastropoda > Neogastropoda > Muricidae > Rapana > Rapana venosa. Next base: position 23,061,445 of record CM054164.1, read on the forward strand.
GTGTGATTGTGGGGTGGTGAGTGTGTTGTGTGTGATGTGAGTGTGTGTGAGAGGTAGGAGAGAGTTGTGTGTGTGTGTGTGTGTGTGGTGTGTGTGTGTGTGAGGTGTAGTGTGTGTTGGTGATGTTGTGTGTGTGTGAGTGTGATGTGTGAGTGTTTGTGTGTGTGTGTGTGTGTGTGTGTGTGTGAGTGATTGTGTGGTGTGAGTGTGTGAGTGAGTGTGTTGTGTGAGTGTGTGTGTGGTGAGTGTGTGAGGTGTGTTTGTGTGGATGTGTAGTGTGTTGTGAGAGTGTGTGAGTGTGTGTTGTGTGTGTGTTGGTGAGGTGACTGGTGTGTGTGTGATGTGTGTGAGTGTGTTAGTTGTGAGTGTGTGTGAGTGTGAGTGTGTGTGAGTGTGTGTGTGTGATGTGGTGTGTTAGTGTGAGTGTGTGTGTTTGGTGTGTGTGTGATAGTGTGTGTGTGTGTGTGTGTGATGATGTGTGTGTGTGTGTGTGTTGTTGTGTGTGTGAGTGTGTGTGTGTGTGTGATGTGTGTGTGTGTTGTGATGTGTGTGGTGACTGTGTGTGTGTGAGTGTGTGTGTGTGAGTGAGTGTGTGTGAGTGTGTTAGTATGTGAGTGAGTGTGTGCGTGTGCGTTGTGAGGTGGTGTGAGTGTGTTAGTATGTGAGTGAGTGTGTGTGTGTGAGTGAGTGTGTGTGATGTGTAGTGTGTGTGTGAGTGTGTGTGTGTGAGTGTGTGTGTGAGTGTGTGTGTGTTTTCAATTTTACGTCTGTTCACTTAATGTGATATTAAACGAGTGTGTGAGTGTGTTGTTGTGTGTTGTGTGTGAGTGAGTTTTGATGATGTGTGAGTGAGTGTGTGTGTGAGTGAGTTGTGTGTGAGTGTGTTGTGTGAGTGTGTGAGTGAATGTGTGTGTGAGTGTGTGAGTATATGAGTGAGTGTTGTGTGCGTCTGAGTGGAGTGTGTGTGGGTGAGAGTGTGTGTGTATGTGATGAGTGTGTGTGTGTGTGTGTGTGTAGTAGAATGTGTGTGAGTGTATTGTGTGTATATGTGTGAGTGTGTGAGTGAATGTGTGTGTGTGAGTGTGAGTATAAGAGTGAGTGTGCGTGTGCGTGTGAGTGAGTGTGTGAGTGAGAGTGTGTGTGTATATGAGTGAGTGTGTCAAGTCAAGTCAAGTCAAGTCAAAATTTTATTTCCAGATGGTACATTGAATAAGCAATGCATTTGCTTTTTTTTCATCAAGCCATCTATCTAAGAACAAATTTCGTAATAATTATACTAAGACACTAAGACACTCAGTGTGTGAGTGAGTGTGTGTGAGAGAGTGTGTGTGTGTGTGTGAGTGTGTGTGTGAGTGTGTGAGTGTGTGAGTGTGTGAGTGGGTGTGTGAGTGAGTGTGTTGTGCGTGCGTGAGTGTGTGTGTTTTGTGTGTGTGTGTGTGTGTTGGTGTGTGACAGTGTGTGAGTGAGTGTGTGTGTGTGTGCGTGAGTGTGAGTGTGAGTGAGTGTGTGAGAGTGTGTGTGCGCGTGAGTGTGAGTGTGTGTTAGTTATGAGTGAGTGCGCGCGCGTGTGAGTGAGTGTGTGAGTGAGAGTGTGTTGTATGAGTGAATGTGTGAGTGGTGTGTGTGTGAGAGTGTGAGTGTGTTGTATGCGTGGTGTGTGTGCGTGCGTGAGTGTGTGTGAGTGAGTGAGTGTGTGTGTGTTTGTGTATGTGTGTGTGTGCGTGCGTGCATTGTGTGTGTTCTTTTTGTTTCATTTAACTTTTTTTTTTCGAGGATAATGGAATAAGCACTCATATGCTT
>CM054164.1:23068244-23073244 GCA_028751875.1 Rapana venosa
CCTACGCCAAAAAAACACCCAACAAAATCTACGCAGTTTTATTATTTCAGTAAGCCACAAAAAAGACAAAAACTACAAAATACTTTCACTGGAAAGAAACAAAACAAAAGAAAGAAAGAAAGAACACTGCTATGGCACAAAAAAACGTCTGGCCATTTTCCGATCGATGCCATTTGATTTGTTTGTTTTTGGCGTGCAGTCCTCTCTGGTCATGGAACGCTAATAGACAATGTTTACTTTTGCATAGTATCTGCGTGGAACGGTTGCGAAAACATCCATTGCGTACACTTTTAAATTCTTAAAGCTTGAAAAAAAGTCACCCAAAAAATTCCTGCAGTGTTTGTTAATATGTAAGCGAAAGAATTGAAAAATACAATACTTCCTAAAAAAAAAAAAAAAAGAAGGAAGAACACTGCGTAGGACAAAAAGGGCGCGCATAAGCGTTTGCATTTTCTTTTGTTGTATACCTTGTTTAGGGTAGAAGTGTTCTATCTTTATGCGTTGTTTGGTTGGTTTTTGTTTTGTTGTCCTTTTGTGTGATATGTTGTTCTGTTGTTTGTTTGTTTTTATTTTTTGTTTGTGATCTATCTATCTATCTATCTATCTATCTATCTATCTATCTATCTATCTAATCTATCTATCTATCTATCTATCTATCTATCTATCTATCTAACTATCTATCTATCTATCTATCTGTATCTGTCTGTCTGTCTATCTGTTTATCTATCTATCTATCTATTATCTATTACTATCTATATCTATCTATCTATCTGTCTATCTATCTATCTATCTATCTATCTATCTATCTATCTATCTATCTATCTATCTATCTATCTAATCTATCTATCTATCTATCTATCTGTCTATCTGTCTGTCTGTCTGTCTATCTATCTATCTGTCTAACTATCTATCTAATTATGTAGTATGTATGTATGTATGTATCTATCTATCTATCTATCTAATTATCTATCTATCTGTCTATCTATATATCTCTATGTATATCTATGTTTGTATGTTTATCTGTTTGTTTCTTTGTTTGTTTGATTATGGTTGGTTTTTGTTAGACTTGGTTTTCATTGTCCAAGCTTGTCATTGTGGTGGTTCCGTTTACAATTGTGTTTTTCCCTAATGCTATCTTCCACATTATACCATTCCTACTACTATGTCTGTCTGTTTTTCTTTTCTGTTTTTCCACTCCACCCCATTCCCTAATATATCTGTCTGTTTTTCCTGTCTGTTTTCCTATCTCCCCATTCCTACTATGTCTGTCTGCTTTTCATTTTTTTCCCTCCCCCCTCTCTCTCTTCTCTCTGTCTTTTGTCTGTCTGTCTTTCTGTCTCCTACCCCCCCCCCCCCCCCTCCCTCTCTTCTCTCCTCTCTATCTCTGCTCTCTGGCGACGGGTTAGCCTGGTGGTTAGAGCGTTGTGCGTTGCGCTTGCAATCTGCTGACCCGGGTTCGAATCTCGTTTAAGGGCACTTTTCCCCCTGGAGTTAACATCAGTGCCGACTCCATTCCCCTCAAAAGTCCTTCGGATGAGACTATAAACCAATGTCCCCGTGTGCGAACGCACGCAGAACATCTTGCGCACATGTTAAAACCCGTTCCGCTCTTCGGAAGAGTAGGCCATTGTGTACCGGTGGGAATGGATAGCAAAGTTTACAAACCGCATACACACGGGGACTAGACGTAAAATAGGACATGAGTGCTTATTCCATTATCCTCGAAGTTAAAAAAACCCCAACAAACAACTGTTCTCTGTCTGTCTTTTCTGTCTTTTTCTGTCTTCTCCTCCCTCTCTCTCCTCTCTCTCTCTCTCCCCCCCCTCCACTCCCTCCCCCCCCCTCTCTCTCTAGTCACGTTGCTGTAGTTTTTCTCTCTATACCATCCAGTTGACCTTTTCTGTTACGAATAGAACAACAATGGCTTCTAGTGCGTTTTCTAAAAGAAACAGTTTATCTTCCATGTATGTTATTTAAAAGCCTTTTTTTTGCTTTGTTTTTTGTTTGGTTTTCTTTTTCTGGCTAACTCATTCTACAGATAATAGCTTTGCTTCTCTTTATCCAGAACAATTCTTGGTTTTAAGTTTCTTTTCATGTCTATTCATTCATAGCACACTTACATTTAGAACTGTTATTCTTATGCCATGTAAACTGTTCTGCAAAAGATGCATACCCCCCCCTCCCCTTCCACACCACCTCAATCACTGTTATCATTCACACACAAACACTTGATTTTATTTTTCTGTGTTTTATAGTGTTATTTGACTTATCTTTTCATACACACACACACGCACCACTCACACCAATTCAATAAATAAATAAATAGATATATGATAATTATGATATAGGATAGTGATATATATGACTATTATATACACACAACACAACACACACACAACGCACCACGCACGAAAGATGGTTAAAAAAACAAAATGAAAAAAAAAAGAAAGAGAAAAAAAAGACAGGAAAAACCAGGAACAGATAGAAAAAAAAGAAAGAAAAAAGAAAGAAAGAAATAAGAAGAAAAAGAAAAATAGAAAGAAAAAAATGAAAGAAAGAAAGAAGAAAGGAAGAAAATAAAAGAAAAAAAGAAGAAAACAAGAAAAAAGAGAAGAAGAAAAACAGACAGAACAGAAAGATAAGCAGAAAGAAAAAAAAAGAAAGAAAGGAAAAGAAAGAAAGAAAGAAAGAAAGAAAGAAAGAAAGAAAGAAAAAAAAAAAGAAAAGAAAAAGAAAGAAAGAAAGAAAGAAAGAAAGAAAGAAAAAGAAAAGGAAAAAAGAAAAGAAAGAAAGAGAGAAAGAAGAAATTAAAGAAAAGAAACAAAGAAAAGAAAAAAAGGACAAAAAAAGACAGAAAGACAGACAGAGAGAAAGAAACAAAACAAAACCCTCCACACACCTCCCCCCCCAAAAAAAAAGAGACATAAAAATAAATATAACTATAATAGAATCAGTATTTAGAGGAACATATTACGTTTTTGATATTGTGTGGGCGCTCCAAAAACACAAACATTATTGATATATGACTCTGAACAATGATTCTGAAGAAATCTGGACCAGAACAAAAAGAACAACAAATTCAAATCTTTTAAACAAGATTATTCCTGTCTATTTGTTATCTATCTGTCTTTTTGAAAAAAAATCTTTCAGTCTGTCTATCTGTTTGTCTGTCTCTGTTTCTGTCATTTACTCTGAATGTCTCTCTGTGTTGTTTTTTTTTAATCTATCAGTCTCTCTGTTTATCTGTTTGTCTTTCTCTTCGTATGTCTTTCTCTATCGTTTCTGTGTTGTCTGTCTCTCTGCTCTCTGTATGTGTTGTCTCTATCTGTATCTTTTGTCTGTCTCTTTTCTGTCATTCCTCTGTATGTCTATCTTGTTTCTTTTCTGTCTCTCTTTTGTCTGTCTGTCTTTTCTGTCTGTCTGTCCTCTTTCTGTCATTCGCTCTGTATGTCGTATCTCCTGTTTTGTCTTTTTTATCTATCAGTCTGTCTGTTTTCTTTTTGCTGTCCTTTATCTGTGCATTCGCTCTGTATGTCTCTCTGTGCCTTTGTCTGTCTGCTGTCTGTAAAATTGTCTGTCTCTTTTCTGTCATTCCCTCTGTCTGTCTCTCTGTGCCTTTGTCTGTCTGCCTGTCTGTAAAATTGTCTGTCTCTTTTTCTGTCATTCCCTCTGTCTATCTCTCTGTGTCTTGGTCTCTCTGTCTGTCTATCTGTTTGTCTGTCCTTCTGTGAAACTCATCGCAATCATCATAAGAACTCACCGCGGACTCATTACAATCTCCTTTATTGAACTCGTTAGAATCATCACCAACAAAAAAAACCCAAACCAAACTCATCTTGAAACCCCGTTACAATCTCCCTCGTTGAACTCGTTACGACCTTCGCAAGAACAGAACTACAAGCTCCCGGAGACTGGGCTGAGTTTCAAGCCATTAGACAGATGAAGGGAGGGGAAGAAAAATGAAACTTAGGCAGCTGGGTTTGGAAGTCGAGTCCTTAAGACAATGGTCAGGCAACAAGGATAGGTTAGTCAGCGGACATGAACACAGGAATGGGGCAGTACCTTCACACACATATATACAGACACACACATACAGACACAGAGACACACACAGACTCACATACAGACACACATACAGACACACACAGACAGACACACAGAGAACACACACACACACAGACACACACAGACACACACAGACACACACATATACAGACACACAGACTCACACAGACACAACAACAGACCACAGACACACATGAGTACAGACACACACGACACACACACATACAACAACACACAGACTCACACACATAGACTCATACAGACACACACACACATGTACAGACACACACACAGACACACATATACAGACACACAGACTCACACAGACACACACAGACACACACAGACACTCACAGACACAACACACACACACACACACCGACACACACACAGACACACACACATATACAGACACACATACTCACACACATACACACACACAGACACACACATATACACACACAGACACACACACATACAGACACACAGACTCACACAGACACACACAGACACACATATATACAGACACAAGAGACTCACGCACACACATCACAACACACACACACCGACACACACCACACACACACACACAACACATACAGACACACAGTCCTCAACAGACACACACACATACATCACAATACAGACACACACAGACTCACACACACACACTCAAACACACAACACACAACACTACACCCCCACCCCCACCTACCACACCACCCCCACACCACAAAACACACCTACAACCTCCCTACTCTCCCACACCCCGCCACACACATAAAAAAAAAAATCTCACACACCAACACCCCAACCTCCGACCCCCCCACCCCCCACTCGAATAACACAAGGCACAGACACGGGACCCGCACAATAATTAAGGAGATTTGAGATTTTCTGATCATTCTTGCCCAGGGAAAGACATGAAACATTGA
>CM054164.1:23075744-23083244 GCA_028751875.1 Rapana venosa
GTCATGAACACACACCCACATACACCCACACACCAATTGGGAACACAATGTTATAAAAACCACTGTATAGAACGACGTAATCATAAACTTATTATTTACGCACGCACATACGCATCACGCACATGTGTGCGTGCGCGAACACACCCACGCACACCCATAGATGGATCATGAATACAATGTTTTAAAGACCATTGACTAAGAAGACAGAGACTTATTTCACACACACTCATACACACACACATTGACTTCCTCATAGCAATGACATTCAGGCAAGTATTTCAGAGAAATGTAAAACTAGGTAGTCATTCTAAAGTGTACAGTTTGGACACAATTCTTTATGGCGTTTATACCATGGCTACAATGTTGTTCTTCTGTATATAATGACAAGAAAGTTTCAGTCTTTTAGAAAAAAAGTTATCCATGTTGCTTTGGAAATGACGTCGACAGACTGTGTGAACTTTTGTTTGTTGAAAAATGTTTAACCATTTTGCTTTTTAGGAGGTCATAGAGTTTTTAACATTTTTGTGAAAAAAATGTTTTCTGTGTGTGAAAAAGTTTGCCATGTTGTGTTAAAAGAGATGTAAAAAGAGTGTTTAACATTCTTTTGAAAAGAAATGGTTAACCATGTTGCTTTAGAATAGAACAGACGTGTTCCATTCTTTTCAAAAAGGTTAGTCATGTTACTTTAATGTAACAGAGTGGAGATATCTGATCTGCCACGACTCTGTACAACTTCTCGGCTACGACAGCACAGTATGAACAGGGAGGATGTGGCCTCTAAGAAAGAGGCTGCATAAATACTACATTTTACCACGATGGCAAAATGTATGTAAGGAGCAGTTTTCAACCACCACCCAAGGAAAGAGAGCGCTGCACAATTTGCAGGTGTGTCCCCAAACTAGTAACACGTTGCTATGAGGGCATGGGAAGATAAGCAAATTACCGCCCAGTCCCTTCAACCAAATAGACGTAAACAAATACACAAAAAGCAACAACAACAAAACTACACAAAAATGAGCAAAAAAACTGTAGATGTGTAAAACGGGGGTATTTGACATATTCACGAAATTAAAGAACAGCAGCTGTAGCATTGCATGAGTTACAGTGTAAAATTTAGGATCCTGGGTGATTTCACACCCACGGCGTACGGGGAAGGATTTTAATTATTTGTTTGAAAAAAACCCTGTGTTCAATTTCCATGTCACTGATCCCGTCCTCAATACACAATATGATTCTGTGATGTGTACGGTTTAATGATGACAGCCCCTAGATCAGTCTCACCGTTTAATTTAAAAAAGTAATTTCATGTGAAATGTGTGTCAAAATGAAGACTGGGATAGCTATCTTGTATAGCCTTGTTTGAAAACTGAACTCTTTTCCGTTTATTAATCAGTATTTCAGCTGTTTATTTCTCTAAGTGAAATTTCGGGCCCAAGAATGATTGAAAAGTAATCTCGTGTGATATATGAAAATGTCCTGATTAAAATGAAAACAATCTTCAGTTATCTGCTTTCATGATTTCATGACTTTTTCCCTAAGGGTTTAAAAAAATCATATTTGAAAAAAACAAAAAGACATTTTCATGATAGCTGTCTTCGTATTGTTATCTTCCTACTGCAGCTTTTAGGGAAAAAAGGGCATGTAACTGTAATGTATTTTAAAATTTTTACTTCATTCTTTTATTTCGAGATTAATGGAATAAGCACTCTTGTGCTTGGCTTTTAATATCCAATCCCCGTTTGTATACAGTTTTGTCAATTTTGTAATCCGTTCCTACCGGCACACAATGCCTACTCTTCCGAAAAGCGCAACGTTGTAATCTGCGCATGAGTTTTCTTATCATGCAGCTGATTTGTGTGTGTGTGTGTGTGTGTGTGTGTGTGTGTGTGTGTGTGTGTGTGTGTGTGTGTGTGTGTGTGGTGTGTGTGTCCATCATTGAAGTCAAAGCATTCTTCTGATGTATGCTCTTTTTTGCAAATAAAGTGTAATAGACCTACCCAAAAACAACAACAAGCAAACCAATAATCACAAAACAACAACTAACAAAACAAAAATCCAAAACAAAAACAACGAATAGACACAAAAAAGAAGAAGAGAAAGAAGGCAAGCAAGCAAGAAAGAAAGTAAAGAAAGAATAAAACAATGGAAGGAAGGAAGGAATGGAAGGACGGAAGGAAGGAAGGAAAGAAAGGAAGGAAGGAAGGGAAAGAAAGGCAAACAGAAAGTAAGACATAAAAAAGGAAGAAAGAAGGAAAGAACAAAAAGAAGGAGAGAGAGAGAGAAGAGAGAGGGAGAGACAGACACAGAGAGACAGAGAGGAAGAGGATGAGGGAGGAGAGAGAGAGGGGGTGAGGGAGGAAAGAGAGAAAGGAAGGTGAGGGAGGAGACAGAGAGAGAGGAAGGGGATGAGGGAGGAGAGAGAGAGAGAAAAGGGGGTGGGGGTGAGGGAGGAGAGAGAGAAAGGAAGGTGAGGGAGGAGAGAGAGAGAGGGGCGAGGAAGAAGAGAGAGAGGGGGGAGGGGGGGGTCAAGAAGGAGAGAGAGAAAGGAAGGGGGTGAGGGAGGAGAGAGAGAGAGAGAGAGAGAGAGAGAGAGAGAGAGAGAGAGAGAGAGAGAGAGGGGAGAGAGAGAGAGAGAGAGAGAGAGAGGAGAGAGAGAGGAGAGGGAGGGAGGGAGGGAGGTGGGGAGGGAACGAGTGAGGAGAGGAGAAGGAAGACGTTGGTCACAAGGAGTTTCAAATCAACATTGCTGTGTAAAACTGGCTGCCATTTTATGGCTGGAGTCCAAACTGAAATTGGAAAATCATGTTTGTCATTCAGCTGTCAAATTTTTTTGACATTGCTAAGTTCTCTGACTCTGATGAGTGCCCCTTGTCTTGTCTGTCTGTCTGGCTGGCTGGCTGGCTGGCTTGTCTTGTCTTTTCTTGTCTTGTCTTGTCTTGTCTTGTCTTGTCTTGTCTGTCTGTCTGTCTGTCTGTCTGTCTGTCTGGCTGGCTTGGCTGGCTTTTCTTGTCCTGTCTTGTCTTGTCTGTCTGTCTGTCTATCTATCTGTCTGTCTGGCTTGTCTTGTCTTGTCTTGCCTTGTCTTGTCTTGTCTTGCCTTGTCTTGTCTTGTCTTTTTTGTCTGTCTTGTCTGTCTGGCTTGTCTTGTCTTGTCTTGCTTGTCTTGTCTTGTCTTGTCCTGTCTTGTCCTGTCTTGTCTTGTCTTTTCTTGTCTGTCTGTCAGTCTTTCTGGCTGACTTGTCTTGTCTTGCCTTGCCTTGTCTTGTCTTGTCTTGTCTGTATGTCTATATTTCTGTCTGGCTTGTCTTGTCTTGTCTTGTCCTGTCTTGTCTTGTCTTTTCTTGTCTGTGTCTGTCTGTCTGTCTGGCTTGTCTTGTCTTGTCTTGTCCTGTCTTGCCTTGTCTTGTCTTGTCTGTCTGTCTGTCTGTCTGTCTGTCTGGCTTGTCTTGTCTTGTCTTGTCCTGTCTTGCCTTGTCTTGTCTGTCTGTCTGGCTGGCTGGCTGGCTGGCTGGCTGACTGGCTTGTCTTGTCTTGTCTTGTCCTGTCTTGTCTTTTCTTTTCTGTCTGTCAGTCAGTCTGTCTGGCTTGTCTTGTCCTGTCTGTCTTGTCTTGTCTTGTCTTGTCTCTCTCTCTGTCTCTGTCTCTATATGTTCGTTTGTATGAAGGTCTAGTGGTAACCAGCCTGCCTAGAAAGCGAAAAGTCCGGGTTGGAATTGTGCGGTGGTTTAATCCCCGTTTGGGCCCAAAACTATTCCCCCATCCATTACACCATAAGTGGTGGTCTGGGTGCTAGTCTTTCGGATGAGACGATAAATCAAAGTCCGGTATGTTACACATAATTATTTAGTGCACGTAAAAGAACCCACGACAACAAGAGAGTTGTTTCTGGCAAAATTCTGTAAAATAAAAAATACACACTGATATGGAAACAAACACAGTTGCAGAAAGGAAAAGAAAAGAAAAAATGGGTGGCGCTGCTCTTGTGGCGATATGCTCTCTCCCCAAGGAGAGCAGCCCGAAATTCACGCAGTGAAATCTGCCGTGATTTAAAGTGGTATGAAATGAAATGAATGTACATATTGTGTACCTTCGTCAAAGCTTAAGTAAAACTGTTATTTTCAGATGGTACATTGTCTGTCTGTCTGTTTGCCTGTCTGTTTCTGTTTGTCTGCATGTAAGTTTGTTTGTTGAACTCTGTGTGTGTGTGTGTGTGTGTGTGTGTGTGTGTGTGTGTGTGTGTGTGTGTGCGTGCGCGTGTGTGTGTGTATGTGTGTGTGGATTTGTTTGGGTTTTTTTCCAATTTGATTTGGGGTTCGTTTTGATTGGATCTTTGCTTTCTTGTTTTCTTTTGTTCTTCTTCTTTCTGTCCTTTTTTTACTGTTTCTTTTTCTTTCGGTCTGTCTGTCTGTCTGTCTGTCTTTTTGTCTAGCTTTCGTCTCTCCCTTTCTTTCTTTCTTTCTTTCTTTTTTTCTTTTCTTTCTTTCTTTCTTTCTTTCTTCCTTTCTTTCTTCTTTTCTTTCTTTCTTTCTTTCCATCTTTCTTTCTTTCTTTCTTTCTTTCCTTCTTTCTTTCCTTCTTTTGTTTGTTTGTCTGTCTCTTTCTTTCTTTTGTTCTTCTCTTCTTCTGTCCATTTGTACTTCTATTTTACCCTCTATTTTTTACTCTGTTTGTCTCTCTGCCTGTCTGTCTTCCTCTTTCTCTCTCTGTCTTTTTCTGTCTGTCTGTTTGTCTGTCTGTCTGTCTCTCTCTAAAAAAAAAAAAATAATAATAACAGTCTCTCTGTCTCTGTCTCTCTGTCTCTATTTTTTCTCTGTTTTCGCAAGCGAGAGAGAGAAAGAGAGAGAGAGGGAGAGAGAGAGAGAGAGAGAGAGAGAGAGAGAGAGAGAGAGAGAGAGAGAGAGAGAGAGAGAGAGAGAGAGAGAGAGAGCGAGAGCAAGAGAGAGAGCGAGAGAGAGAGAGAAAAGAGAGAGCGACAGACAGAGAGAGTCAGAGACAGAGACATAGAGACAGAGAGAGAGAGACACACACACACACACACACACACAGATAGCAGTTAAATAATGTAAAATAACAAACGGATGAAACTCAACTCAGTGAACTCAATTCTAAAAATAATACCCCAAAACGGAATACACAAAAGAAGGAGGAAAAATTCGGTTAAAAGGACAGAATACAGAAAAACAGAAACTAAAATATATCCAGAAAAAGAAAGAAAAAAACAGAAGGAAAGAAACACAAAAGAACGACACAAGAGAGAAAGAAAGAATAAAATAAAAAGAAAGTAAGAAAGAAAGACAGAAAGCACATACACGCCAAACAAAGAAGGACGAGAACAAACGAAGACAATAAAAGCAAAGAAAGGAAAGAAAAAATAGAATGTGATCCAGTGATGTATTGGGAGAGGGAAAACAGGGCATAACAGCTTTGAAAAGACTGTGGAAGACATGGGAGAAGCCTGTTTAAACCATGGCTTGAGCAAGCAAGAATTGAGAGAAAGAGAAAGAGAGAGAGAGAGAGAGAAGAGAGAGAGAGAGAGAGAGACAGACAGACAGACAGACAGACAGAGACGGAGAGAGAGAGACAGAGGTTAACAGAATGTAAATGATGAACGTATGAAAAACAAAACACAGTGAACTCAATTCTAAGACACAAAAAATACACACACACACAAGAAAAAGATAAATTGCGACCAAAAAAAACAGAATAAAGAAACAAACAGAAAAAACAACAGAAGCTAAAGATAAACGGAAAAAAAGAAAAAATAGAGGAAAAAAAGAAAAACAAAGAAAGAAACCAGAGAAGAAAATCAAACAAAAACTAAGAAAGAAAGACAGAAAGCACACACACGCCAAATAAAGAGAGACAAGAAGAAACAAAGACAAAAAAAAATACCAAAAAGAAAAGAAAGAAAAATATATATTTGTGAACCAGTGATATTTTGGGATAGAGAGAAATAGAACACAACAGCTTTGAACAGACCTTGGAAGACATGGGAGAAACCTGTTTAACCATGGCTTGAGCAAGCAAACAAGCAAAAAGAGAGAGAGAGAGAGGAGAGAGAGAGAGAGAGAGAGAGAGAGAGAGAGAGAGAGAGGAGTGTCAAAAAAGAAGTCATAGACAAATGAAGAAAAACTCAAGAGTTCTATTTTCAAACGCAAAAAACTAAAGACGGAGCTAGCAAAATGAAAAGAAATAAAAGAGAGAGAAAAAGAAAACAGCACAAGAAAAAAGATAGAGAGAAAGAAAGAAAGAAAGAACGAAAGTGAGCAACAAGGGAAACAGAAAAAAAGAAATAGAATAAAACCCAGGAGAAACTAAAGAAAGAAAAGACAAAAAGGACATATACCCCCCTCCTCCTGCCCCCAAACAGAGACCAGAACAAACAAAGACTCTCCCGCCAAAAAAACGTAAAGAAAAATACCCACGTGATCCATAAACCAAACAGACGAAAGAAAAAGAATCTGACACAGAGTCCATCACTGCAGGTGTAAAGGTCTCTTGAGATTCCCTAGAGTCTAGTTAATTACGTCATACTGTTTGAACCATGTCTACCTCACACTCACTACCCCCTCCACCACTTCCTCTATAACCACCTTACCCCACTAAACACCAAAAGGAACATTGGGGAGATGAAGGGGCAAGGGGAGGAAAGGAAATGAGAGGAAAGAAGAGCTTGAGAACGGGAGAGATGTGAGAAGAGTGGATAAGTAGAATTATGAATTAAAGGCAGTACAACTTACCCCAAAAGAAAGAAAAAAGAATGATTCATGGGAAATATTTCAGTAAATAGTTGATCAGAGAAGTATTGGTTAAGAGAAATAGATCACAACAAAGCTTCAAGAAGGAAGACAGGAAAAGTGGAAAATGAGAGAGAGAGAGAAAGAGAGAGAAGGGTAGTTAAAAAGAAATAAGAACAGAAAGAAGACAAAACTCAAAAATTAAATATTTTAAAAAAAAGAACCACCAGACCAATAAGGAAGAAAAAAAGAGAAAACAAAGAAAGGAAAATTCATAAAAAAAATAAAAAAAACAAAAACAAAACAAAAACGAGATTTAGACAGAAAGAGAGAAGGAAGAAAAAAAAAGAAAAACAAAAAGAAAAAAAACAAAAAAAGAAAGAAAGGACAGAAGACAAACCCAAAAAAAGAGACGAGAAACAACCAAAGAAAAAAAAGAAAGAAAGAAAACAGCAATCATAACCAGAAGTAAGAAAAAAAGCTCAACAAGCATCAGGGGTAAACACTTGAAACTGAAGAGCATAATGAGAACCTGTTTAAACCATGACTGCCTCATCAATCGCTCGTCATGGGCAGACCACCTCTCCGACACACCACTCCACAACACAACACAGAAACATGGAATGGGGAAGGGAGGAAGGAAGTGTTAGAGATGGTGAGAAGGAGAGAAGAGGAGGAGGAGAGAGAGAGTTCCAAGAGGCATGACGAGAAAGAAAGAAGATCGGATTAGGACAGGAGAGAGATGGTAGGAGAATTAACAATA
>CM054164.1:23093244-23100744 GCA_028751875.1 Rapana venosa
TCTAAAATCACTAAATGTGAATAGACGTTAAACTGAAGATCACACACACACACACACACACACACACACCCCGTCTAAAATCACTAAATGTGAAAAGACGTTAAAATGAAGATCACACACACACACACACACACCACACACACACACACAAGTCTAAAATCACTAAATGTAAATGACGTTAAACTGAAGATATCACACACCACACACACACACACACACACACACACACACACACACACACACACACACACACACACACACACACACAACACACTTACACAAAACCCTCCCCCCCCCCCCCAAACTACTCATTGCAAAGTGAGGAGTCATATCGACGCCAAACGATTCTGATCATTTAAAGAGTAAAGAGACAGATTCATTTTTGGGGGATTTGGCCGAGCATGCCTCTAGGTCAAGCTTATCCCCTCAAATCCCCCTTCTCTTCTCTTCTTTCTCCTCGCTCCCTTTACTGGATGGGAGGATGCGTTGGTTGTACCTGGTCTTCTCTCCTGTGCTTGTTGTTGTTGTGCTGGAGGTCTGTTTTCACTGGTCTCAACTGCCACACTCCGACTTCAGAGAACAGATCATTTCTTTTGTAACCCCCGAACGTATTGATCATCCTCTGTCTCTCTGTCTCTGTCTATCTCTCTCTCTCTCTCTCTCTCTCTCTCTCTTCTCTCTCTCTCTCTCTCTCTCTCTCTCTCTCTCTCTCTCTCTCTAGTGTATAAGTGTTGGGTTATTATTAAGATGTATCCCTACGGGCGGGGACTGGATGTAAAAAAGCATATGAGTGCTTATTCAGTATTCTCGAAATAAAAGAATTTCTCATTGTCATTGTCTCTCTCTCTCTCTCTCTCACACACACACACACACACACACACACACACACACACACACACACACACACACACACACACACACACACACATTCTCTCTCTCTCCACACACACGCACGCACACACGCATACCGCACACACACAGAGACAACACACACACACACACACACACACACACACACTTACACACAACCTCCCCCCCCCCCCCCCCAAACTACTCATTGCAAAAGTAAGGAGTCATATCGACGCCAAACGATTCTGATCATTTAAAGAGTAAAGAGACAGATTCATTTTTGGGGGGATTTGGCCGAGCATGTCTCTAGGTCAAGCTTATCCTCTCAAATCCCCCTTCTCTTCTCTTCTCTTCTTTCTCCTCGCTCCCTTTACTGGATGAGATGATGCGTTGGATGTACCTGGTCTTCTCTCCTGTGCTTGTTGTTATTCAGGAGGTCTGTCCACTGGCCTCAACTGCCACACTCCGACTTCAGAGAACAGTTCATTTCTTTTGTAACCCCCGAACGTATTGATCGTCCTCTCTCTCTCTCTCTCTCTCTCTCTCTCTCTCTCTCTCTCTCTCTCTCTCTCTCTCTCTCTCATCCTCGAGACTATAAACCGAGGCCCCGTGTGCGAACGCACGCAGAACATCTTGCGCACACGTTAAATCCTGTTCCGCTTTTCGTAAGAGTAAGGGGAACAGATGACAATTTACAAAACCGCACAGGATGTAAAAAAGCACATAAGTCCTTATTACCCTCGATATAAAAGAATAAAATAAATAAATAAAACACACACAAATATATTTCCTTCCCCCCTCTCTGTTGTTTTATTACATGCCACAGTCTGGTAACATTCCTTTAAATTACTTCTTGTTCAAGTGCGGTGGCTAACATAATTATTGCAGAATTTGTCTAACATATATTTGTTCACCATTAGATCCTCACCCCCCCCACCTCTCCAATTTACCCCCCTTCCCATATCTATTCATCTACTGGCCTTAAGCCATCCCCATTTTACTCCTTTGTATCCCACTTCAATGAATGTAACACACTCTACATATTTACCCCTCCTACCTATCCCAACCCACTTTACCTATTTCCTCTCCATCCTTCCACCTACTTATTTCCCACTCCTACCCCTCCAACCTATACCCCCCACTGCCTATTTCCTCCCTTACCTACTTCCCCTTCTCCGTCCCCACTACCTATCTCTTTTAACTATCCTCCTACCTATCAACCAGCACGAACATGGGAAGACAGACGACACATGTCCTCCAAAGTAGGGAGGTATAGAAGTTCGGATGTGATCGCCATAGACATCACACATTCCTAACTCACAGATAAAACTGTTACCTTCATAGGTTTACAACATCTTATCAAACTAACAATTTCAAAATTTAGAGGTGTATTTTCCTATAACTGTTCAGAAATCGGGAGAAAAAAGCTTATTCTTAATTATTTTGTCTCACCATTTCTTGTTTCGGACAGGTAATCAGCAACAGTCTACAATTTTATATAAAAATAGCTGCTTCATTTTCATTAGATACAAACTTATATCTGTACTTCTGAGATATTCCAAACAATAGAAAGGGATATAACTGTTTATGAAAGCCTATGAATGGGAGGTAATATTACCATAAAATAGAATGTCAGCTTAAAAACGCGCATGGAATGTGTCAAAAACTCTCTAGAAAAATACAGTTGTGCAACGTTCATATGTATATGCAGCATAAGTTAACGCACGTAAAATGACTTAAAGCTTGAAGACAGTTGTAACTGGCAAATTTGTTATAGGAGGGGCTTGGCGGGGAGGGGGGTAATCCGGGACATCCTGGGCATGGCCTGGTTTCATTGGCCTTATGTGCTGAAAGAATTTATGTGGTTGTTTTTCGAGGTTGACCCTGTTGGATGTTTGAAGTGGTTAGGACGTCTTGATCTTAAATTTGAAGTGAAAGTTGTTATAGTTATTGAAAGTAAATAAGGTGACAGTCTTGATTTGGCCTTCGTGGTCAGTAGGCCTATAAACAACACGAAATATAATAATAATAGTAATAATAATAATAATAATAATAATGATGATAATTATAATAATAATAATGATGATGATGATGATGATGATAATAACAATACTAATACTACTACTACTACTACTACTAATTATTATAATAATAATAATAATAATAATAATAATAATAATAATAATAATAATAATAATAATAATAATAATAAAAATGATGATGATGATAATGATGATGATGATGATGATGATGATGATGATGATGATGATGATATTTAGGAGAAGAAGAAGAAGTTTGTATAGCACTATATATTTTTAAAAACACCAAATGAAAGCGCTTGCATAAAGTTATTTTTTTACACATGCGAAAAAACCACAAAGTTTTAACGAATTCACACACACACACACACACACACAACACACACACACACAACCACACACACACACACACACACACACACACACACACACACACACACACACACACACACACACACACACATACATACACGCATGCACGCACGCACGCACACACACACACACACATACACACACACACACACATGAAGGTTATACACTTTGGCAGGGTGATGGGGATTTCGGCTGTTGGAGGCAGAGACGGAAAATTGAAACAGGAGAGGAAAATCCTAGGTTTGAAATAAATATGTCTTGATGCTGGATTGAAACGTGTTCTACGTGGGCTTTTGGCGAAGGGAGAGAGGGAGGTCATTCCAGACCGATGGTCCAGAAATAGAGAAAGAGAAAATAAACATACACATACACCCACACCCACATCCACCCACTCACTCACATCCACACACACATCACAACCCCCGCCCCCCTCCCCTACCAGATGATAAAGGAACAGGTTCAGCTTTTGTAATACTATCGCTTAAAATAGACAAAAAGTTATTATCTCAGTCAACATTATTCAATGGTCACAGCTGAGCTAATAGCAATATTAATGGCTCTTCATTATATTCTTGATCTCCCGATGAATATGTTTCAAACTTAACTTTGCGTTGATTCTAAATCAGTACTTTATGCATTAAAATCGTTCTAAGAAAATGTTTACAGTTGTACCACTGATCAATCATGTCATACATGTTTTAGATTTAAGGGGTATTTGTGTCACCTTCTGTTGGTTTCCTTCGCATGTGGGGTTCTTACCAAATGAGTGGGCTGACAGAGCTGCAAAAGCAGAGGGCAAAGCAATGAGAGAAACTGTAAACTACATGTCATTATCTTACAAGAGGGCTGTACATTTACTAGAAGAGCATCGTACAGGCTAAAAAAGCTTAATATCGAAGGAGCCCTTTGACAGGATCTTTATCAATCGTCCCTGTTTAAGGATATGATCATCCTAGATTAATCAAGTTTGAGCATGGCAAGTAAAGCTAGCGCCTTATTTTTCGGATAAAAGTGATGCTTATATACCAATAAATATAACACAAATAGAAAATGTTCGGGTGAGAAAATTACTAACATTCCATATAATTTTTGAACTGTAAGAATCTAAACCATTCTACCTTCCCTCTAGAAATCGGAAAGAAATTTAAAACAATAAATTGGGAGTTTCGTATTAACAACATCTTTTAAAGTCGCTAGCGTTTCTTATAAATTTTATATAGTCATTTGTTTTATAACTGTTTAGCCTTTGTGTAATCTAGCAAGATACCAATTAACTTGCACATCAACTATCACAAATCCCCTCCCTCCCCTTACCATCATCTAATATCACTTTGAATGAACAACAACAACAATAACATCTCACACTCGCTAGCACGTAAGGGTTGTGTAAATTTAATCTTTTACCCTAATTAAATCATTTTGACTTGGACTTCACAACACACACACAACACAACAAACACACAGCTGGCGCATCGCACGTACTAACGCACGCACACGCACGCACGCACGCGATTGTGTAAATTAATCTTTTACCCTAAATAAAGATTCATTTGACTTGACTTCACTTCGCACACACATCAACACATCACGCAAGACACACCACACGCACACAACATTTTCTACACATACATACAAAGGCATGACCATGAAACACACGAACTTATTAGAGCGCACATGTAATGATGCAGAATTAAAGACACAGCTATTTTATGTAAAATACTGTGATTCCTTTTGACTGTGTCTAACTGAAGATTCAATTTCAGTGTCTCAAAAAAGCTATAGCTCAAATATTTTATTTACGCTAAAACCACTTTTGCACATTGTACAAAGCATTTTAAATAATAAATAATATTATACAACAACAACAACAACAACACAACAACCATAATAATAATAATAATAATATAAAATAATAATAATAATAATAATATATGGAAATTTATTTAGCGCTGAATCTTAAAAACAATAAAAATCAAGCACATTGCACTCAAATCATTTACACGCTTGCAACGTTCCTAAATAACATAAGATATTTCAAATTATTCACACACACACACACACAACACACACACACACACACACGTAGTAAAATAAATAGTCTACTGACTTAATGGTAATAAATATTCTGCATCTAGAATTGATCACACACAACACACAACACTAATGGTTGTGAAGGAGATGAAGGATGCGTTAAAATTTTGACAGATATGAGGGAAAAAATCAGGTAGAAATAAGTGCGTTTTGAGCTGGATTGAAGGTTAAGTGAAGGCTTTGGCAATGAGAAAGAGGGAGATCATTCTTTAGTGGATCGAAAGAGAAAGAGCCACGGCCAACAGTGTTTGTTAGAAATCGGGATGTTCGAAATAAATCCTACCACATCCCCTGTAAACAGAACAAATTCTTAGAAGCAAACGTGGAATGAAATGAAGCATGCCACCCACACATTGAAAGACCCAAATGTAGTTTAATATCTCTTCCATTTAGTTAGTTTGCACCTGCAAGTGTACTGTATTCACTTTAGGGAGGCATTTTGTACAGATAAATTTGCAACGACCATGGCTTTCAGCTGTGAATCATTTCTCAAAATTTGCAAACCCCCTTTGGCAACTGAACCTTGTTTACATGTGTTTCAATTTGCAAATACACTGTGTATGCTACTACAAGTCTGTATTACTTCCCTTTCACAGGGTATATTAAACAATTAAAAAAAAATTACAGCCCTTTTTATAGTTTGAAAATACTTACTAGACCAGGCAAAAACTTTCATCTCGTGGAAATAAAGCACAATTTTTTTTATATGACATCGTACAATATGTTGTTTACTTTTCTTGAACAAGTACAGGGTGAAAGAAAATGATTGTAAACATCCCCTTATAAACAATTCCGAGCAATTACAAGAAACCACCTTTAAATTTCGGAATTGCTAGTTTGATGATATGTCATAAAAAGTACAGGCCAACATTTGAAGCTGTGAGTTAGGAATCTGTGATCTCTACAGGGGTCACCTCCATAATTTCTAATCCTCCCAGCTTTGGGGGAGATGTGTTGACTATCTTCTGTTGTTTGTAAAAAGAGAGGGTGGTAGGATGTGGAAGCAATGAGGAATTCTTAGGGAGTGGTTAAGGCCAGGGAATTGAGGAGAAAGGGGTAGGTAGGTATGTAGGTAGTGGGGTTACGTACGTATGGGAGGGGGGTAGATCGGTTAGGGTGGAATAGGTAGGGGTGGTATGGGGATGGTAGGGGGAAGAAAAAAAAAAGGTGGGTAGTTAGGGGGATAGGTAGGATGGTTAAAAATGCAGTATGTCTGTTTTTAGAAGATACATTTATTACAATTTTTTTTATTCTTCAGCATTTTCACCAACTTATGTCCAGTTATTTTTATAGGCTCATGAAATGTAAATCTTGAAAAAAAATTCTCTTGTCTCTCAAAATTTGTAAGAATTTGTAAGATAAGCTGTTGGCCAACATTATATTTGTAATGAGTTTTTTTTGGGTGCGCTGTATCAAGTCAAAAGGCACAGAAGAAGACATTTTGCTGGCTACCATCTACATTGCTGACTGTGCTGGAATGAGGCAGGGGATGCTCTCCAGAAAGTTTGAATACAAACAAACTAAACACAACATTATCACCAGATAAAATCAAATCAGTATTTTTTATTTTATTTATTTATTTATTCTTTTATATCGAGGATAATGAAATAAGCACTCAGGTCCTTTTTTACATCCAGTCCTCGTGTGTATGCGGTTTTGTAAATTTTGTCATCCTTTCCCACCGGCACACAATGGCCTACTCTTACGAAAAGCGGAACAGGATTTAACGTGTGCGCAAGATGCTCTGCGTGCGTTCGCACATGGGGCCTCGGTTTATAGTCTCATCCGAAGGACTTTGACAAGTTCTCTATACTTCTACACTTCACAAACTAAGGGTGGTTGGAGTGATGCACTTGGGACCTGCTGACCCGGGTTCAAATCTCGTTCAAAAGGATTTTTTCCTCTGGAGTTAACATCTGTGCAGACTCCACCTCACCTTCCTCCCCTCAAAAGTCGTTCGAAAAAGACCATAAATCGAGGTCCCGTGTATGAACGCACGCAGAAGATCTTGCACACACGTTGAAAAGCTTATTCCACTTTTAGGAAAATAGACCATTGTGTTTTGATGGGAAGAGATGACAAAACTGACAAAACTGTATACATACGGGGACTAGATATAAAAAGCACATTAGTGCTTATTCTATTACCC
>CM054164.1:23110744-23115744 GCA_028751875.1 Rapana venosa
AATATCAGTAAACGATATTTTTTTCATTTTACATAACAACAAATCATATGTCTGTAACATAATAGATCAATAGCGATATTTCTTTTATATTACATGACTATCAACAATATATATATATATATATATATATATATATATATATTATATTATTATGTGTGTGTGTGTGTGTGTGGTGTGTTGTGTGTGTGTGTGTGTGTGTGTGTGTGTGTGTGTGTGTGTGTGTGTGTGTGTTTCTTGTTCTAAAAAATTTCTATCCAAAAAGCCATTTTCTTTCATCTCACATAACAAAAAGTCATAGTTCTTTCATATCACATAGTAGTAATATATCACGTTCCTTTCATACAACATAGCAATAAACCATATTTCTTTTACATCACAGAACAATAAAACGATAATTTTTTCATATCACAGAACAAGTAAACCACATTTCTTTCATATCACAAAGCAGTAAGCTATATACATCCATCCATACATACTACATACACACACACACACACACACACACACACACACACACACACACACACACACACACACACACACACACACACACACACACACACACACACACACACACATATATATATAATATATATATATATATATATATATATATATATATATATATATATATATAATCATATCACATAGCAATGAACCATATCATCTTCATAGCACATAACAGTAAGCTATATCTACTTCATATCTTAGGGCAATACGCCATCTTCCTTTCGTATTACATGCAACGAACCATACTTCTTCCATATCACACACTAATAAACATATATTTCTCCCACATCCCATAACAATAAATCACATCTCTTTCCGATTACATCACAACAAACCATATTTTCCTTCGTACCACATTGCAGTATCTCTGACAAGGTTAAAACAACAACAACAACAACCAACAACAACAAACAACAACAACAACAACAACAACAACAACAACAACAACAAACAACAACACACAACAACAACACACACACACACACAACACACACACACACACCACCACACACACACACACACACAAACACACACAACAACACACACACACACAACACAACACACACACACACACACACACACACACACACACACACACACACACACACACACACACACACGAATAGCCAGTTTAAAAACATTGCATCCGCAAATCTACAACCCGGTTCCATCCCGTTCAAAGATTTCCCCCTGGAGTTACACACATGCAACTCCACACCACCACCCAAAAGTCCTTCGGAAGCACATAAACGAGGTCACGTGTGTGAACGCACGCAGAATATCTTGCGCACATGTTAAATCCTGTTTCGCTTTTCGTAAGAGTAGGCCATTGTGTGCCGGTGGGAACAGGTGACAGGATTTACAAAACCGCATACACACGGGGACCGGATGTAAAAAAAAGCACATAAGTGCTTTCTTCCATTATCCTTCGATATAAAAGAATTAAAAAAAAAAAAAGAAAAAAAACACACACAGACACGCTCTTTCATATGCTCGATATAAAAGAATTATTAAATAAATAAAATAAATTGTAACAATTCCCACTGCGTGAAACCCCCTTACCCCCCCCCCCCCCCCCCACCTCCTTCCTCTGCACACTCCTTAACATATTTCCTCCCCATCTCATCCCCCCCCCCCCCACCCCCATTCTCACTATTTGCCACCCCCATCTCATCCACCTCTCTCCTCCTCCTCCTCCCCATTATCACTATTTTCCACCCCCATCTCATCCATCTTCTCCCCCCTCCCCATTCTCACTATTTTCCACCCCCATCTCATCCACCTCCCTCCCTCCCACTCCCCATTCTCACTATTTTCCACCCCCTCTCATCCACCTCCCTCCCTCCACTCCCCATTCTCACTATTTTCCACCCCCATTCATCCACTCCCTCCCTCCCACTCCCCATTCTCACTATTTTCCACCCCCATCTCATCCACCTCCTCCCCCATCTCACCCACCTCCCCCATCTCACCCACCTCCTCCATTCATCCACCTCCTACCCCCCCATCTCACCCACCTTCCCCATCTCATACCCTCCCCCCTCCCCATCTCATCCACCTCCCCCATCTCATCCACCTCCTACCCCCCCCCATCTCCCCCAAACTACCCCCATTCATACCTCCCCCCTCCCCCATCTCACCCACCTCCCCCCATCTCATCCCCCTCCCCCCTCCCCAATCTCATCCACCTCCCCCTCCTACCCATTCTCACTATTTTCCACCCCCCATCTCATCCACAACCTCCGCCCACCACCCCCTATTCTCCCAATATCCCCCTTGAACGGGAATCGAACCCGGGCTGTCAGATTGCGAGCGCAATGTTCTAACCACTAGGCTATCCCCGTTCCTCCCCCTCCTGTGACAAATGGCAGCGACAGTCAATATCAGACAAACGTGATACATCAGCTGCCTCTTGCTTGCTGTAGTCAGGGAAGGGGGGCTAAAGAAAGTGCAGCAGAATCATACATCATACAGGTAGGACGGTGTTTTCCTGTCTCTCTGTCTGTCCGTCTGTTTGTCCGTCTGTCCGTCTGTCTTGTCTTGTCTTGTCTTGTCTTGTCTGTCTGTCTGTCTGTCTGTCCGTGCGGGGTCGGGAAGATAATAATAATAATAATAATAATATATGGAATTTATATAGCGCTGAATCTTGTCAGTTGGCATTCTAGTTATTATCTGTCTGCAACATTTTGCGCTCAAGTGAAAACCTGTTTCAACTTTTTTTTTTTGTTGTGGGGGAGGGGGGGAGGGGGGGGGGGGGGGAGCGTGGGTGGTGGGGGGGGGGGTGGGGAGAGTAGGCCGTTGTGTGCCCGTGGGAACGGATGACAAAAGTGAAAAAATGCCATACACATAATAATAATAATAATAATAATAATAATAATAATAATAATAATAATAATAATGTATGGAATTTATATAGCGCTGAATCTTGTAAAGCAACAAATCAAAGCGCTCAGATTTTATTTCATACCGCTTTAAGTCACGGCAGATTTCTCTCCGTGAAATTTGGGCTGCTCTCCCCGGGGAGAGCGGGAGAACGCGTCGCCACTTTAGCGCTGCGCCACCCTTTCACCCCTTTTTTTTTTTTCTTTTTTTCTGCAGCTGTATTTGTTTCCCTATCAGGGACTAGGGATAAAGGAAAGGACACGAGTGTGTGTTCCATTGTCCTCAAAATACGGAAAAATGAATAAAGTGAATAAATATATATAAATAAAACAAAATAAAAATAAAAAAAAATAAAAGAAAGAAGAAAAGAAAGAAAAGGAAAGAAAGAAAGAAAACTAGTAAGAAAAAAAAAGAAATGAATAACTAAGTAAAAAAAAAAAGGTGAATCAGTCAATAAATAAGGAAATAAACAAACAAATAAATAAATACATAAATAAATATCGCAGTGATCAGGAGGAAGGACACAGTCGTACGCCAGCATTGTTCCACGAATTCGGATTGCGGCTACCTTAATGGTGCGTAAAAACGACATCATACACACAATCCCATAATTGGTCAACCTCAGAGCTCCAGCTAAGCAACAACAAAAAAAACCAACCCTCCCCCCCCCCCCCTTCCACCAGCCCCCCAGCCCCCCCCCCCCACAACAACAACAACCAAAAAAAAACCCCACCAACCAAACAAACAAATCACCGATCTTCCCACAAAATAAGATGTTCGCAAACAGGAGAATCATCAAACGGTCTGATGCTGCTTTCGCTGTCAGGCTAAATTGATGTTAAAGATAAGGTTTGCGTGTGCCGCTGCTGCAGTCTGTGACCATTAATTGTTTGGAAAAGATTGTGCTGATTTTGGCCTATAGATTGGAGATCCAACATCAATCAAAATCATTCTCCTCCAAGAAGCAGAATCTGATTTTGTGTGATACAACTCCCCATGCCCCTCCCCTCCCCTCACCCCCTAAACAGATTATTTGAAACCAGGTTCGTCTAGATCAAAAAGTATAAACAAATGGAGAAGAAAAAAGAAGAATTCTGAAGAAGATTTCTGTAGAAGAACTGCGAAGAAGAAGAAGAGGAATTGCGATGAATTGCGAAGAATTGCGTAGAAGGAGATGAAGAATTGCGAGGAAGAATTGCAAAGAAAAGAATTGCAAAGAAGATTGAAGAAGAGGGGAGGAGAAGGAAGGAGGAGGAGGAGGAGAAGGAGGAGGAGAAGAAGGAGGAGGAGGAGGAGGGGAAGACGAAGGAGGAGGAGGAGGAGGAGGAGGAGGAGGAGGAGGAGGAGGAGGAGGAGAAGAAGAAGAAGAATTGCGAAGAAGAATTGTGAAGAAGAATGCGAAGAAGAATTGCGAAGAAGAAGAAGAAGAAGAAGAAGAAGAAGAAGAAGAAGAAGAAGAAGAAGAAGAAGAAGAAAAAGAAGAAGAAGAAAAGAAATGCGAAGAAGAAGAAGAAGAATTGCGAAGAAGAATTGCGAAGAAGAATGCGAAGAAGAAGAATTGCGAAGAAGAAGAAGAAAAAGAACAAAAAGAAGAACAAATATTGAACCACAAAACAAACACAACACTTTCAAAACACTCCTGTATCAAGTGTATTTGTAAGTTACTTTGTTGTTTTTTTTCTTTTATCATAACACAACTCGTACGAAAATGCTACTTACGCACTTTGCTTCTTGGTAAGTAAGTAAGTCAGTAAGTAAGTAAGTCAGTCAGTCAGTCAGTAAGTAAATAAGTAAGTAAGTAAGTAAGCAAACAAGCAAGCAAACATGAATGCAAGAAAGTAACTAAGTAACCAAGAAACAAACAAACTAACTAACTAACTAACTAAGCCAATCTTAAAACAACTTCCCTATCCTCTGTTCCCCCTTCCCCACCCCTATCCACTCCCACCGTCCTAATCTCCCCTCCCCCCCCCCCCCCATCTCTGTCTCTCTCTCTCTCTCATTTCCTTCCCATTCCTCTCTTGTCTACTTCAGAGGAAGATAATGACCAATGGCTTTACTCAATAAAACTGCCCTCAGAATCACAAGAGCACGTTGCAAGATCGAAT
>CM054164.1:23133244-23145744 GCA_028751875.1 Rapana venosa
TGTCGTGTTTCTAGATACCGAAGACAGCGATATGTTTGTACATCTAAAGAAACGGACATGTTTGTACAAGCCGAATAAATAAACGGACGTGCTTGTACAAGCCAAAGAAATAGACGTGTTTGTACATGGAGAAGAAACAGACGTGTTTGTCCATACAGAAGAAAGAGGTATATTTGTACATCAAAAGAAACGGACATGCTTGTACAAACCAAAGAAATAGACGAGTTTGTACATGGAGAAGAAATAGACGTGTTTGTACATGGAGAGGAAATAGACGTGTTTGTACATGGAGAGGAAATAGACGTGTTTGTACATAGAGAAGAAGTTGACTGTTTCTACATACCGAAAACAGCGATATGTTTGTACATCTAAAGAAACGGACATGTTTGTACAAGCCGAAGAAATAAACGGACATGTTTGTACAAGCCGAAGAAATAAACGGACATGTTTGTACAAGCCGAAGAAATAAACGGACATGTTTGTACAAGCCGAAGAAATAAACGGACATGGTTGTACAAGCCGAAGAAATAAACGGACATGTTTGTACAAGCCGAAGAAATAAACGGACATGCTTGTACAAACCGAAAAAATAAACGAACGTGTTTGTACAAGCCAAAGAAATAAACGTGTTTGTACAAGCCGAAGAAATAAACGTGTTTGTACATACCGAAGAAATAAACGTGTTTCTACATACCGAAGACAGCAATATGTTTGTACATCAAAAGAAACGGACATGTTTGTACAAGCCAAAGAAATAAACGGACATGCTTGTACAAACCGAAGAAATAAACGGACGTGCTTGTACAAACCAAAGAAATAAACGGACGTGCTTGTACAAGCCAAAGAAACAGGCGTGTTTGTACATGGAGAAGAAACAGACGTGTTTGTACATGTAGGGGGATACAAGCCTGTTTGCACGTGCGGAGGAGAGAGACGTGTTTGCAGATAGAGCAAAGCCCGTGGACCAATACAGCCTAGGCCCAGTCAGAGCAAAATCAACCATTGGTGTAAACACAGTCCTGTGTTAATGTTGCCTTAGGGAGCATGCGTTCACGAACAAAGGTTTTCTGGAAGGATCATTATTGTGCGTGAGCGCACACACGCGTACGCGCGCACGTGCACGCGCCCGCGCGCGCGTGCCTCACACACACACGTACGTACACACGTACTCTGACACACACAACTCTCTCTATCTCTCTCTCTCTCGCTCCCTCCCTCCTTCCTTCCCTCCCATCTCCCCCCCCCTCTCTCTCTCTCTCTCTCTCGCTCCCTCCCTCCCTCCCTCTTTTTCTGTGTTTCTGTCTGTTGGGCTATCTATCTTTCTGTCTGGCTGTGTATCTGTCTGTCTGTCTGTCTGTCTGTCTCTCATCCATTTTTCGAGGGCAGGATGAAAAAATACTATTATTTTTTACCCTCTGAAAATAAAATGCTGTTCTACTCTGTTCTGTTCTGTTCTTTTCTGTTCTGTTCTATTCTATTCAATTCTGTTCTATTCTGCTTAGTTCTGTTCTGTTCTATTCTGTTCTATTATATTCTGTTCTGTTCTATTCTACTCTGTTCTATTCTGTTCTGCTCTATCTGTTCTGTTCTGTTCTATTCTATTCCATTCTAATCTGTTCTGTTCTATTATATTCTGTTCTGTTCTGTTCTATTCTGTTCTATTCTATTCTATTCTGCTCTGTTCTGTTCTAGTCTAATCTGCTCTGTTCATTTCTATTCTATTATGTTCTATTCTATTCTGTTCTGTTCTGTTCTGTTTTATTCTGTTCTGTTCTGTTCTATTCTATTCTGTTTCGTTCTATCCTGTTCTCTCTCCCTCCATCATTGTTACCATCGTCACCTTTCATTATCCACATCATCATCATCATCATCATCATCATCATCATCATCATCATCATCATCATCATCATCATCATCATCATCATCATCATCATCATCATCATCATCATCATCATCACCATCACCTTCAGCATCTACATCAACACCCCCTTCAGCATTTACATCATTCATCGCCATCATCTTTCTGAACATCTACATAATCATCATCACCAGCATCATTGTTATCATCATCAATATCTGTATCATCGTCACACCACCTTGTAACATCTGCATCATCCTTGCTATCATCAGGTTCAGTATCGACATCGTCATCACCATTATTATTTTCGAACTCTAAAAATTGCAGTCACCATGCACAACATCCACATCATCTCCATCACCATCATTTTCACCATATGCGTCACCTCTGTATATGAAAATAGTTGGTGGTGACGGTGACTATGATGAAGATGTTAAAGACGACAATGGTAACAACGATACATCATAAATATATTGTAGATGACAATGGAATCGATGATATATTTAAGATGATGAAGAAGATTATCATGACCATGACGTAGATATTGAAGATGATGATCGCGATGACGATAATTATACAGGTCGAAGAAGACGATGATAGTGTAGATGATAAAGAAGATGATGTTGATGACGATGTCGTAGATGGTGCAAGTAATCGGTGGATCGGTGATCAGTGGTCTAGAGTTAACGCGCCTGTCTAGAAAGCGAAAAGTCCGGATCGGAAGTGTGCGGTGGTTCGTATCCCGTTTGGACCCGAAACTTTTTGCCCATCCATTAGACCATGAGTGGTGGTCTGGGCGCTAGTCTTTCGGAAGAGACGATAAACCGAGGTCCCGTGTGTTACACAAAAACTATTTAGCGCACGTAAAAGAACGGGGACGGGATAGCTCAGTGGTCGGAGCACTCGCTTTCCCCCAACCAAGTTAAGCAGCGTCGAGCGTGGTTACCAGTTGGATGGGTGACCGTTTGTGCGCCTTGGCTTCAGTACAGTCCCCCCAGTTCACCCAGCTGTAAATGGGTACCTGCCCTCTTTAGGATCAGGGAAGGTAAAGCAGCGAGGGAGAGGAGATGGGCGCCGCCCTCAATATGCTGGCCCTAGAGAAGTGAGGTCTCTGACGCCTCGCTCCCCTACGACCTTATAGGTTATGGGACTCCTTTACCTCCTTTACCTAAAAGAACCCACTGCAACAAGAGAGTTGTCACTGGCAAAATTCTGTAGAAAAAAGCCACTCTGATAGGAAAACAAATGCAGTTGTAGACAGAATTTTTTTTAAATGGGTGGCGCTGCTTTGTGGCGACGCGCTCTCCCCGGGGTGAGCAGCCCCAATTTCACGCAGAGAAATCTGCCGTGACGTAAAGTGGTATAAATAAATACAATAAATAAATAATGATGGTGATGTTGACATACTTGCTTGCAGGTGCTGCTATAGATAATGCAGATGCTTATTATGGTGAAGATGATGTCGATGTTGAAGATGATGATGGGGATGATGATAACTAGAAGACATTGAGTGTGATTCTGTATGCTTGCAGAACTGGAAATGTGAAATGGAAAAAAAACACCAACCCTGTTTTCTGCTATGATGTGTACCTACACCCCTCCCCCCCTCCTGCCCTCAAACAGGTTTTGTATAGTGGCCTAAGGCCGAAGTACAATAAAACTTTCCAGTGCTCAGTACTCAGTGCTCAATGTTCAGTGTTCAGTTTCTCTCTCTCTCTCTCTCTCTCTCTCCTCTCTCTCTCTCTCTCTCTCTCTCTCTCTCTCCCTCTCTCTCTCTCTTACACATAGTTTACATACCTCATAAGAAAATGCAAGGAAATGTCTAGATAGAACGCCTTAATCCAGTTTTATATTCCGTGTGAATGCTAGCTCCAATATGACAAAGTTCGTGTACAAACACTTTTCTAAAGCTCCATTTATTTGTTTCAAGAAAGAAAGAAAGAAAGAACAAACAGAAAACGAAAAGAAAAGAAAGAAAGAGAGAGAAAAAAAGAAAGAGAGAGAGAAGAAAAGGAAAGGAAAGAAAAGAAAGAGAGAGAGAAAGAAAGAAAGGAAAGGAAGAAAGAAAGAAAGGAAGAAAGAGAGAGAGAAAGAAAGGAAAGAAGAAAGGAAGAAAAAAAGAAAGACAGAGATAAAGAAAGAAAGAAGAAGAAGAAAGAAAGGAAAGGAAGAAAGAAGAAAGAAAGAAAGAAAGAAAGGAAGAAAGAAGGAGCGAAGAAAGAAAGAAAAGAAAAGTAAGACAAGAAAGAAAGAAAGAAAAATTGAAAGAAGAAAGAAAGAAAGAAAAATTGAAAGGAAGAAAGAAAGACAGAAAGAAAGACAAGAAAAAAGAAAGGAAAGAAAGAAAGAAAGAAAGAAAGAAAAAGAAAGAAAGAAAGAAAGAAAGAAAGAAAAAAATAAATAAAAGAAAAGAAAGAAAGAACGAAAGAAAGAGAAAACGAACAGAAAAAAACACGAAAGGAAATGAATAAAAAGAAACAGAATTAAAAGAGAGAAAATAGATGGAATAATGTCTGGATGATAGAAATACTGAAGATGAGAAGATGAATAGATATATAAAAAAGGAGAAGAAGAAAAAAGGATAAAAATAGTATTAAAAAAAGAAGAAAATTGAAGACCAGGGTTGGGGTGGAGGGGCAACGTCTGAATAAGAAACTAACGAGCTAAAGAGAGAAAGAAAAAGAAGAAGAAGAAGAAAGAAGAAGAAGAAGAAAGAAGAAGAAGAAGAAGAAGAAGAAGAAGAAGAGAAGAAGAAGAAGAAGAAGAAGAAACATAGAAGAATAAGTTAGAGAAAAAAATAAATACAAGTAACGCAAGAAAAGTCCATAAGGGAAACTCTCTCGCTCTTTCTCTCTTTCTCTCTCTTCTCTCTCTCTCTCTCCTCTCTCTCTCTCTCTCTCTCTCTCTCTCTCTCTCTCTCTCTCTCTCTCTCTCTCTCTCTCTCTCTCTCTCTCTCTTTCTCTCTCACACACACACACACAATCATGAGCGCACACACGTTCAAATACACACACACACATGCACATACACACAAGTCCTTCGGATGATACTATAATCATAAATCGAATTCGAATAAACATGTTGCACACATGTTTAAACCTGTTCCACATTTGGATGACAAATTTTGCAAAACTGCATATACACAGGGACTGATTGTAAATAAGCACATGAGTGCACTCACACTCACACACACACACACACACACACACACACACACACACACACACACACGCACGCACGCACACACACACACACACACACACACACACACAGAAAAAAAGAATGGATGGATGGATAGATGCATGCATACATTCATGGATAAATGACTAGATAGGTAAAGGTAAATGTATCCCATAACCTATAAGGTCGTAGGGGAGCGAGGCGTCAGAGACCTCACTTCTCTAGGGCCAGCATATTGAAGGCGGCGCCCATCTCCTCTCTCTCGCTGCTTTACCTTCCCTGACCCTAAAGAGGGCAGGTACCCATTTACAGCTGGGTGAACTGGGGGAACTGTACTGAAGCCAAGGCGCGCAAACGGTCACCCATCCAACTGGTAACCACGCTCGACGCTGCTTAACTTGGCTGGGGGAAAGCGAGTGGACCACTGAGCTGTCCCGTCCCCCCAAAATGGATGGATGGATGGATGGATGGATGGATAATGAACCAACGAATGATTGAAGGATGAATAAGTGAATGGAAACTCAAAAAGGAAGGACGGAAGGAGGGAGGAAACAAACGATCGACTTTTAGAAAAAAAACCCACACAACTAAATGTGAAGAAACGAAAGAACGACAGCTTAAGAGTAAGAAAGTTGGAAAGAAAGAAATGAATGCAAAAACGAATAAACCGGGAAAAAAAACCACGACAAGAACAAAAAACAGACAGAGAAACAAATTTCAAGAAGTTTCTTCGTTTTTTGCAAATTTTTGGATGATGTACAAAATAACCAAACGTTTAATCATAAAGGCAAATGATATCAAATTCAAACTGTACGAGAAGATATTACCTTAAAATATACAGCGCATATGAACATAAAATTTCTAATTCGGAGCGATTTATTTTATCAGCATTGACATGACAATGGTCATCATCTTAAAACTAAGCGAATGAATTCTTTCACAAATTTAATTCATAATTATTTGATTTAATTTTTGGAGGTTTGTTTTTTTCCGTTCTTTTGCTACAATGAATTATTTCACACATTTAATTCATAATTATTCGATTTAATTTTTGGAGGTTTGTTTTTTTTTCCGTTCTTTTGCTACAATGAATTATTTCACAAATGTAATTCATAATTATTCGATTTAATTTTTGGAGGTTTGGTTTTTTCCCGTTCTTTTGCTACAATGAATTATTTCACAAATTTAATTCTTCTTCTTCTCTTCTTCTTTCATCTGCCGCTGGTGTCTTTCGGCGTCGCGGGGAGACACAGACGTCTGTCTGCAGCTAGGCGGGAGGCTTGATGTAGTGACAGGTCATGGGCTCGCAGGGTGTCAGCCACGGAGTCGCTCCATCGTCTCCTTGGTGTACCTCTGGCTTTCCAGCCATTGTGTTTGGTGGTGTATGCCCGTAGGGCTGGTTGGTTGGGCGGACAAATTTAATTAATAATTATCATTCGATTTAATTTTGGGATGTTTATTTTTTCGTTCCTCGGCTAGAGCTCCGAGGTTCATCAATAGTGAGATTTTGCGTTTGCATCCGTTTTTTTTCCACCCCACCAATATTATGGTAGCCATATTCCGACTTCAGAAATAAGTTCTTTTTAAAATGAAAACCGAGACAGAAAAGGCAAACTAAAATTGTTAGCGAAATGAATAAATGAAGGAGGACAAGGTTTTTCTTTGTGAATTAAATATTGTATTTTTTGGGTTAACTTATAAAGTTGGCTAAAGTATGTTGTATACAGTTTATATATATATATATTATATATATATATTATATATATATATATATATATATATATATATATATATATATATAAAACAACCCGAGAAATTGTTACTACTGTCAATACCCCTTGTTAGCCCCGAGCAGTTTGCTATGATTCCATCGCTTAAGATATTTTATGTATTATTTACTTATTTATTCTTTTATTTCGCGGATGATGGAATAAGCACTAAATGTGCTTTCTTTTATCCATCCAGTCCCGTGTGTATTAAGCGCTTTGATTTGTCTCTGCAAGATATAGCGCTATACAAATTCCATTTATTATTATTATTATCATGGCAGTTTTGTAAATTTTATCATCCGTTCCCACCGGCACACAATAGCCTGCTCTTCCGAAAAAGCGGAATGGGTTTTAACGTGTGCGCAAGATGTTCTGCGTGCGTTTGCACACGGGACCTCAGTTAATAGTCTCATCCAACCGACTTCTGGGGAGAGTGGATTTGGCACTGATGTCAACTCCAGAGGAAAAAATCCTCTTGAACGAGATTCGAACCCTAGTCAGCAGATAACGAATGCATCACTCTAACCATCAGACCATCCCGTCCCCACTAAACATTTGATTTGCCTTTGATTCCAAATGTAACAGACTGACTTAAAAAAACAACCCATACCGAACTGAACATTTCATTTTCAAACAAGCTTTCTTCTATGCCCCTAATAATTATAGTAGAGAGATATACACTTAAACAGAAATCTGGGATTTTATTTTTCACGACGTTTTCTAAAGCGCTTATACAGTAGAATGACGTGAAAATAGACACCAATGATTACGTCATTTTCAGCAAAACTGTTCTCAGTTTTTATTATTCCTCAAGTTACACAGCTGTGTGTTCTTGATAAAGAAAAGGAAATCTCTGTTTATTTTATTTATTTATGCTTTTATTTCGAGGATGATGGAATAAGCACTCAATGTGCTTTCTTTTATCCATCCACTCCCCGTGTGTATGCAGTTTTGTAAGTTTTATCATCCGTTCCCGCCGGCACACAATAGCCTACTCTTCTGGAAAAGCGGAATGGGTTTTAACGTATGCGCAAGATGTTCTGCGTGCGTTCGCACACGGGACCTCGGTTTATGGTCTCATCGAAGGACTTTTGGGGAAAGTGGAGTCGGCACTGACGTTAACTCCAGAGGAAAAATCCTCTTGATTCGAACCCGGGTCAGCAGATACTACTACTACTACTACTACTACTACTAGTAATAACAATAACAATAATAATAATAATGATGATGATGATAATGATAATAATAATAATAATCACGATAATAATAATCATCATCATAATAATAAATGGAACTTATATAGCGCTGTATCTTGCTTGCAAAGACAAATCAAAGGGCTTGCATTCAACCTAATCTTACACAGTCATGCAATCAAAGACCACAATGCATCACTCTAACCACCAGGCTATCCCTTCCTCACTAAACATTTGATTTGCCTTTGACTCGAAATATAGCAAACTAACATTAAAAAAAACCCATATAGAACTGAAAGTTTTCTTTTCATAAAGTTTTCTGTGACCCCTAATACAGTAGAGAGACGCACACTTATACAGAAATCGGGATTTACTTTTTATGACGTTTTCTATAGCCTTAATACAGTAGAATGACGTGAAAACAGACACCAATGATTACGCTATTTTTCAGGAGAACTGTTCTCAGATTTGATTATTCTTCCAGTTTAACAGCAATCTGCTCTTGATAAAAAAAAGAGGGACTGTAATGTTGTCTAAACCAGCCGCCATGATACAGTGGTTTATTTATTTATTGATTGATTGATTTTATTCTTTTATATCAAGGATAAAAGAATAAGCATGTATGTGCTTTTTTACATCCATACCCCGTGTGTATGCGGACTTGTGAATTTTGCCATCTATTCCCACCGGTACACAATGGCCTACTCTTACGAAAAAGCGGAACAGGATTTAACGTGTGCGCAAGATGTTCTGAGTGCGTTCGCACATGGGACCTCGGTTTATAGTCTCATCCGAAGGTGGTTAGCACATTGAGTTACAGACTGCTGGGTCGCGGGTTCGAATACCATAAGAGCTATAGTCGTTTTGTGCCGGTGGGCTTGGATGACAAAATTTGATTAATAAAAACCCCGTTTGTACGGGTATTGTGCGTAGATACAAGCCATGAAGTCGGAATGCCGCTACCGTAATGGTGGATTAAAACAGTCGCATACGCAAAATTTCTCTGTTGATAAAACCCAGAGCGCTAGCAGAGGAACGAACAGAAAATGTTATGTCGTTATTACATTAGAGTGTACGCCATAATATGCCAGGGACAACTCTCTTGTTGCCATGGGTTCTTTTAAGTGCGCTAAATAGTTATGTGCAACACACGGGAACTCGGTTTATGGTCTCATCCGAAAGACTAGCGCTCTGAGCATATTACCCCTCTCTTGCAATCTCTCCACTGGCTGCCTGTGCCACAGAGAGTAAACTATAAGATCAGTACCCTCTGTTACAAATGTCTCCACAAAACAGCACCCGCCTACCTCTGTGAATGTCTTCACTTGTACACTCCTTCTCGTTCTCTCCGCTCTGCTGCAGATACCTTGTCCTTACGAATACCTAGATTCAACCAATCCACCATCGGACGTCGCTCTTTCTCAATTTCTGGTCCATTGATGTGGAATGATCTCCCTCTCTCTCTCTCTCCGCCAAAAGCCTTCTTATGAAACTTTTAAATCCAGTCTCAAGACATATTTATTTCAAACCTAAGATTTTCCTCTCCTGCCTCATCTCATAGTTTTTCCCTGCCTTCAACAGCCAAGATTCTATTGCCCTGCCAGGGTGTGTGACCTGTGTGTGTGTGTGTGTGTGTGTGTGTGTGTGTGTGTGTGTGTGTGTGTGCGTGTGTGCACATTTGGACTTGATGGAACTATTACTTGTCACTGGTTGTATGACTGTGTAAGAATGAGTTGAGTGCAAGCGCTTTGATTTGTCTCTGCAAGATATAGCGCTATATAAATTCCATTTATTATTATTATTATTATTATTATTATTATTATTATTATTATTATTATTATTATTATTATTATTATCATTATTGTTATGATATACCATGTTCTTATCCCAATAATGCAGCCTTACACATTAGTATACTATGTTTTTTATCACAATAATACAGTCCACTCCGTAATACGCCATGGTGACATCACAATACAGACCACGCCACATTAAAGATGCCAAAAGATGCCATGCTGTTAACACAACACAGTCCACACTATAACATACCATGTTGTTATCGTATTAATTCAGTCCACAATACAATACATCATGTTGTTATCACAATAATACAGTCCACACTACAATACGCCACGCTGTTACCACAATAACACTATCCACAATGTAATACGCATCATATTGTTATCGCAACAACACCGCCTGCACAATATGTCATGTTATTATCACAATACAATCCACACCATAATCTATCATGCTATCAAATCATACAGTCCAACACCATAATATGGCATAATTTTTTTGGTCATCACAACAGAATCCACACCATGATAATATACCGTGTTGTTATTACAACACAATTCACACCATAATACGCTTCATAGTTATTTCTGTTCTCATTTCTAGTTCCGAGTGATGTGAAATAACAACCCATAATATATTTTATTTTAATTTATTCTTTTATTTCAAGGATAATGGAATAAGCACCCGTGTGCTCTTTTTTACATCCAGTCCCTGTGTGTATGGAAGTTTTGTAAATGTTGTCATCCGTTCCCACCGACACACAATGGCCTACCCTTACGAAAAGCGGAACGGGTTTTAACGTGTGCGCAAGATGTTCTGCGTGCGTTCGCACACGGGACCTCGGTTTATAGTCTCATCCGAAGGACTTATTGCGTTCGAGAGGGTTCCTGAGCGGACAAATCATCAAGGATATTTTATGATCAGCAATATTGGCAATGAAAGAGACAATGAAGAGAAGCATGAAAAGGAGAGAGAGAGAAAGAGAGAGAGAGAGAGAGAGAGAGAGAGAGGAGAGAGAGAGAGAGAGAGAGAGAGAGAAAGAGGGAGAGAGAGAGAGAGGAGAGAGAAAGAGAGAGAGACAGATAGAGAAAGAGAGATACAGAGAGACAGAGACAGAACCAGAGAGTGAGAGAGAGAAAGAGAGACAGAGACAGACAGACAGAAGAGACGCATGGAAAGAGAGAGAGAGAGAGAGAGAGAGAGAGAAGAGAGAGAGAGAGAGAGAGAGAGAGAGAGAGAGAGAGAGAGAGAGAGAGAGAGATCAGACAGACAGACAAGCAGACAGAGAAATAGACAGACAGATAGGCAGACAGAAAAGACCAATGGAGAATGGAGATAAAACTATGAAAACTTTGAAAACAGACGGACAGGCAGGCAGATAGACAGACAGACAATGGGAGACAGACAGAGAGACAGAGACAGACAGACAGACAGAAGAGACGCATGGAGAGACAGAGAAACAGACAGCAGACAAACAGACAGACAGACAGATAGACTGACAGAGGAGACCAATGGAGAGAGAGAGAGATGGAGAGAGAGAGAGAGAGAGAGAGAGAGAGAGAGAGAGAGAGAGAGAGAGAGAGACAGAGACAGAGACAGAGACAGAGACAGAGACAGAGACAGAGACAGACAGACGAAAAATGGACAGACGACCAGGCGATCAGACAATCAGACGACAGACAGACAGACAGACAGAGAACTCGAACTCGAACTCAAACTCGAACTTTTAACTGACTTTTGGCACGATAGCTTCTGTCACAAGGTGAGGCAACATGGCCAACATAATAAACAGAAATATTGTATTGAAAACAATACATACAAGCAAAGAGGTGTTATTGGGGTGTGGGTTTTTTAAGTGGTTCGTGTTCATCCGTTAATAGCAAATTGGGAAAAGTGTATTGTTAGGTCTGATTGCGAACATTTCCATTAAAATCTGTCTACAGGCGCGATGGAAGATGGGATAGCCTAGTGGCTAGAACATTGCGCTGGCAATCTGACGACCCGGGTTCGATTCCCGTTCAAGGGGATATTTTCCCCTGAAGTTAACATCAGTGCAGACTCCACTCTCCCCAAAAGTCCTTCGGATGAGGCTATAAACCCCGTGTTCGAACGCACGCAGAACATCTTGCGCACACGTTAAATCCTGTTCTGCTTTTCGTAAGAGTAGGCCATTGTATGCCGGTGGGAACGGACGACAGAATTGACAAAACCGCATACACACGGGGACTGGATGTAAAAAAAGCACATAAGTGCTTATTCCATTATCCTCGATATAAAAGAATAACATTAAAGAAATTAGAATTAAAGAAATAAAAATTAAATGGGACATTTCATCCATGTTTTTTATTATCTTATCTCAAAACATTTGGCGTAAGAACCAAGCCAACTGTACAACAGTGTGGTCTGTGCCTTTCTGCATGACAGTATTTTCAAAAATATATTTTATTTGTTTATTTTATTCTTTTATATCGAGGATAATGGAATACGCACTTATGCGCTTTTTTCACATCCAGTCCCCGTGTGCATGCGGTTTTCTAAATGTTGTCATCTGTTCCCACCGGCACACAATGGCCTACAATTACGAAAAGAGGAACAGGATTTAACGTGCGCGCAAGATGTTCTGCGTGCGTTCGCACACGGGGCCTTGGTTTATAGTCTCATCCGAAGGACTTTTGGGGGAGAGTGGAGTCTGCAATGGTT
>CM054164.1:23165744-23178244 GCA_028751875.1 Rapana venosa
GATAGATTACAATGCAATATTTTGTTTTTATAAAATGAAAGATTGCAATGCAATGCTTATGATACAGAATAGATAGATTGTAAATCAACATTCTGAAAGAGAAAATTAAAAATAAATAAAGAACTGCAGTGAAAACAAACAAATTAATAGATGCTGTAAGCAAACGAACAAAACACAGTTGCATAAACATACAAAAGCCCACACACATGACCAGGCACACAGACTCACAAACAGACAACCTCCCACACAGTACACAGAACACAGAGAACTGGGACATCACGCCAATCAGTGATCTGTTTCCTCACGGCCATCAGACAGAAACAGCAACAGCACATTGCCAATGGCTGAAACCTGTTTTCATCACTGCATACACCTTTCTCACCAAAAGCCCTCTGGCAGATTTATGGACATGGTTTTGACAGGCACTCAGGCTGGCCCATGCTTTCTCTGTGCAAGCGTGAAAGTTCACATTTTGTTGTGTAAATTGCATGGAAACAGAAGAAACAGGAGTAGGGTCTAGTTTTTAAAAAAATATATGAATCATTCTAAGAAAGGAAAATTGAGAATATTGGTGGGCAGATGTCTAGACGATAAATGCAAAAACATACTTTTGTAATGGTCACCAAGAGCATATGGCACAGATATGTCTTTAAGAAAACCCAATCTTCTGAAACACAAAAAAAATACACTGCAACATTTAAAAACACAAAGTCTAAGATGACAAGCACAATCCAAAAATTTCCCAACATTTCGCAGGCATTTTAAAAAGCAGTAAAATTTGTTACAAAGTTTTTGTTTTATTTTTAAATGCTAGACGTGTAGAACAGAAATCAAAGAATGGTTTTGTACTGCTTTACAATACACAATTAAAAAAATAGCAATGCAAACTTTCAGCATAAAACAAGAACAGATTGCAAAGCTTCAGTTATAGATTTTAATGCATTACATAGAAAAAAAGCCCATTACAATGCGAAATCCCCAAAGAAAAATGAAAATAACAGAGAGATTGCAATACATCACTTAGGATACAGAATGAATATATTGCATTGTAATGTTTTATAAGAGATAATTCATAAAATAAGGAACTTCTTTGAAAACAGACAAATAATTACACACCATAAATAAACAAAACAAAGTTAAATAAACATGCAAAACCCTCACAAACATGACCAAGCACACAGACTCAAAAACAGACACCCCCCTCCCTACAGTAACACAGTAACCCAGAGAACTGTGACATCACACCAATCAGTGATCTCTCTTTTATCACGGCCATCAAAGAGAAACAGCAACAGCACATTGCCAGTGGCTGAAACCTGTTTTCATCACTGCATACACCTTTCTCACCAAAAGCCCTCTGGCAGATTGATGGACATGGTTTTGACAGGCACTCAGGCTGGCCCATGCTTTCTCTTTTTGAGCGTGAAAGTTGACATTTGTTGTGTGAATTGCATGGAAACAGAAGAAACTGGAGTAGGGTATGGATTTTTACATGCACCATTCTGCAAAAGTATGCAAAGAATATTGTTGGGTAGTGGTCTAGATGATGAATGCAAACTATTTTCTTTGGGCAATATTCAACAAACAAACAAAAACACAAAGAAAAACCATACATGTAAGAAAACAATACTCTCAAACACACACAAAAACACTGTGACATTTAAGAGCACAAAGAACATGATGACAAGCATGATCTATCGTTTCGCAATATTAAGCAGAGAGCTAGAAAGCAGTAGCATCTGCTAGAAAATTGCTTTTGTAAATTAAAAAAATTAATAGTAAAGAAGATAACTCCAAAGATTTGCAGAATACTGTTTTACAATACACAGAAAAAAATTCACACTGCAACTTTTTAAATATTTTTCTTTTAAAAGATAGCAATGCATTCATTTGAAAATGAAAAGAGATAGACTACAATGCAATATTTTCAAAATAAGAATTATGATAATGAAAGATTGTCATGTATCACTTGGGATACAGATTACAAAGATTTCAATGCAGCAATATGA
Organism: Rapana venosa; assembly: GCA_028751875.1. NCBI lineage: Eukaryota > Metazoa > Mollusca > Gastropoda > Neogastropoda > Muricidae > Rapana > Rapana venosa. Next base: position 23,167,754 of record CM054164.1, read on the forward strand.
GAGAGAAAATTGACAAGAAAATTTGACAAATCGCAACGAAAACAAAGGATAAGACTCCATAAGGAAACAAACAAAAGACAGTTGGATAAACATACAAAAAACCACAAACATGACCAGGCACACAGACTCACAAACAGACCCCTCCCCCCCACACACAGACTAACACAGAAAACTGTGACATCACGCCAATCAGTTATCTGTTTCCTCACGGCCATCAGAGAGAAACAGGAGCAGCATATTGCCAATGGCTGAAACCTGTTTTCATCACTGCATACACCTTTCTCACCAAAAGCCCTCTGGCAGATTGATGGACATGGTTTTGACAGGCACTCAGGCTGGCCCATGCTTTCTCTTTCCAAGCGTGAAAGTTGACATTTGTTGTGTGAAATGCATGGGAAACAGAAGAAACTGGAGTAGGGACTGTTTTTTTAAATGCACCCTTCTGCAAAGGCAATGCTAAGAATATTGTTGGGCAGTGGTCTAGATGATGAATGCAAAGGATTTTCTTTGGGCAATATTCAACAAACAAAGAAAACACAAACAAAAACCATATGTGTAAGAAAACAATACTCTCAAACACACACAAAAACACAGCCCATTTAAGCACACACAGCACTTGATGAAAAGCATGATCTAATGTTTCACAATATTAAGCAGAGAATTAGAAAGCAGTAGTATATGCTAGTAAGTTGCTTGTGTAAATTAGAAAAACCTTAATAGTTCAGAAGATAAATCCAAAGGGGGGCAGAATACTGCTTTACAATACACAATAAGAAATTCACACTGCTACTTTTTAGATTAAAAGAAAGAAAAGATAGCAATGCATCTAGTTGAAAATGAAAAAAAAGATAAACTACAATGCAATATTTTCAAAAAAATGTTTTTGATAATGACAGATTGCAATGTATCACTTAGGATACATAATACAAAGGTTGCAATGCAGCAATATGAGAGAGAAAAATGAAATTGAAATATGAAAAATCGCAATGAAAACAGACAAATGATTAGACACCGTAAACAACTAGACACAGCTACATAAACTCACAAAAATCCACACACATGACTAGGCACACAGACTTAGAAACAGACAGCCCCCCCCCCCCCCCCCCACAGTAACACAGTATCACAGAAAACTGTGACATCACGCTAATCAGTGTTCTGTTTTCTCATGGCCATCAGAGAGAAACAGGAGCAGCACATTGCCAATGGCTGAAACCTGTTTTCAATCAATATGAGAGGGAAAGTTTAAAAGGAAATTTTAAAAACCACAACGAAAACAAATGATTAGACTCCATAGACAAACAAACAAAACACAGTTGCATAAACAGACAAACTTACATTTAACCAGGCACACAGACTCAGAAACAGACAGCTCCCCACTGTACACCAAACACAGAGAACTGTGACATCACTCCAATCAATGATCTGTTTCCTCACGGCCATCAGAGAGAAACAGGACCAGTACATTGCCAATGGCTGAAACCTGTTTTTATCACTGCATATACCTTTCTCACCAAAAGCCCTCTGGCAGATTTATGGACATGGTTTTGACAGGCACTCAGGCTGGCCAATGCTTTCTCTTTCCGAGCGTGAAAGTTCACATTTGTTGTGTGAGTTGCATGGGAACAGAAGAAATAAAGTGTAGGGTCTAGTTTATTATGCATCATTCTGAAAAAGGAATATTGAGAATATTCTTGGCAGTGGTCTAGAGGATGAAGGCAAACGATTTTCTTTGGGCAATATTCAACAAGCAAACAAAAACACAAACAAAAACCATACGTTTAGGAAAACAATACTCTCAAACAAACAAAAGCACTGTAACATTTAAGAACACAAAGCAAACGATGACAATTATGATCTATTGTTTCACAATATTAAGCAGAGAGTTAGAAAGCAGTAGCATCTGCTAGAAAATTGCTTTTGTAAATTAAAAAAAATTAATAGTAAAGAAGATAACTCCAAAGATTTGCAGAATACTGTTTTACAATACACAGAAATAAATTCACACTGCAACTTTTTAAATAATTTTTTTAAAAGATAGCAATGCATTCAGTTGAAAATGAAAAGAGATAGACTACAATGCAATATTTTCAAAATAAAAATTATGATAATGAAAGATTGTCATGTATCACTTGAGATACAGATTACAAAGATTTCAATGCAGCAATATGAGAGAGAAAATTGACAAGAAATTTGACAAATCGCAACGAAAACAAAGGATAAGACTCCATAAGGAAACAAACAAAAGACAGTTGGATAAACATACAAAAAACCACAAACATGACCAGGCACACAGACTCAGAAACAGACAGCCCCCCACACAGTACACTTAACACAGAGAACTGTGACATCACGCCAATCAGTGATCTGCTTCCTCACGGCCTTCAGAGAGAAACAGGAGCAGCATATTGCCAGTGGCTGAAACCTGTTTTCATCACTGCATACACCTTTCTCACCAAAAGCCCTCTGGCAGTTTTATGGACATGGTTTTGACAGGCACTCAGGCTGGCCCATGCTATCTCTTTTCGAGCGTGAAAGTTGACATTTGTTGTGAATTGCATAGGAACAGAAGAAACAGGAGTAGGGTCTGTTTAAAAAAACAACCCCTATGAATCATTCTAAGAAAGAGATATTGAGAATATTGGTGGGCAGATGTCTAGAGGATAAATGGAAAAACATTTTTTTGCAATAGTCAGCAAGAACAAAATAACCAAAGAAATATCTTACACAACCAATATTTTCCCAATATTTTCAAACACAAAAAATACACTGCAACATTTGAAAACACAACGTCTAATATGATAAGCACAACCCAAAATTAACACAACATTTTGCAGACATGTTAAATAGCAGTAAAACTTGTTACAAAGATTTTTTTTAATGCAAAACTTTGAGAACAGCAATGAAAGAATGGTTGTGTACTGTTTTACAATACACCATAAACAAAGAATGCTATGCAACTTTTCAGGATAAAATATAATGAGAAATGTGCAATGCTTCACCTATTGAAGGCAATTCATCATATAGGAAATGTTTAAAAGATAGATTACAATGCAATAATTTTTTTTATAAAATGAAAGATTGCTATGCAATGCTTAGGATACGGAAGAGATAGATTGTAATAAACATTTTGAAAGAGAAAATGAAAAATAAATAAAGAACTGCAGTGAAAACAAACAAATGAATAGATGCTGTAAGCAAACGAAAAAAACACAGTTGCATAAACATACAAAAACCCACACACATGACCAGGCACACAGACTCAGAAACAGACAGCCCCCCACACAGTAAACAGAACACAGAGAACTGTGACATCACGCCAATCAGTGATCTGTTTCCTCACAGCCATCATAAAGAAAGAGGACCATCACATTGCCAATGGCTGAAACCTCTTTTCATCACTGCATACACCTTTCTCACCAAAAGCCCTCTGGCAGATTGATGGACATGGTTTTGACAGGCACTCAGGCTGGCCCATGCTTTCTCTTTCCAAGCATGAAAGTTGACATTTGTTGTGTGAACTGCATGGAAACAGAAGAAATAGGAGTGGGGTCTGATTTTTTATGCATCATTTTGAAAAAGAAATATTGAGATTGCTTTTTGGCAGTGGTCTAGTTCATGAATGCAAAAGAAAAGTGTTTTGCTGCAATATCTAATCCCCAAAAGGACCCCCCCCCCCCTAAAAATCAGACAGGTCGGAAAACAATATTTTCAAAGACACAATGAAACACTGCAACATTCAAGCAGACAAAGACTAAGATAACAGGCACAATCCAATATTGAACAACATCAAGAAAACAGGTTAAAAGTAGTAAACCATGTTTCAAAAATTTAAGGATAAACTACAAGATATAGAACGAAATAAAGAAAAAGTCATATTATACTGTTTCACAATCGACAATAAGAGAATTGCAATGCAACCTTTTGGGATAAAAGAAAAATCAAAAGATTAGAACACTTGACTTATAACTTGCAATGCTTCAGTTCTATCTTGCAATGCTTTTTTTTATAGATTGCAAAGCATCACATAGGAAATTTCAAAAAACGAAACAGATCACAATGCTATATTTTCAAATAATAAATTAAAACAATGAAAGATAGCAATACATAAATTAGTATACAAAATAAGTAGATTGTAATACAACATTTTGAAAGAGAAAAATAAAAATAAATAAATAATTGCAATGAAAAAAAGTCATATTATACTGTTTCACAATCGACAATAAGAGAATTGCAATGCAACCTTTTGGGATAAAAGAAAAATCAAAAGATTAGAACACTTGACTTATAACTTGCAATGCTTCAGTTCTATCTTGCAATGCTTTTTTATAGATTGCAAAGCATCACATAGGAAATTTCAAAAAACGAAACAGATCACAATGCTATATTTTCAAATAATAAATTAAAACAATGAAAGATAGCAATACATAAATTAGTATACAAAATAAGTAGATTGTAATACAACATTTTAAAAGAGAAAAATAAAAATAAATAAATAATTGCAATGAAAACAAATGATTAGACTCCATAAACAAACAAAACACAGTTGCATAAACATACAAAAATCCACACACATTTGACCAGGCACACAGACTCAGAAACAGGCAGCCCCCCACACTGTAAACAGAACACAGAGAACTGTGACATCACACCAATCAGTGATCTGTTTCCTCACGGCCATCAGACAGAAACAGCAACAGCACATTGCCAATGGCTGAAACCTGTTTTCATCACTGCATACACCTTTCTCACCAAAAGCCTTCTGGCAGTTTTATGGATATGGTTTTGACAGGCACTCAGGCTGGCCCATGCTTTCTCTGTGCAAGCGTGAAAGTTGACATTTATTGTGTGAATTGCATGGAAACAGAAGAAATAGGAGTAGGGTCTAGTTTATTATGCATCATTCTGAAAAAGGAATATTGAGAATATTGTTGGGCAGTGGTCTAGAGGAAGAAGGTAAATTATTTTCTTTGGGCAATATTCAACAAGCAAACAAAAACACAAACAAAAACCATACGTTTAAGAAAACAATACTCTGAAACATACAAAAACACTGTAACATTTAAGAACACAAAGCACACGATGACAATTATGATCTACTGTTTCACAATATTAAGCAGAGAGTTAGAAAGCAGTAGCTTCTGCTAGACAGTTGCATTTTTACATTAAAACACCTTAATAGTAAAAAAGATAAATCCGAAGATTAGCAAAATACTGTTTTACAATACACAATAAGAAATTCACACTGCAACGTTTTAGATTAAAGGTTAAAAAGAAACTTACAATGCATGAAGTTGACAATAAAAAAGATAGACTACAATGCAATATTTAAAAAATAAAAATTATGATAATAAAAGATTGCAATGTATCACCTAGGATACAGAACACAAAGATTGCAATGCAGCAATATGAGAGAAAATAATTGAAAATAAATTTGAAAAATCGCAATGAAACCAAAGAATAAGACTCCATAAACAAACAAACAAAACACAGTTGCATAAGCATATAAACTCACACATGACCAGGCACACAAACTCAGAAACAGACAGCCCCCTTCCCCACCCACACACACACACAGTACACCGAACACAGAGAACTGTGACATCAGGCCAATCAGTGATCTGTTTTCTCACGGCCATCAGAGAGAAACAGCAACAGCACATTGCCAATGGCTGAAACCTGTTTTCATCACTGCATACACCTTTCTCACCAAAAGCCCTCTGGCAGTTTTATGGATATGGTTTTGACAGGCACTCAGGCTGGCCCATGCTTTCTCTTTCCGAGCGTGAAAGTTCACATTTGTTGTGTGAATTGCATGGAAACGAAGAAACTGGAGTAGGGTTTTTTTTTCCACACATCATTCTGCAAAAGGAATATTGAGAATATTGGTGGGCAGGGGTCTAAATGATGAATGCAAAAGATTTTCTTTGGGCAATATTAAACAAACAAACAAAAACACAAACAAAAAACATACGTGTAAGAAAACAATACTCTCAAAAACGCAAAATCACTGCGACATTTAAGAACACACAGCACACGATTACAAGCATGATCTATTGTTTTACAATATTAAGCAGAGAGTTAGGAAGCAGAAGCATCTGCTAGAAGGTTGCTTTTGTAACTTAAAAAACCTGTAATCCTAGAGAAGATAAATAAAAAGTTTGACAGAAAACTGTTTTACAATACACAATAAGAAATCCACACTGCAACTTTATAGATTAAAAGAAACATTTAAAAATTGCAATGCATCAAGTTGAAAGGGAAAAAAGATAGACTACAATGCAATATTTTCAAAATAAAAATTATGATAATACAAGATTGCAATGTATCGCTTAGGATACAGCATACAAAGATTGTAATGCAGCAATATGAGAGAGAAAGTTGAAAAGGAAATGTGAAAAATCGCAATGAAAACAAAGGATTAGACTTCATAAACAAACAAACAAAACACAGTGAAATACAAAACTCCACACACATGACCAGGCACACAGACTCACAAAATCAGCCCCCCCCCCCCCCCCCCCACACACGAACACACAGAGTACACCGAACACAGAGAACTGTGACATCAGGCCAATCAGTGATCTGTTTTCTCACGGCCATCAGAGAGAAACAGCAACAGCACATTGCCAATGGCTGAAACCTGTTTTCATCACTGCATACACCTTTCTCACCAAAAGCCCTCTGGCAGTTTTATGGACATGGTTTTGACAGGCACTCAGGCTGGCCCATGCTTTCTCTTTCCGAGCGTGAAAGTTCACATTTGTTGTGTGAATTGCATGGAAACAGAAGAAATAGGAGTAGGGTCTGGGTTTTTTTTACATGCACCATTCTGCAAAAGTATGCTAAGAATAGTGTTAGGCAGTGGTCTAGATGATGAATGCAAACTATTTTCTTTTGGCAATATTCAACAAACAAACAAACAAAAACACGAACAAAAACCATATGTGTAAGAAAACAATACTCTCAAACACACACATAAACACAGCCCATTTAAGAACACACAGCACATGATGACAAGCATGATCTATTGTTTCACAATACTAAGCAAAGAGTTAGAAAGCAGTAACTTATGCTAGAAAGTTGCTTTTTTAAATTAAAAAAACTAATTAGTTAAGAAGATAGATCAAAAGATTTGCAGAATACTGTTTTACAATACACAATAAAAAAAAATTCACACTGCATCTTTTCAGATTAAAAGAGAGAAAAGATAGCAATGCATCTAGTTGAAAATGAAAAAAAGATAGACTACAATGCAATAGTTTCAAAATAAAAATTATGATACTACAAGATTGCAATGTATCCCTTGGGATGCAGAATACAAAGATTTCAATGCAGCAATATGAGAGAGAAAATTGACAAGAAAATTTGACAAATCGCAACAAAAACAAAGGATTAGACTCCATAAGGAAACAAACAAAAGACAGTTAAATAAACATACAAAAAAGTCCACACACATGACCAGGAACACAGACTCAGAAACAGACAGCCCCCCACACAGTACACTTAACACAGAGAACTGTGACATCACGCCAATCAGTGATCTGTTTCCTCATGGCCATCAGAAAGAAACAGCAACAGCACATTGCCAATGGCTGAAACCTGTTTTCATCACTGCATACACCTTTCTCACCAAAAGCCCTCTGGCAGATTTATGGACATGGTTTTGACAGGCACTCAGGCTGACCCATGCTTTCTCTTTTCGAGCGTGAAAGTTGACATTTGTTGTGTGAATTGCATAGGAAACAGAAGAAACTGGAGTAGGGTATGTTTTTTTACACGCACCATTCTGCAAAGACAATGCTAAGAATATTGTTGGGCAGTGGTACAGATGATGAATGCAAAAGATTTTCTTTGGGCAATATTCAACAAACAAAGAAAAACACAAACAAAAACCATACCTGTAAGAAAACAATACTCTCAAACACAAAAAACCCTGCAACATTTGCAAACACAAAGCACATGATGACAAGCATGATCTATTGTTTCACAACATTAAGCAGAGAGTTAAAAAGCAGTAACATCTGCTAGAATATTGCTTTTTAAAATTTAAAATAAACCTTAATAGTTAAGAAGATCAATCAAAAGATTGGCAGAATACTGTTTTACAAATAACAATAAGAAATTCACACTTCACCTTTACAGATTAGAAGAAAAAAAGATAATAATGCATTCAGTTAAAAATGAAAAAAAAGATAGACTACAATGAAATATTTTCAACATAAAAAGTATAATAATGAAAGATTGGAATGTATCACTTAGGATACAGAATATAAAGTTTGCAGTGCAGCAATATGAGAGGAAAAGCTTAAAAGGAAATTTTACAAATCACAATGAAAACAAATGATTAGACTCCATAAAAAACAAAAACAAAACACAGTTGGATAAACATACAAAAAACTCACACACACATGACCAGGTACACAGGCTCAGAAACAAACAGCCCCCCCCCCCCACACACACACACACAGTAAAGAGAACACAGAGAACTGTGACATCACGCCAATCAGTGATCTCTTTTTTATCAAGGCCATCAAACAGAAACAGCAACAGCACATTGCCAGTGGCTGAAACCTGTTTTCATCACTGCATACACCTTTCTCACCAAAAGCCCTCTGGCAGTTTTATGGACATGGTTTTGACAGGCACTCAGGCTGACCCATGCTTTCTCTTTCCGAGCGTGAAAGTTGGCATTTATTGTGTAAATTGCATGGAAACAGAAGAAATAGGAGTAGGGTCTGGGTTTTTTTACATGCACCATTCTGCAAAAGTATGCTAAGAATAGTGTTAGGCAGTGGTCTAGATGATGAATGCAAACTATTTTCTTTTGGCAATATTCAACAAACAAACAAAAACACGAACTAAAACCATATGTGTAAGAAAACAATACTCTCAAACACACACATAAACACAGCCCATTTAAGAACACACAGCACATGATGACAAGCATGGTCTATTGTTTCACAATACTAAGCAAAGAGTTAGAAAGCAGTAACTTATGCTAGAAAGTTGCTTTTTTAAATTAAAAAAACTAATTAGTTAAGAAGATAGATCAAAAGATTTGCAGAATACTGTTTTACAATACACATAAAAAAAATTCACACTGCAACTTTTCAGATTAAAAGAGAGAAAAGATAGCAATGCATCTAGTTGAAAATGAAAAAAGATAGACTACAATGCAATAGTTTCAAAATAAAAATTATGATACAACAAGATTGCAATGTATCCCTTGGGATGCAGAATACAAACATTGCAATGCAGCAATATGAGAGAGAAAATTGACAAGACATTTGAAAAATCGCAACGAAAACAAAGGATTAGACTCATTAAACAAACAAACAAAACACAGTTGGATAAACATACTCAAAAATCCACACACATGACCAGGCATACAGACTCAGAAACAGACAGATCCCACACACACAGTAACACAGAGAACTGTGACATCAGGCCAATCAGTGATCTGTTTTCTCAAGACCATCATAGAGAAACCGGAGCAGCACATTGCCAATGCCTGAAACCTGTTTTCATCACTGCATACACCTTTCTCACCAAAAGCCCTCTAACAAATTGATGGACATGGTTTTGACAGGCACTCAGGCTGGCCCATGCTTTCTCTTTCCGAGCGTGAAAGTTCACATTTGTTGTGTGAACTGCATGGAAACGAAGAAACTGGAGTAGGGGTTTTTTTTCACACATCATTCTGCAAAAGGAATATTGAGAATATTGGTGGGCAGGGGTCTAAATGATGAATGCAAAAGATTTTCTTTGGGCAATATTAAACAAACAAACAAAAACACAAACAAAAAACATACGTGTAAGAAAACAATACTCTCAAAAACGCAAAATCACTGCGACATTTAAGAACACACAGCACATGATTACAAGCATGATCTATTGTTTTACAATATTAAGCAGAGAGTTAGGAAGCAGAAGCATCTGCTAGAAGGTTGCTTTTGTAACTTAAAAAACCTGTAATCCTAGAGAAGATAAATAAAAAGTTTGACAGAAAACTGTTTTACAATACACAATAAGAAATCCACACTGCAACTTTATAGATTAAAAGAAACATTTAAAAATTGCAATGCATCAAGTTGAAAGGGAAAAAAGATAGACTACAATGCAATATTTTCAAAATAAAAATTATGATAATGAAAGATTGCAATGTATTGCTTAGGATACATAATACAAAGACTGCAATGCAGCAATACAAGAGAGAAAATTGAAAAGGAAATTTGAAAAATAGCAACGAAAACAAAGGATTAGACTCCATAAACAAACAAACAAAACACAGCTAAGGAAACATACAATAACACACACACACATGACCAGGCACACAGACTCAAAAACAGACAGCTCCTCCATCCCCCCCCCCCCCCCCCCACACACACATACTACACCAAACACAGAGAACTGGGACATCACGCCAATCAGTGATCTGTTTCCTCACGGCCATCAGAGAGAATCAGCAACAGCACATTGCCAATGGCT
>CM054164.1:23183244-23185744 GCA_028751875.1 Rapana venosa
CACACATGAAGGTTTACACTCCGGCAGGGTGATGGGGTTTGGGCCGTTGAGGGCACGGATAAAACCGAAATGGAACTAGAGGGGAGAATCTTAGGTTTGAAATAAATGTGTCTTGAGACTGGTTTTAAAAGCGTCATAAGAAGGTTTTTGGCGAAGGGAGAGAGAGAGGTCATTCCAGATCGATGGACCAGAAACAGAGAAAGAGCGACGGCCAACGGTGGACTGGTTGAATCTAGGTATTCGTAAACACAAGGTGTCTGCAGCAGAGCGGAGGGAACGAGAAGGAGTGTACAAGTGAAGACATTCACAGAGTTAGGAAGGTGCTGTTAGATAAGAGAAGAGAAGAGAAGCGAGAAGAAGACAGGAGAAGAGAGGAGAAGAGAAAAGAGGAGAAGAGAAGAGAGGAGAAAAGAAGAGAAGAGAGGAGAAGAGAAGAGAAAAGAAGAGAAGAGAAGAGCGGAGAGGAGAAGAAAGGAGAAGAGAAGAGAGGCGAGGAGAGGAGAGAAGAGAGGAGAAGAGAAGAGGAGAGAATAAAAGAGAAGAGAAGAGAAGAGAAAAGAGAAGAGAAGAGAAGAGGAGAGGAGAAGAGAAGAGAAGAGAGAGAAGAGAAGAGAAGAGAGGAGGAGAGAAGAGAGAAAAGAAGAGAGGAGAGGAGAAGTGAAGAGAAGAGAACAGAAGAGAAAAGAAGATAAGAAAATAGAAGAGAAGAGAGGAGAGGAGAAGAGAAGAAAAGAGAAGAGAAGAGGAGAGAATAAAAAGAGAAGAGAGAAGAGGAGAGAGGAGAAGAGAAGAGAAGAGGTGAGAAGGGAGGAGATGAGATGAGAAGAGAACAGAAGAGGAGAGGAGAGGAGGAGAGAGGAGAAGAGAAGGGCAGAGAGGAGAGGAGAGAAGAAAAGAAAAGAGAGAGAAGAGAAGAGAAGAATGGAGAATAGAAGAAAAGAGGAGAGAGAAAAAGAGAAGAGAAACGAAGAGAAGAAAAGAGGAGACAGAAGAAGAGAAGAGAGGAGAAGAAAGAAGAGGAAGAAAGAGAAGAGAAAAGAAAGAGAAGAGAGAAGAAGAGAAGGAGAAGAGTAGAGAAGAGAAAGAGAAGAGAAGAGAAAGAAGATAGAGAAGAGAGGAAAGAGTAAGAAAAGAGAAGAGAAGAGAGAGAGTAAGAGAAGAGAGGAGAAAGAGTAGAGATAGAGAGAGAAGAGAGAAGAAAAAGAGAGAAGAAGAAAGAGGAGAAGGAGAAGAGAAGAGAATAGAAGAGATGAAGAAGAGAGAAAGAGGAGAGGAGAGAAGAAAGTGAAGAGGAAAGAGAAGAAGAAGAGAAATAAAAAGAAAGAAAGAAGAGAAGAGAGGAGAGAAGAGAAGAAAGTAAAAGGAAAAAAGAAAGAGAAGAGAAAGAAGGAGAAAGAGAAAAGAAGAAAGAAAGAGAAGAGAAGAGAAGAGAAGATAAAGAGAAGAGAAAGAGAAGAAAGAGAAGAGAAGAGAAGGAAGAAAGAGAAAGAAAGAAAGAGAAAGAGAGAGAAGAGAAAAGAGAAGAGAAGAGAAGGAAAGAAGAGAAAGAGGAGAAGAAGAAAGAGAAAAGAGAGAAGAAAAAGAAAGAAAGAAGAAGAGAGAGAAGAGAAGAAGGGAAAAAAGAGAAGACAGACAAGACAAGACAGAAGAAGAGAGGAGAAGAGAAGGCCTGAAGTGATGCCCGCCACTGCAACTGTAGTGTTGAAGAAAACGATGTCTGTCTGCACAGCAGTCAGTCCTCCCTCCTTCCCTCCCTCCCTCCCTCCCCCCCCTCCCTGCCTCCCTCCCTCCCTGCCTCCCTCCCTCCCTCCCTGCCTCCCTCCCTCCCTCCCTGCCTCCCTCCTTCCCTGCCTGCCTCCCTCCTGCCTCCCCTCCCTCCCTCTCCTGCCTCCCCCTCCCTCCCTCCCTCCCTGCCTCCCTCCGCCTCCCTCCCTGCTTCCCTCCCTCCTCCCTCCCTGCCTCCCTCCCTCCCTCCCTCCCTGCCTCCCTCCCTCCCTCCTTGCCTCCCTCCCTGCCTCCCTGCCTCCCTCCCGCTTCCCTGCCCCCTCCCTCCCTGCCTCCCTCCCTCCCTGCTTCCTCCCTCCCTCCCTCCCTCCCTCCCTGCCCCCCTCCCTCCCTCCTTGCCTCCTCCCTGCCCTCCCTCCCCCTCCCTCCCTGCTTCCCTGCCTCCCCTCCCTCCCTGCTTCCCTCCCTGCCTCCCTGCCTGCCCTCCCTCCCTCCCACCCTCCCTGCCTCCCTCCCTCCCTCCCTGCCTCCCTCCCTCCCTGCCTCTCTCCCTCCTTTCCTGCCTCCCTCCCTGCCTCCCTCCCTCCATGCCTACCCTCCCTCCCTGCCTTCCCTCCCTCCCTGCTTCCCTCCCTCCCTGCCTCCCTCCTTGCCCCCCTCCCTGCCTCCCTCCCTCCCTGCCTCCCTCTCTCCCTGCCTCCCTCCCTCCCTGCTTCCCTCCTCCTCCCTGCCTCCCTCCTTGCCTCCTCCCTGCCTCCCTCCCTCCCTGCCTCCC
>CM054164.1:23195744-23198244 GCA_028751875.1 Rapana venosa
AGGCGTTTAGGATTCCCATTTCATATCGGTAAGTGTTCTGACGTTATTAGACTTACCATTTCGTATCTGTTTTGACGTTTAAGTTCACCATTTCATATCTATAAGTGCTGTGACGTTTAGTCTTACCATTTCATGTCTGAACTTATTGACGTTATTAGACTTACCATTTCATATCTGAAAGTACTTGACATTATTAGACTTACCATTTCATATCTGAAAGTACTTGACGTTGTTAGGTTTCCCATTTCATGTGTGAAAGTACCTGACGTTATTAGGCTTACCATTTTATATCTGAAAGTTGTTGACGCTTATGTTTTCCGTTTCATATTATGTAATTGCTTTGACGCTTATGGCCACATGGCATATTAAATGAATGAGTCAGTTTAGCAGCGTTTGATTGTGACATCTACCAGGACTATCTCACTAATTTACAATCACAGAACGAAGCTCCAAACAATAATTGATCTTCCTATAGACAGACAGACAAACAGCAAACACAGCTAAACTTTCCCACTTTGTATTTTTTTTTATTTCGAGGATAATGGAATAAGCTCTTATGTGCTTTTTTTTTAAACATCCAATCCCCTTGTGTATGCCATTTTGTAAATTCTGTCATCTGCTCCCACCGGCACACAATGGCTTACTTATTGATTTCATTAGGGAGATGAAAAGAGAAGTGGATGCCATCATAGTTTTTAGCTTTGCTAGTCAAGTCAAATGAAGTCATGTCAAGTCAAAAAGACTTTAATTATACTATTTAGGGCATTACGATACTGACAGGCACATTGATACGTATCATGATCCCAAAAGCCACAAGAAAGTTCTATTTCATACTGGTATGAACATTCACAGATCACTTTAAATAATGCCACGAACACACACGCACACACACATACACACACACACACACACACACACACACACACACATATATATATATCTCTATATATATATATGTATATATATAATTTTTTTTACATCTATCTATCTATCTATCTATCTATCTATCCATCCATCCATCCATCTATCTCTCTCTCTCTCTCTCTCTATATATATATATATATAAACACACGCACGCGTGCGTGCGCGCACACACACACACACACAAACACACACAATCACACACACATACACGCGTGCAAACACACACACAAACACATACATACACGCGCGTGTGCACACACACTAAAACACACACACACACACACACGCACGCACGCACGCACACACACACACACACGTGCGCACTTATAAAAACCATTAACTAGAACAGACATATCAAATACTGCGATAGTTTTCAGCTATCCTAGCCAGTTATGATATTCATTTCACCCCCCAAAAAAAAGGTCATCCACTGTGTCTCTCTCTCTCGCATACCCTCCTCCCTCTCCTCTCTCTCTCCTCTCCCCCCTCTCCCCCTCTCTCCCCCCCCCCCCTCTCTCCCTCTCCCACCCTCTCTCTCTCTCTCCTATCCCCCTCTCCCTCTCTCTCCCATCCCCCTCTCTCTCTCTCTCCTCCACCCCCTCCCTCTCTCCTCTTCTCTCTATCTCTCTCATTCCCTCTCTCCCTCTCCCATTCCCTCTCCCTCCCTCTCTCTCTCATCCCTCTCCCTCTCTCTCCCACCCCCTCTCCCCTCTCTCTTTCTCTCTCACTCTCCTCCTCCCATTCCTACTCCCTCTCTCTTCTCTCTCTCCTCTCTCTCTCTCCTCTCTTCCTCTCTCCATCTCTCTCTCTCTCTCCTCTCTCTCTCTCCCACCTCCTCCCTCTCTCTCTCTCTCTCTCCCACCCCCTCTCCCCTCCCCCCCTCTCTCTCCCATCCCCTCTCCCTCTCTCTTTCTCTCTCTCCATCCCTCTCCTCTCTCATTCTCTCTCCTCTCCCTCTCTCTCTCTCTCCCCCCCTCTCCTCCTCTCCCCTCTCCTCCATCCCCTCACCCTCTCCCTCTCACCTCCCTCTCCTCTCCCTATCCCCTCTCCCTCTCTCTTTCTCTATCTTCCCATTCCCTCTCCTCTCTACCCTTTCCTCATCCACTCCCTCTCTCTATCTCTCTCTCCCATTCCCTCTCTCTTCATTCCCTCCTCTCTCTCTCCCATCCCCTCCCTCCCTCTCTCCCTCTCCCTCTCCTTCTCTCTCCCATCCCCTCCCCTCCCCTCTCTCTATCTCCATCCTCCGCCTCTCCCATCCGCCTCCTCCTCTCCCTCCCCTCTCCCTCCTCTTCTCATCTTCCCCATCCCCCTCCTCTCTCTTCCGTCTGCTCGCACTCAGCCGACGACACTTCTCTATTCTTGTCTGTGTTCCCTCTCGCCCGCACTCATCTCACCACCTCTCAACCTCCTGCTCGTGATCTGTCCTCCCCCTGCGTCCTCTCTGGTGCTAAGCGCAATCGAGGCGAAGAATCAAAGCAGTTATATTTTGTGTCTGTGATTGGACGAACCAAGCGCACACGTCCATCAAAACAGACTCAATCGAAGTGAAGCAGACCTGTCTGATCGTCTATGTGCG
>CM054164.1:23208244-23210744 GCA_028751875.1 Rapana venosa
TACATTCGCCACAATCTATGACATATTTTGTTCACTTACAATTCACTCATCACAATCTATGTCATATTTTCGTCAGCTACAATACATTTACCATCATCGATGTCATATTTTGTTCACTTAAAATACATTCACCATAATCTATGTCATACTTTAGTCATCTACAACACATTCACCATAACTTGTCATATTTTAATCATCTACAACACATTCGCCACAATCTACGTCATATTTTAATGAGCTACAATACATTCACCACAATCTATGTCATATTTTAGTAAGCTACAATACATTCACCACAATGTATGTCATATTTTAGTGAGCTACAATGTGTTCACCACAATCTACGTTACAATTTAATATTCTATACATTGATCACAATCTACGTCATAGTTTTGTCACCTACAATACATTCACCAAAATGTACGTCATGTTCCATTAACTACAAATCCTTCACCAAGATATACGTCATATTTTGGGTCACCTGCAATGCATTCACCACAATCCACGTCCTATTTAGAAAGATAAGGAACCAAAACCATATCTAGCATGCACCAGAGAGCAATCATAAACTCCAATATTTGCAAGACAAGTCAAAAGTTCTGAAGAGTTTTTTTTTAAATTAATCAGACAGATAGAGACATAAGCACAGAGGTAGCCAGAAGCCAGACAGACAAAGATAAGACAGACAGACAGACAGACAGACAGACAGATAGATAGATAGATAGAGGGATAGATAGATAGATAAATAGATAGAGAGACAGAGAACAGATACAGTGAGAGACAGAGTCAGCGAGACAGGCAGACAGACAGACAGACAGACAGATAGATAGATAGATAGAGAGAGAGAGAGAGGAAGAGAGAGAGAGAGATAGATAGACAGCGAGACAGACAGACAGGCAGACAGACAGATAGATAGACAGACAGACAGAGAACAGATACAGAGACAGACAGACAGACAGACAGACATAGCCACAAAGGAAGGTGATGAACACTAGTGTCAAAGAGCATTTTAAAAAGCAGCATGTCTCAAAACTGTCCTTTTATTGCGCAGAAAGGAACAGGTCTTTTCCATTTCCTTCACACTGATTTCCTCAGTCCTCTCTAATTAGACTGATTATCTCTTCGAACATAATTAAGTGACCTTCAACCACACAATGAATCGTACTGCCAGAAGAAGAATTGCGAAGAAGAAGAATTGCGAAGAAGAAGAAGAATTGCGAAGAAGAAGAAGAAGAACAAGAAGAAGAAGAAGAAGAAGAAGAAGAAGAAGAAGAAGAAGAAGAATTGCGAAAAAGAAAAAGAATTGCAAAGAAGAAGAAGAATTGCGAAGAAGAATTGCGAAGAAGATTTGCGAAGAAGAAGAAGAATTGCGAAGAAGAAGAAGAAGAATTGCGAAGAAGAAGAAGAAGAATTGCGAAGAAGAAGAAGAAAAAGAAGAAGAAGAAGAAGAAAGAAGAAGAAGAAGAAGAAGAAGAAGAAGAATTGCGAATAAGAACAAGAAGAAGAAGAAGAAGAAGAAGAATTGCGAAGAAGAAGAAGAAGGAAGAAGAAGAAGAAGAAGAAGAAGAAGAAGAATTGCGAAGAAGAAGAAGAAGAATTGCGAAGAAGAAGAAGAATTGCGAAGAAGAAAGAATGCGAAGAATGCGAAGAAGAAGAAGAAGAAGAATGGAAGAAGAAGAAGAAGAAGAAGAAGAAGACAAAGAAGAAAAGAAGGAGAAGAAGAAGAAGAAGAAGAAGAAGAATGAAGAAGAAGAAGAAGGAAGAAGAAGAAGAAGAAGGAAGGAAGAATGAAAGAAGAAAGAAGAAGAGAGGAAAAATGAGAAGAAGGAAGAAGAAGGAAGAAGAAGAAGGAGAAGAAGAAGAAGAATGAAGAAGGAAGAAGAAGAAGAAGAAGATTGCGAAGAAAAAGAATGAAATGCAAGAAAATAAATCCTCGAAGAGAAAAGAAATTTGCAAGAAAAGAATGAGAAGAAGAAGAAGAAGAAGAATTGGAAGAAGAAAGAAGAATTGCATAAAAGAAGAAAAAGAGAAGAAGAAGAGAAGAAAAGAAGAAGAAGAAGAAGAAGAGAATGAAGAAGAATGAATGAATGATGAAATAAAGAATTGAATAATGATGAGATGGAAGAATGAATGAATGAAGGAAAGGAAGAGAAATGATATAATTCGAATGAATGAAGATGAATGATGAATGAGAATGAATGAATGAATGAATGAATGAAGAATGAATGAAGATAAAATGAATGAAACATGAAATAAGATGAATGAATGAAATGAAGGAGAAGGAATGGATGAATGATAATAGAATGAATGAATGAATGAAAATGAAGAAGAGATTGAATGATAATTGAATGAAGTGAATGAATGGATAATAATGATGAATGATATGAATGAATGAATAGAGAGAATGAATATCAATAAATGAATGATGAATGAATGAATGAATGAATGAATGAAATGAATGAATGATTAATTGAATAAATGAATGAAGAGATAATTGAAT
>CM054164.1:23215744-23223244 GCA_028751875.1 Rapana venosa
CTGTCTGTCTGTCTATTTGTCTATCTCTGTCTTTCTCTGTGTCTCTTTCTCTCTCTCTCTCTCTCTCTCTCTCTCTCCCTCTCTCTCTCTCTCCTCTCTCTCTCTCTCTCTCTCCCTCTCTCTCTCTCTCTCTCTTTGCTCTCTCACTCACACACACACAACACTCACAGAAACACACACACACACACACACACACACAAAACACCCCCCACACACACTTGCAGACAGAAAGATCAAACGCATATATATATATATATATATATATATATATATATATATATATATATATATATATATATATATATTTATATTATATATATGTATATATCGAGGAGAGAGAGAGAGAGAGAGAGAGAAGAGAGAGAGAGAGAGGGAGAGAGATGTGTGTGTGTGTGTGAGTGTGGTAAATAGATTACCTCCCATGCGATCATAGCAACGTGTTACTATTTTGGGACACACCTGCAAATTGTGCAGCGCTCTGTTTCCTTAGGTGGTGGTTGAAAACTGCCCGTTGTATACGCTTTGGCTTTGCGATAACCTGTTATTATGTAGCCCGTTTATGAGAGGCCACATCCTCCCTGTTCATACTGTACTGCCGTTGCTGAGAAGTTGTACATTGTTGTGGCAGGTCAAGTATTCCCACTCCGTTACACACACATAATTTTATTTTTATATATATATAAATTTGTCGAGAATGAAAACTCGCAATTAAGCTGGGCACCACTCTCTCCAAACACACAGTCGTAGTGGAAATGGCAATAACGACACAACTGTATTCAGCTTCATTTCTCCTTTTATTTGTCAGCAAATTTTCGTTTCGATCTTAGGCTGAATGGATACCATAATAATAAAACCAACTTTAAAACTAGTGGATTACTGAGTACCTGTTCAAAATCATTGATAACCTACCTCACACTTAAAACATATGCCAACTTCTGAGATCTTGTCATGGTTGCCCTGGATATCTCCCTTCTCTCTCACCCCCTACCATCTTCTTGGCAATTCTTCCTTCTTTGCAATTCTTCTTCTTATTTGCAATCTTATGCTTCTTTGTAACTCTTCCTCTCAATTCTTCTTCTTCCTCCTCTTTTTTTTCTTCGCAGTTCTTTTTCTTTAAACCCTTCAAACGCAAACAATCGTTGTTTGTCATATGAGTAAAACCAAAAATGCATTGTGCTGCCGTTAAGCACCTGACCGGTCAGGCCCAGCGCAGCCGACCTCAGCGTGGGATCGAGAGAACTATCTTTCAAGTCTTTCTGGAAAAAAAACAACCCGAAAGGCGTCCCAGGAGAATGGACCCAAGAGGGCAGAAAACAGACAAGAAGAAGGCGACTGGAAGAAATGGAACAAGACAGAAACAAAAGAGAGGAACAAAACGAATAAAAGGAGAATTTCTGGCACAGAATTTTCAGAAGGTGGGGATGCTATTTACATTGACAGACCCCCCACCCCCACCCCCCCCACCCCCTTGTCTTCCCTCGGAAATATCACTGACGTGGATGTCATAAATATAATCCTTATTATCACCTTAGGCAAGGGCATCAGTAGCATCAGTATCTTGTTAAGCACGATCATCATTGTCATGCCTTCTTCTCTGGGGAGGCAGTATGGCCTAGTGGTTAGGCTCTTGTTCTCCTGATCTGACTCAAGATTCAAGGACGGGATAGCCTAGTGGTTTAGAACATTGCGCTCGCACTCTGACAACCTGGGTTCGATTCCCGTTCAAGGGGGATATTTTCCCCCTGGAGTTAACATCAGTGCTGACTCCACTCCCTCCCCCAAAAAGTCCTTCATATGAGACTATAAACCGAGGCGCCGTGTGCGAACGCACGTAGCACATCTTGCGCACAAGTTTAAAAACCTGTTTATTTTTCAAGAAGAGTAGGCCATGTCGTAGAAAGGGATGACAAAATTTAAAACAAAACACACACAATGCTTGGATACAGGTGTTATGTTAAGGTACCATTCCCAAAGTCGGAATTCGGCTACCAATTTGGAAAAGAAACAAGAAAAAGAAATCAACTAAAAAAAATAAATCCTACTATTTTTTCTTTCTCTTCCTCTTTCTCCTTCTTCTCATTATTTTGTTATCATTTTAAAAAAATCTGTGTTATGACATTATATATCCCCATTTATTTGATTAAAACGAAGCTTGGATTAGTTTTTGTTTATTATGTCTTTCTCATTTCTTTCTTTTTTTCTTTCTTTCTCTCTTTTCTTCTTCTTTCTTCTCTCTCTCTCTCTCTCTCTCTCTCTCTCTCTCTCTCTCTCTCTCTCTCTCTCTCTCTCTCTCTCTCTCTCTCTCTCTCTCTCCTTTCATTTTTTTACTTTCGTTCTCTCCTTCTGTCTTCCTTCTTTGTGTGTGTGTGTGTGCGTTATTTTCTTGTATTTGATGTCTTATGTTTTTTTTTCCTTTCATTCGTTTATTATTTTTTCGTCTTTTGTTTCTTGTTTCCTTCTTTTATTTCTTTTGATCTTATCTTTTTTGTTTTATTTATGTTTCTTTCTATTTGGAAGGTTTTTTTCTTGTATTTTCTTCGTTTTTTTCCCTTTTTTTCTTTCTTTCTTTCTTTTTTTATTTCTTTCTTTTTTTGTTTCTTTCTTTCTTGCTTTCTTTTTATTGTTCTTTTTTTCCTTTCTTTTCTGTCATTCTTTCAATATTTTTCATTCTTCCTGTCTTTATTCCTCCTTTTTTCTTTTCTTTCTTTCCTTCCTTCTTTCTTTCTTTCTTTCTTTCTTTCTTTCTTTCTTCCTTCCTTCCTTCCCTCCTTCCGTCCTTCCTTCCTTCCTTCCGTCCTTCCTTTCTTGATTTCTTTTCTTCGTTTCTTCGTTTCTTGCTTTCTTTTATTCTTTCTTTCTTTCTTTTTGTCTTTCCTTCTCTTTATTAGCTTGTTTCTTATCTCCATTTATGTATTATATTTTACTTGTGTTTTCTTTCTGGTATTTTTGTCTGTAACAAAACGATTCCAGTTTTTGTTTTTCCCTCCTGTTATCTAAAAGCTATGTGTTGACATGTGAATCCGTTGTCATTTGAGGTCTCCTGCCCTTCTTCTTGTTCTTGTTGTTCTTCTCGTTCTTCTTCTTGTTCATCTTCTTGTTCTTCTGCTTCGTCTTGTTGTTGTTGTTGTTGTTGTTGTTGTTATTGTTGTTGTTATTATTATTGTTGTTGTTTTTCTTCTTCTTGCTCTTCTTGTTCTTGTTTTTCTTCTTCTTCTTTTTCTTCTTCTTCTTCTTCTTCTTCTTCTTCTTCGCAATTCTTCTTCTTCTTCTTCTTCTTCTTCTTCTTCTTCTTCTTCTTCTTCTTCTTCTTCGCAATTCTTCTTCTTCTTCTTCTTCTTCTTCTTCTTCTTCTTCTTCTTCTTCTTCTTCTTCTTCTTCTTCTTCTTCTTCTTCTTCTTCGCAATTCTTCTTCGCAATTCTTCTTCTTCTGCTGCTGCTTCTCCTTCTCCTCTTACTCCTCCTCCTCCTTCTCCTCCTCCTCCTCTTCCTCCTCCTTCTTCTTTCTTCTTCTGCTGTTCTTGCTGCTGCTGCTGCTCCTCCTCCTCCTCCTCCTTCATCTCCTTTTACTCATTCTCTTTTATATCATTCATTTTGTTATCCACCAATTTATTTGACTAAATCCAGGCTTTGATAATGTTGTTTATTTTCTTCTTAATCGTTTCAGTCTGTCTCTCTCTAGCTTTCTCGCTTTTATAAAAGTCTCTTCTTTCCTCCGTCCTTCTATTTTATTTCTTTTATCTTCTTTTCTTCTGCTTTTCTTTCTTTTAACTCCTTAAAGGAAAAGGATCTGATTTGATTTGATCTTATTTTTGGTTTTCTGTCTTTCTTTCGTTTTACTGTCTGTTTGTCTGTCTGTCTTTTTGCCTATCAGTCTGTCTCTCTTTCTTTCTCTCTCTCTTTCTGTCTGTCTGTTTGTCTGTCTGTCTGATTGTCTTTCTTTCTTTATTCCTTCCTCCCTTCCTTTCTTTCCTTCCTTCCTTCCATCCTTCCTTCCTTCCTTTCTTCCCTTTCTTCCTTCCTTTCTCCCCTCCTTCCTTCCTTCCTTTCTTTCTTCCTTCCTTCCTTCCTTTCCATCTTTCCTTCCTTCCATCCTTCTTCCTTCCTTCCTCTCTTTCTCTTCATTTGCAAATTTCTTATTTCCTCTTTCTTCTCGTTGTCATCTCTCCATGCTGTGGCATATTTGCTTTCATATAAAAAAGAACAATGCTGGTTGTCTCCCTTCCCCCTCCCCCCCCCCTCCCCCGTGATCTAAAAGCCATGTGCTGACATGTTTATCCATTGTCATCTCAAGTCTTCAGAGCTTAACCTCCTTTGTCCTATGAGACAGTGTGTGTGTGTGTGTGTGTGTGTGTGTGTGTGTGTGTGTGTGTGTGTGTGTGTGCGTGTTTGTGTGTGTGTGTGTGTGTGTGTGTGTGTGTGTGAGAGAGAGAGAGAGAGAGAGAGAGAGAGAGAGAGAGAGAGAGAGAGAGTGAGAGAGAGAGAGAGAGAAATCCTGTTTCTGTCTCTGTCTGCCTGTCTTTCTGTCTCTTTGTGTCTGTCTGTCTATCTGTCTGTCTGTCCCCAACCTCTCTCTCTCTTTTTTGTTTGTTTGTTTGTTTCTTTATTTCCTTCTTTCCTTTCTACCTTCCTTTTCTTCTTCTTTTCTTCCTTCCTTTCCTTCCTTTCTTTCTTTCTTCCCTCCTTCCTTCCTTCTTTCTTGCTTCCTTCCTTTCTTCCATTTCTTCCTTCCTTTCTTCCCTCCTTCCTTGCTTCCTCCTTCCTTCCTTCAATCCTTCCATCCTTCCTTCCTTCCTTTCTTCCTGTCTTTCTTCCTTCCTTCCTTCTTCCATCCTTCCTTCCTTCCATCCTTTCCATCATTCCTTCCTTCCTTTCTTTCTCTCCATTTGCACATTTCTTATTTCCTTTATCTTCTAGTTGTCATCTCTCCCTCTGTGGCTATTTGCTATATATATCAAAGACAATTCTAGTTCTTCCTCCCCCCCCCCCACGCCCCGCCCCTGTGTCTAAAGTCATGTGCTGACTGTTTATCATTGTCATCTAATGTCTTCAGAGCTTGCCTCTTTTGTCCTCTGTCTTTGTCTGTAGACATTATGTTTGAGGGTGTTGTGTTGTGTGTGTGTTTTGTTGTGTGAGTGTGTGTGTGTGGTGTGTGTCTGGTGTCTGTGTGTCAAAGAAGATCCTGTTTAAATTGACTGGTTTTCTTTTTCTTGGTTTTCTTCTTTCTTTTCGTGTTTGCCTTTTGAGGCAGATTTTCTGTTCCTTCATTGTTGTTCTTCCTGTGATCTTGTCTTTCTCTGTTGTGTGTGTGTGTGTGTGTTTTGTGTTGTGCGTGCGTGTGTGTGTGTGCGTGTGTGTATTGTGTGTGTGAGTGTTTGTGTGTCTATGTGTTGGGTGTGTGGTTGTGGGTTGCGTGTGTGTGTGTGTGTGTGTTGTCTGTCTGTCTGTCTACCTCTCCATCTATCTGTCTGTGTCTCTGTCACTTTGTCCTGTCTCTGTATCTCTGTCTCTGTTTCTGTCCTCTGTCTGTCTGTCTTCTGTATCTGTCTGTTTGCCTCTCTCTCTCTCTCACTCTCTCCTTCTCTCTCTGTATTTATTTTTCTTTTTATTTATTTTGATTGACTTATTTCGCCAGTCTGTTCTTCACCTCTTTAGTGCTACGTTTTTTAAATTTTTGTTGTGTTTATTTTTTCTTCATTTTTTTTTTATAGTTTAAATTGTTCAGAGAGGAATTAGATGAGCATGAAGATGATGAGAGATTGAGATTGAGTTAGAGAGAGATAGAGAGACAGCACAGCACAGACAGACAGAAAGACAGAAACAGAAGAAAAGACAAGAGAGACAGGAGACGGAGACCCAGAGAGGGGTTGTGAAAGAAGCAAGGAGGAGATGTTAGACAGAGAGGTTGAGAGAGAGAGAGAGAGAGGGGTTGTGAAGAGAGATAGAGGGAGAAGGAGTAGAGGAGAGGAGAGGAGTGAGAGGAGAGAGAGGAGAGGAGAGAGGAAGACAGACAGACGACAGGACAAACAGTAAGATGGACAGACAAACAGATGATGATAGATCAGATAGAGAAAAAACAACCGCAACAACACGAGACAAAGTATGGAGAGATGAGAGATGAGAGATGGAGAGATGAGAGAGAGAGGAGAGACAGAGATAGAGAACATACACAGATAGAAAGACAGACATACAGACAAACAGACTGACTGATAGACAGACAGACAGTCTGAAAAAAATCCTGCAACAACAGAGAAAATAGAGATTAATGAGAGAGACCTACTCGATCACTCAACGTCAGGACATGATACAGCTATCTCCTTCTCCTACACACCACCACAGACCACCAAACCCTCGCTCCCTCCATCCTTCCTTCCTTCCTTCCTTTCTTTCTCTTCATTTGCTAACTTCTTATTTCCCTTTTCTTCTCGTTGTCATCTCCTGCTGTGGCATATTTGCTTATCTATAAAATAAAAGACAATCTATTCTTTTCCCCTCCCCCCTCCATCCGCCCCTGTGATCTAAAAGCCATGTGCTGACTGTTTATCATTGTCATCTCAGGTCTTGAGAGCTTAGCCTCTTTGTCCTCTGTCATTGTCTTGAGACATTGTGTGTGGTGTGTGTGTGTGGTGTGTGTGTGTGTGTGTGTGTGTGTGTGTGTGTAGTGTGTGTGTGGTGTGTATGTGTGTTGTGTGTGTGTGTTTTGTGTGTGTTGTGTGTGTGTGTGTGTGTGAAAGAACAATCCTGTTTCTGTCTTTGTCATCCTATCTTCTGTCTCTTGTGTCTGTCTGTCTATCTGTCCTCCATTTCTCTCTCTCTCTTCTTTCTTTCTTTCTTCCTTTCTTCTTTCCTTTTTTCTGTCTTTCTTCTTTCCTTCCTTCCTGTCTTTCTTTCTTCCTTCCTTCTTTACTTTCTTTCTTCTTTCCTTTCTTACCTTTATTCCTTCCTATCTTCCCTCCTTCCTTCCTTCATTCCTTCATCCTTCCTTCCTTTCTTTCTTCCTTCCTTTCTTCCTTTCTCCCTCCTTCCTTCCTTCCTCCCTCCCTCCCTCCCTCCTTCCTTCCTTCCTTCCTTCCTTTCTTTCTCTTCATTTGCTAACTTCTTATTTCCCTTTTCTTCTCGTTGTCATCTCTCCCTGCTGTGGCATATTTGCTTATCTATAAAAATAAAAGAACAATGCTAGATTTTTCCCCCTCCCCCCTCCCCACGCCCCTGTGATCTAAAAGCCATGTGCTGACATGTTTATCTATTGTCATCTCAAGTCTTCAGAGCTTAACCTCCTTTGTCCTCTGTCATTGTCTTGAGAACTTTGTGTGTGTGTGTGTGTGTGTGTGTTGTGTGTGTGTGTGTTGTGTTGTGTGTGTGTGTGTGTGTGTGTGTGTGTGGTGGTGTGTGTGTGTGTGTGTGTGGTGTGTGTGTGTGTGTGTGTGAAAGAACAATCCTGTTTCTGTCTTTGTCATCCTATCTTTCTGTCTCTTTGTGTCTGTCTGTCTATCTGTCCTCCAT
>CM054164.1:23230744-23243244 GCA_028751875.1 Rapana venosa
AAAAGAGTAAAGGAAACAACAAAAGAGAAAATACACCAAGAATATACAAATACATCAAGAACAAGAAGGTAGTAATGTCATCACTATCGTCGACGCCAATGTAGTAGTAGTAGTAGTAGTAGTAGTAGTAGTAGTAGTAGTAGTAGTAGTAGTAGTAGTAGTAGTAGTAGTAGTAGTAGAGATAATGATGTTCTACTATGCGGGGTAGTGATGACAATAGCAGTGCCGACGATGATGATGGTTATAATAAAAACGACAGATGAAGATAATGACCAAAAAAAAAAAAGAGAGGGGGTAGGGAGAGAGAGAGGAGAGAGAGAGAGAGAGAGAGAGAGAGAGAGAGAGAGAGAGAGAGACAGACAGACAGACAGACAGAGAGACAGACAGATAGACAGACAGAGGCAATGAGGTAGAGTTTCCAAATACAAGATAACATAATTATGTAGAAATAACTGCTGTGCAAAATCAAGTTTTAAAGGAAAAAAAAAAAAAAAGGTAGGGAAGTACACGTAACAAATGCTCTCTACAAATGCCGCACAAATGAATAGACAAACTGGCAGTTAGGAAAACTGACCTACCACAAGCATGTAAACACAATCAAACAAAGCATACCACTGAACAGCATACCACTATGTAGAAATTGTTGATCAATACATTTGGGGAGAAAGTGATGCCAGGTTTGTACTTTCGTTAAAAAGTCATGATAGGAAGTTTTGAATCTTTTATAGTTTGTTTCAGTTTTTAAAAAGACAGGAAGTCTGTTCCAGAGCCAGCTTCCAGAATACGACAGACTTGATTTATATAATATAATTCTAGGCAAAGGAAGATCGATAGTGTGCGAATGCCTAAATTCATTAACTGTAAACATGTCTCTTAGTGATGGTGGGACAATGCCATGAAAAATTTTATGCATAAGAGTTCCTTTGTTGAACAGGAGTTTGGAGTTTAACGGTAGGAGGTTATTATCTCTATAATCAGCATCAGTTAAAGAACAGGACTTATCTAATACAAGTTTGACAGCACGTTTATGAAGTCTAGTAATAGATTTAGTTAAGTTGTTGCTTGCCAGATCCCAAAGAGTGGAAGCATAATCAATGCTTGACTGAATATATGAATGAAAGAATATTTTTCTTGCATGCAGAGACAGAAAATGTTTTATTTTACGTAGTTGAAATATTTTTGAGGCAATGTTTCTTGATAATCTTTTGATGTGATCTGACCAAGATAAATTGTTATCAATAGTTAATCCTAATAGTTTATGACTTGAAATTTCTTCTATTATATCATCAATTATATAGAGTGATGGTTTAATTATGTTAAGATTTTGACGTTTTTGCCTAGTTGAAATAAGCATGAATTTTGTTTTGTTGGGATTGAGTGCCATGTGATTCATATGTGTCCATCTGACAAGAATATCCGTTTTCTTGCATTACTCGAAAGACCTGGTATGGATCCCTATCGGTTGTGTCTATGGTGGTGTCGTCTGCAAAAAGTTCACAGGATGTTGTAATAGATAAAGGTAAGTCGTTGATATATAGAGAAAATAGCAGAGGACCAAGAACAGACCCCTGAGGAACACCGTAAGCATTTGGAAGGTACTTAGAAAAGCAATTGTTGAGATAAACTTTTTGCTGTCTGTTAGATAGAAAGGAACAAATAAGTTCGAGGGTATTGGGAGATATGTTATAGATGGCTAGTTTCTTTAAGAGGAGATTGTGATCAAGGACGTCGAATGCCTTGGCAAAGTCGACAAAGAGAACTCGGTAAATTGGTTTTTGTTTGTATTGGATAGCCATCTTTCGGTGAGTTTTAACAATGCTGTATTACACGAATGGTTGGCTCTAAATCCAGATTGGTTGGGATGTATGAGATTATACTTATTCAGATGAGCAAGAAGACATTTATATATGTGCTGTTCTAAAGGCTTTGAAAGTGTTGACAGAATAGATATTGGTCTATAATTGGAAGGGTCAGCAGTCTTTCCTGATTTGAACAATGGAATTACTTTGGCTTGCTTCAATATTTTTGGAAATGTGTTTTTACTTATGCAAAGATTATAGATATATGTAAGTGTGTCTGTTATTACAGGAGCAGCAAGTTTTAGAATAATACCATCCAGTCCATCTAGACCACGTGTTGCTGTTTGTTTTAAACCTTTTAAAGAAATAAACACGTCGTGGACGCTAACGGGTGTGATGTTGAGCTTTGTATAGATGTTATGGTTAGAGCAAAAGGTTTTTAGGTCTCTTAAATCATTGCTATCTGAATTGTCGTTAATGATTATCTGAGATGACACTGTTGAAAAATGATGATTTATTGCATCGGCTGATATATCTTTTATGTTATTTGAAGTATTACTTATATTTTTATTTGTTAGTTTATTGATGGCTTTCCAAATGGTCTTACTATCTTTGTTTTTATGAACTAGTTGTTCAAAGTATTTCTTTTTTTCTGCGCTTAAAAGACTAGTAACATAATTTCTTTGCTTTTTATATTCTTCTTGAGACCCTCTTTTTAACAGGTTATCTCTTAAATGAATATTATCTTGAACTTGTTTAGTGAGCCAGGGTGGTTTAATTCGGTATTTGAAACACACAGACAGAGACACACACACACAGACACACAGACACAGACAGACAGACACATACACACACACACACACCCACCACCACCTCCACCACACCACACAAACACACCACAGGCGCACACATGCGTGCGCGCGCGCACACACACATACGTACGCACACATACACAGAAAGACACACACACCCACACCCACAACCCACTCACACACCCACACACACACCCACACACACATACATACACACACACACACACACACACACACACACACACACACACACACACACACACACAAAACACACACACACACACACACACACACACACCACACACACACACACACACACACACACACACTTTTTCGTTAAAAAGCGTGATTGTCTTGATAAACAGCTCTCTCTCTCTGTGTCTCTTTGTCTCTGTCTCTCTGTCTGTCTGTCTGTCTCTCTGTCTGTCTGTCTGTCTCTGTCTGTCTCTCTCTCTGTTTGTTGTCTGTCTGTCTCTCTTTGTCTCTATGTCTCTTTTTCTCTGTGTCTCTGTCTGTCTGCCTCTCTCTTTATCTCTATCTCTCTGTCTCTCTGTCTCTCTCTCTCTCTCTCTCTCTCTCTCTCTCTCTCTCCTCTCTCTCTCTCTCTCTCTCTCTCTCTCTCTCTCTCGATCTCTCGATCTCTTGCTCTCGTTTCATTTTCTTGAATGTTTTGCGCCGACGTTCGTGTAATGATATTGCCGTTGTAAATAAGCAATAAAGCAGTGGATAAAAAACATGAACGGAATCTTTTCATTTCTTTTCCTTTTTCTTTTTATCCACTTACCTATTTAGCTGTGTATTAATGGGAACGTACTTGTCTCTTTAGGGTTCAGGGAAGGTAAAGGAGCGAGGGAGAGAAAGATGGGCGCCGCCCTCAATGTGCTGGCCCTTTAGAGAAGCTGAGGTCTCTGACGCCTCGCTTCCCTTACGACCTTATAGGTTATGGGACTCCTTTACCTTTACCTTTATCTACCACCTGGACTACTTTCTCTCTGGCATATATTCCTTCTTCTGTGTGAAAAGAAGGAAGAGTATCATCATGATGAATTATCCTCCTCTTTTTTGGGTTATATTTCCTCAATGTGTGTATATATTGGAGTCCTTATCTGGTTGTTTTTCTTCTTGTTCTTCTTGTTCTTGTTGTTGTTGTTGTTGTTGTTCTTCTTCTTCTTCTTCTTCTTCTTCTTCTGTTCTTGTTCTTCCTGTTCTTGTTCTTCCTGTTCTTCTTGTTCTTCTTCTTGTTCTTCTTGTTCTTCTTGTTGCTGTTGTTCTTCTTGTTCTTCTTGTTCTTGTTGTTCTTGTTCTTGTTCTTCTTATTCTGTTCTTCTTCTTCTTGTTCTTGCTCTTGTTCTTGTTCTTCTTGTTCTTCTTGTTCTTCTTGTTTTTCTTCTTGTTCTTGTTCTTGTTCTTGTTGTTGTTGTTCTTCTTCTTCTTCTTCTTCTTCTTCTTCGCAAGTCTTCTTCTTCTTCATCGCAATTCTTCTTCTTCTTCTTCTTGTTCTTGTTCTTGTTCTTCTTCTTGTTCTTGTTCTTGTTCTTGTTCTTCTTGTTTCTTCTTCTTCTTCTTCTTCTTCTTCTTCTTCTTCTTCTTCTTCTTCTTCTTCTTCTTCTCTTCTTCTTCTTCTTCTTCTTCTTCTTCGCAATTCTTCTTCGCAATTCTTCCTTGCAAATCTTCTTCGCAATTCTTCTTCTTCACAATTCCCCTCCTCCTCCTCCTCTTCTTCTTCTTCTTCTTGTTCTTCTTCTTCTTCTTCTTCTTCTTCTTCTTCTTCTTCTTCTTCTTCTTCTTCTTTCTTCTTCTTCTTCTTCGCCGTCGTCGTCGTCGTCGTCGTCGTCGTCATCGTCGAACGCTCAGACAGCAACTCCTGAGGCCCTGACAAATGCTGCCGTGTATCGCTGAAGGCTCTCCCTCCCTCCAGGGGTCCGAAGAGTTTGTCCCTCATCGGCAGGTCAGTAGGCCAGATATCGGCCTTCAATCGGGTTTTGGTGTGTTGGATGGACAGGTCTGGAGGAAGTGTTCCACTGTCATGGGAGAAGTGCCACAAGGACATACCTCAGTGAAACTTGGTGAACGTGTGATGTCTGAGTCCTTATATGGAGCCCTTATGAGAATATCACCGTTTTCTTCAGGTTTTTTTGTATTCTCGTGCAACCTTTCTCTTTCTTATTTTTTTTCTGCTAAAAGTAGTACATGGAATATAACTATGTTGCACATGGCCAGAGCTATGGTATATGCCTCTATTTGAAAAGATTAGTATCTATAAACCACGAAGACAGATTTTACAAAACCGCATATACACGGGGACTAGATGTAAAAAAGCACATATGTGCTTATTCCATTATCCTCGAAATAAAAGAATAAAAAACAAAAACGACACGAATTCTTAGTTTGTGGAGTTGGGAATCTTTCTACAGATTGGAGGGACTTTTTTGTTTGTTTGTTTGCTTGTTTGATGGCTTGATTTATGTTTGTTTGTTTAGTTGGTTGGTGTTTGTGTGTATGATTTTTGTTGGTTTGATTTTTGGCTAACATTTAACATTATCTGGGTTAAACGATTGTACTTTGATGCAAAGATGATAAAAGACACCTCTCTGTCTGTCTGTTTGTCTGTGTCTGTGTGTCTCTCTCTCTCCTTCCCTTCTCTCCCTCTCCCTCTCTCTCTCTCCGTCATTCTGTCTGTCTGTCTTTGTCTCTCTGTCTCTGTCTCTTTCTCTCTCTGTATTTGTCGTCTCTTTTTTGTATCTGTCTCTATCTCACGGTAAGTCTTTCTGTCTCTGTCTCTCTGTATCTTTTGCAAGATATAGCGCTATACAAATTTCATTTATTATTATTTGTCTCTCTTTGTCTCTTTCTCTCTCACTCGCTCTGTCAGTCTCTCTCTCAGTCAGCCTGTCTGTCTACCTGCCTGTCTGTCGCAGACAAAGATCACACGAAGAAGAATAAGAACAACAATAACAATAACAACAGCAACAACAACGACGACAACAACATTAAAGAATTGAGAAGAAGAAGAACTGCAAAGAGGAAGAATGTTTGCTTGAATGTTCGAAACAAAAGACATCCTCTTCCAATGGACGTCCTTTATGTGGGTCTATCATATTTCTAAAGTAAAGGTGTCCCATAACCTATGTAGTCATAGAGGAGCGAGACATCAGAGACCTCAACTTCTCCAGGGGCCAGCATATTGAGAGCGGCGCCCATTTCCTCTCCCTCGCTGCTTTATCTTCCCTGACCCTAAAGAGGAGCAGGTACCCATTTACAGCTGGGTGAACTGGGGGCACTGTACTGAAGCCAAGGCGCGCAAACGGTCACCCATCCATACTGGTAACCACGCTCGATGCTGCTTCAACCTTAGCTGGGGGAAAAGCGAGTGCTCTGACCACTGAGCTACTCATGTTTCTAGACAGAGAATAGTTGCCGTCAGAGCCTGGGCTTTATAACAGTTCTTCATTAAACCATTGACGCCTGGGGGCAACAGCAAAGTGAGATGCTGTATGACCAGTGGCTTTCCCACTCATGGAATTCTACTTTACAGCTTAGTCTTTAGTGATCGACTATGACTCTCTGACTAGGCTTGACTCGGACAGTCCTTATGTGCTGCAGCCCTGGGGGCTAGTTGGCCTTTGGAGAACATCTCCAACGCTGACTGTCCTTATGCCCACTTGGCCGAGAGAGTGGGGATGTGCTGCGGGCAAGGCATCTCCACTATAATCAAATTTCTGCCCAGTTTCCAAAACAGTAGCTGCTTCCTCTGCTGTTTTGGAGGTCATCGTCGGACACGACGGACAAACATTAAAAAAAGTCAGCTATATTTGCATGCAAGTTACCTGTGCAAGATGATAGTTCTCTGTCTGGAATGTCTGCCCTTTTTCTGGCAACAAGTAATCGGCGGAATGTCTGAAGTATTGTCTTTCTGTCTCCTTTCTTTTTTCTTTTTTGTGTTGTTGTTTTGGTTTTGTTTTGGTTCCGTGTGTATGTTTTGTCAAGAGGGTTTTGTTTTTCTTTGTGGATGTCTGCATGTTTATACAGTTTTTATGTGGTTTGTATGTGTGTGTGTGGTGTGTGTGGTTGTGTGTGTGTGTGTGTGTGTGTGTGTGTGTGTGGTTGTGTGTGTGTATGTGTGTGTGTGGTTGTGCGTGTGTGAGCGTGTGTGTGTGTTTTATAGCTTTTTGTTTTTATTTTATTTTTTGTTTTTGTTGTTGTTTTTGTTTCTTTTCAAACACTCAGTGTTGTCATATTCCGTTAATTACTTTTTGTGGCTGTTTCGTTTTACTCTCTCTGTCTCTGGCTCTGTTTGTATTTCTGTCTGTCCTTGTGTCTCTCTCTTTCTCTCTCTCGGTCTATCTGTCTCTGTCTGTATGTTTGCCTCTCTGTCTGTGTCTCTCTCCCTCTTTCTCTCTCTCGGTCTATCTGTCTCTATCTCTGTCTCTGTCTGTCTGTCTCTGTCTGTGTTTCTGTCTGTCTGTGTCTCTGTTTGTCTGTGTCTCTTTCTGTGTCTCTGTCTTTGTCTCTGTCTGTCTGTCTGACTGTTTCTCTCTCACGATTGAAAACAAAAAAAACCCGTTGTATATGAGGTGGACAAGTACATTTGTTTCTCATTATTATAAAAGTTTTCTTTTGGTAAAGATGATTATATATTTGATTGTAGACGGAATTTGAGGACAAGGAAGTAATGAATGTAAAAATAAACTCCTTTAACTATATTTTAAGGGCAGCATTAGGAATAAACACAAATGTTATTTTGTGATGATTGAGTCGTGCATTTTGAAGTGTGTGTGTGTGTGTGTGTGTGTGTGTGTGTGTGTGTGTGTGTGTGTGTGTGTGTGAGTGTGTGAGTGTGTGTGTGTGTAACAATAACAATAACAATAATTTTAATTCAGTTTTTGCAGGCCATATGGCCCATAGGAACAACATTTAATCATATACTTTCATGTAAGGTGAACATCCTTACTTCTGATATCTAAACATTTAGTAAGAAATAATCCAACTTTAAACATCAAACTAGGTTTAGTGTTCATACAAAGAAGCTGCACTTTCAGATTCGATGGAAATCTGTAATAATACAAAGGAATACATTTTCTTCGCAATACAGCATATTTTGGGCATACAAGTAAAAAGTGACAAACATCTTCAATTTGTTGGCCATCACACTGAGAGCAGAATGGATCAGTAATCGGTTTGCCATAACGTGAAATTCCATTTAAAGGTAATCTGTAATCAGTAAACATATACTTCTACGGTATTCTAAAGATTCTACTTTACATACATAATTTGCTCTACAAATAATCGGGTGATAATCTAAGTAGTCAGGGTATGCTGATAGAGAGTCATGCCATTTTTGTTGGTACACATCTTGTATTCGTATTTGGAATTCTTTCATGAAGGATGAGGAATTACCACAATTTTGCATTGTCCAAACATAACCAAATCCGTGGGTGCATAAAATCTTTCTAACATGTGTTACCCAAGTTATTCTCCCTGCTTCATCCTGTCTACACAACATATTGTAGCATTGTCTGGGATATCTATGATCAGGCATATCCAAAATTTTTAGCCAATATTTGATTACTCTGGTAACAGTGTCAACAAAAATGGGATATCTACCACAATCGCCAAGGCAAATATTATTTTTAACATCTCTGCCAACCCCCAGGACCATTTTGCAAATTTTTTAGTATTTTTGATACAAAAGTGTGTGTGTGTGTGTATGTGTGTGTGTGTTCTTTATTTTTTTATTTTGAGGATAATGGAATAAACGCTGATGTGTTTAGGTTTTTTTTTACATCCAGTCCACGTGTGTATTGCAGTTTTGTAAATTTTGTCATTCCTTCCCACCGGCACACAATGGCTTACTCTTACGAAAAGCGGAACATGATTTAACGTGTGCGCAAGATGTTCTGCGTGCGTTCGCACACGGGGCCTCGGTTTATAGCCTCATCCGAAGGACTTTTGGGCGAGAGTGGAGTCTGCACTGATGTTAACTCCAGGAGAAAATATCCCCTTGAACGAAAATCGAACCCGGTTCGTCATCTTGCGAGCGCAATGTTCTGACCACTAGGCTAGGTATGTGTGTGTGTGTGTGTGAGTGAGAGGGGGGTAGCCTCATGGTTAGAGTATTCCTCTTGTGACTCCTGGAATAAAACCAATATGGACGCACAGTTTCAGGGAATTTCCCTCTGGAGTTGACATCAGTACTGACTCCACTCCCCTGAAAAAAAACCTTCGATCGAGACTCTAAACCGAGGTCCCCAAGTGCAAACGCACGCAGAACATCTTGCCCACACGTTAAAACCCCGTTCCGCCTTTCAAAAAGCCATTTTGTGCTAGAAGGGACGGACAACGATTTTTGTGTGTGTGTGCAAATCTGCATGCACAAAAGTGATGTAGTTTTAGATATCATCCCTGAAGTTGGAATACAGCTACCTAAGTAAATGATTTAGGGTTGGGTTTGTTTTTTTTAGGAGCTCTGTGGCTATACTTTGTGTAGGCGACGATTGTTGCCCTCTCTCCACACACACACACACATTTCGATGCCTTAGAGCAACAAGGCTCTATCTATCGACAGAGCCGCCATTTTCGAAAGTTTTGAGATACACTCATTTGAAAAGTTTGAAAGGCCAGAACAAATCGAGGATTGAACGGAAGTATTCGGTTTTTGGAAATAAAATGGGTATTGATGCGATCATTATCATAACAGCTTTATGTTGTAAGACATGTAGAAGAAAGTGCATAAATGCATACTTACAACTGGTGATCTGTTTTTGCCCGGAAGTTTCTCGAAGTCTGCATGTGAAACGTTGATGTCCACTAAGTCTGGTCCTCTCAAAGCGATGCTAGGCTAGGCTAGTGCAGAAAATGGAATTTCCTGTAAAGGCCAGGACAGCAAAAACACTGGCAGTGAAGGTAGACCACCTTGCTTGCAGAGAAAATACAGCAGGCATGACACAAAGCTTGACCCTCTTTCCAGATAAGATCACATTCCAGCCATCAGTTTTCAGCAGGAACAACCGCACAACCTCCAGGCCCGCCAGTGTTACAGAAACCCTGCCCAGCAGTCCAGGTGTATCCACTCCTAGGCAAGAAGGGTTTGCACAGCTGGATGTCTGCTGTTGCATAGCCCTGTCCTAGATAATTGGCATTAGAGCCTTTAGAGGAAAAGCGGGATGCTGTGCGGTAGTCCAGTGTATCCTGTGAAAATTTGCTAGAGTTATTTTGTGCAACAAAGGTTTTCTTTAAATATATTTGAAATTGATAAAACTTTTATTTTATACTTTTGTCATCTGAAAGTTTACAGTAAATTCTACCGAAAATGAACAAAATTAAAAATTGCTAATTTGTTTTCAGATAAACCGTTGTTGCTCTAAGGCATCGATTTATCGATAGGGAGAAGGGAGGAGGAGAGGGGAGGGGGCCAAAAATGGTTGCAGTCACAAAGTATGACACCCAATTGGTAAACCTCGAAGCTGCAAGGCAGGAGGGAGGGAGGGATGGAGGGATGTAGGAAGGGAGGGAGGGAAGGAGGGAGGGAGGGAGAGGAAAACCTGGCCCCATCCATAATCACACCACAGACAAGTCGTCATCTACAGCAGAGCTTGTGATGGAGAGCTGTCGTGCAGGACAGTGATAAAGACAGCTGTCGAGGAACGGGTGGACAGCAGGGGGTAGGTACAGGTCCTGTGTATGTATGCCGTCAGCGCCTGGGCTTTATCACAGTTCTTGATTAAACCACTGACGCCTGGGGGCAACAACAGCAAAGTGTGAGAGGCTGTATGACCAGTGGCTTTCTTTCCCACTCATGGAATTCCACTTTACAGCTTAGTCTTTTAGTGATCAACTATGACTCTCTGACTAGGAGGCTTGACTCGCACAGTCCTTATGTGCTGCAGAAGCCCTGGGGGGCTGGTTGGCCTTTTGTAGAACATCTCCAACGCTGACTGTCCTTATGCCCACTTGGCCGAGAGAGTGTGGGGATGTACTGCGGGCAGAGCATCTCCACTATAATAAAATTTCTGCCCAGTTTCCAAAACAGCAGCTGCCTCCTCTTGCTGTTTTGGAGGTCATCGTCGGACACGACGGACACACATACACATACACCCTCACACAGCGACAGAAATGTGGACCCCCACTTCTCATCCCCTCCCCCCCCCCCCACACACACACGCCATCACCACCACTATGTAAAAACACGTATTGTATCGGAGGTCAATTTTTATTTTCTTAGCATACTCTTAGTCTACAACAGCAAGCGACAAAAAACGAGTAATCAGATCAACAGGAAAACATCAAAAACCACACAGGATAGTTCTATGGAAAGTATTTACAAAATTGAACAAAAAAGACAAAGCTTACACTCCGGGAAATGGCAAAATGAAAAAAGTGACGATTTATCGATCATGATAGACGGTCAGAACGAGGTGTTGGGGGGTGGGGGGCTAAAACTCGTTTTTAAAGCAAAAGGAAAGAAAGTTACGCCTTAGTTATTCAGTAGAAGGCAGAAGAAAGCTTATTGTTGTATAAGGTAAGGTAAAGGAGTCCCATAACCTATAAGGTCGTAGGGGAGCGAGGCGTCAGAGACCTCACTTCTCTAGGGCCAGCACTTTGAGGAAGGCGCCCATCTCCTCTGCCTCCCAGCTTTACCTTCCCTGACCCTAAAGAGGGCAGGTACCCATTTACAGCTGGGTGAACTGGGGGGAACTGTACTGAAGCCAAGGCGCGCAAATGGTCACCCATCCAACTGGTAACCACGCTCGACGCTGCTCAACTTGGCTGGGGGAAAGCGAGTGCTCCGACCACTGAGCTATCCCGTCCCCTGAGTATAATCAGTCACAATCTCAAATCAACAACCATGACCCCCACCTTGCCTAAAATGGCTCCTAGCAGAAAAGTGGGTCAGGTGATAAGCGACTCATTTCGTGGTGGAGCGTCGCAATTGTAAGCGTGCTATCAATCGGCAACAACAACAACAAAAACACACTCTTCAAATCCACAAAAAAACTTATGTTGTTGTTGCTGCTGTTGGTGTTGTTGTTGTGCGTTCCCCAGTTTTACATCCTGGGGGTCACCCAGAATATGCAAACACTCTGACTCTCTCATCATCCCACCTGGGAATCACTATGATGAGATAGGAAGTACACTGGATGAGAAGTTTGCGTGTATGACACTTTTTTCAAGTACCTCGCCATAATTATAGGCAGCCATACTCCGACTTCAGAGGATTGTTCTTCCTTAATGGAGAGTGCAGGTTGTTATGTTAAGAGCTTGTCATGGCTGAGAGCAATCTCAACGCATTATTTTACAACATAACATTGTAGAATCAGCCTTGGCTATGAGTTGATAATTATCGACAACTGACACAGCTTTTGGCCTGGGCCAAA
The DNA here is from genome assembly GCA_028751875.1 of Rapana venosa. Lineage (NCBI taxonomy): Eukaryota > Metazoa > Mollusca > Gastropoda > Neogastropoda > Muricidae > Rapana > Rapana venosa. Next base: position 23,242,730 of record CM054164.1, read on the forward strand.
TCAGAAACAGGTTAAAAAATTTTGGTCAATTCTTTGAACATGTTTTACAAGCTGAAAAGCTAGACTCCAGAAATTAAAAAAAAAGGATAAATCGATTAATTATGCATCGCGATAGATGATCAGAACGAGGCGGTTGGATGTTTTAAAACGGTTAAAAAAAAAAGAAGCAAATTGAAAGAAAGTTACGTCTTAATATTTCAGTACAAGAGAGAAGAAAGCTTATAGTTGTATAATTATTCAATCAAAATATCAAAATATACAATCAACCCACCCCCACCCCCACCCTCACCTCATCCCCCAAGCTACCTAGTATGGCTCTAACGGGAAAAGATGGTTATTTTTGTTATTATTCTTTTATTTTGATGATAATTGAAGAAGCATTCACGTGCCTTTTTAATCCAGTCCCCGCGTGTATTCAGTTTTGTAAATTTTGTCATCCATTCCCACCGGCACGCAATGGCCTACTCTTCCCAAAAGCGGAGCCGGTTTTAACGTGTGTGCGGCAAGATGTTCTG
>CM054164.1:23250744-23278244 GCA_028751875.1 Rapana venosa
ATCTTCCATGACTGGTCAGTGTCTGACTGTTATCTTCCATGACTGGTCAGTGTCTGACTGTTATCTTCCATGACTGGTCAGTAGTGTTTTCATGGAGGTCTGTTATCTTCCATGACTGGTCAGTGTCTGATATCTTCCATGACTGGTCAGTGTCTGACTGTTATCTTCCATGACTGGTCAGTGTCTGATATCTTCCATGACTGGTCAGTGTCTGACTGTATCTTCCATGACTGGTCAGTGTCTGACTGTTATCTTCCATGACTGGTCAGTGTCTGACTGTTATCTTCCATGACTGGTCAGTGTCTGACATCTTCCATGACTGGTCAGTGTCTGACTGTTATCTTCCATGACTGGTCAGTGTCTGACTGTTATCTTCCATGACTGGTCAGTGTCTGACTGTTATCTTCCATGACTGGTCAGTGTCTGACTGTTATCTTCCATGACTGGTCAGTGTCTGATATCTTCCATGACTGGTCAGTGTCTGATATCTTCCATGACTGGTCAGTGTCTGACTGTGTATCTTCCATGACTGGTCAGTGTCTGACTGTTATCTTCCATGACTGGTCAGTGTCTGACTGTTATCTTCCATGACTGGTCAGTGTCTGACTTATCTTCCATGACTGGTCAGTGTCTGACTGTTATCTTCCATGACTGGTCAGTGTCTGACATCTTCCATGACTGGTCAGTGTCTGACTGTTATCTTCCATGACTGGTCAGTGTCTGACATCTTCCATGACTGGTCAGTGTCTGACTGTTATCTTCCATGACTGGTCAGTGTCTGACTGTTATCTTCCATGACTGGTCAGTGTCTGACATCTTCCATGACTGGTCAGTGTCTGACTGTTATCTTCCATGACTGGTCAGTGTCTGACTGTTATCTTCCATGACTGGTCAGTGTCTGACTGTTATCTTCCATGACTGGTCAGTGTCTGACTGTTATCTTCCATGACTGGTCAGTGTCTGACGTCTTCCATGACTGGTCAGTGTCTGACTGTTATCTTCCATGACTGGTCAGTGTCTGACTGTTATCTTCCATGACTGGTCAGTGTCTAAAGGCTTTCTGTTGCTGTGTCGTGTTGTGATCTCATGTATGGTCAGTGTGTGATGTGTATCTTCATGACTGGTCAGTGTTGAATGCTTCGATGTGGTCATGTTTGTGTTGTCTTCATGTGGTGTGTTGTGTTTCTTTCAGCTGATGGTCATGATACTGTGTAGTGCTTCCCTGATGATCAGGCCTGTCGTGAACTGGTCATCTATCACGTTCAGCAGTGGTTATGCCCTGTGGCGTCCACAACTCCACATATGGTCCAGTTTGTATGATGCTTCCAGCTGGTCAGTTGTCTGTCTTTCATGATTGGTCAGTTGTTGGCTGTTTGTCTTGGTTTGGCTTGGTGTGATTGGTTTGGTTGTGTGTGTGTGGTGTGTTGGTTGGTGTTGGTTGGTGTGTGTTGGTTGTTGGTAGTTGGTTGGGTTGGTGTGTTGGTTGGTTGTTGGTTGGTTGTTGTGTGTGGGTTGGTTGGTTGGTTGGTTGGTGTGTTGGTTGGTTGTATGTTGGTTGGTTGGTAGTGTTGGTTTGTGTGTTGGTGTTTTGTTGGTTGGTGGGTTGGTTGGTTGGTTGGTGGTTGGTTGGTTGGTTGTTGTGGTTGGTTTTAGTTGGTGTGTGTTGGTTGATTGTGTTGTGTTTGGTTGGTGGTGTTTGGTTGGTTGTGTGTGTTGGTTGGTGGTGTGTTGTTGGTTGGTTAAATGGTTGGTGTGTTGGTTGGTGGTGTGTTGGTTGGTTGGTGGTTTAGTTGGTTGTTGTGGTTGGTTGTGTGTTGGTTGTTGGTTGGTTGTGTTGGTTGGTGTTGTTGGTTGGTGTGTTTGTTGGTTGGTGTGTTAGTTGGTTGGTGTGTTTGGTTGTGTGTTGTGGTTGGTTGGTTGGGTTGGTTGGTGTGTTGGTTGGTTGGTGTTTGTTGGTTGTGTTGTTGGTGTGTTGGGTTTGGTTTTTTGGTGTGGTTGGTTTTTGGTTGTGTGTTGGTTGGTTGGTTGGTGTGTTTGGTTGGTGTGTTGGTTGTTGGTGTGTTTGTTTGGTTGGTTGGTTATATGGTTGGTTAGTTTTTTGGGTGGTTTGGTTGTTGGTGTGTTAGTGGTTGATGGTTGGTTGATGCTGATGATTGGTTGGTTGGTTCTGATCGTGATTTTTGGTTGTTGTTTTTTTGATAGCTGATTGATTGGTATGTGATTTGTTGTTTTATAGAGTGATTGATTGTTGGTTGGTTTTATTGACAGAGTGATTGATTGGTTTGTTTTGGTTTATTGGTAGTAATTGATTGGTTGGTTGGTTGGTTGACATGGTTGATTGATAGAGTGACTGATTGGTTGATGGGTTATTTGGTTGGTTGGTTAGTTGGTTGGGTATTTGGTTGATTCATTTGATTGATTGATGTATTTGATGATCTATTTGATGATCTATCTATCTATCTATCTATCTATCTATCTATCTATCTATCTATCTATCTGTCAGTCTATCTATCTATTTCTATCTATCTATCTATCTATCTATCTATCTATCTATCTATCTATAATCTATCTATTTATCTTTAAAAAGATGTAAAACAATGTATCAAAATTTTTTTAATGAAACAATGTGATACAACATATCTCCTTCCCAAGATGTATTAATTACAATATGTATATCCGGTTTCCATACTTCCTGTTCCTCTCTCGGTCTTGCTAATTCTATCTCAGATTGTCTGTCTGTCTATCTGTGTGTTCTGTCTGTCTATCTGTCTATCTGTCTGCCTCTTGTGCATCTGTTGATAACCATGTGTGTTTATTTTCATAGATATCATAGTTATGCTTTTGTTTTTTTCTTTTTCTTGTCTTTTTCATTTTGAGGGTTGTTACTTAGTCTATTGCCCTCGTGAAATAAAATTGTGTTTGCATCTATCTATCTATCTATCTATCTATCTATCTATCTATCTATCTATCTATCTATCTATCTATCTATCTATCTATCTATCTATCTATCTATTTATCTATCTATCTATCTGTCTTCTGTTCGTTCTATCTATCGTTTGTCTATCTATCTATCTATCTATCTATTATCTATCTATCTATCTGTCTGTCTGTCTTATTGTCTGTCTAATCTATCTATCTGTCTATCTATGTAATGTATCTATCTATCTATCTGTCTATCTATCTATCTATCTATCTAACAATCTATCTATGTAATCTATCTATCTATCTATGTATCTCTCTCTCTATCTATGTAATCTATCTGTCTATCTATATATCTATGTAATCTATCTATCCGTTTGTCTATCTATCTATCTATCTATCTATCTATATATTTGTCTATGTAATCTATTATTTTTACCTATCTATCTATCTACTATCTATCTATCTATCTATCTATCTATGTCATCTATCTATCTATCATTTATCTATCTACCTATCTATCTACCTATTTATCTTGTTAATCCATCTGTCTATCATTATCTATCTATCATCTATCTATCTATCTGTTTGTCTATCTATCTATCTATCTTCTGTCTATCTATCTATCTATCTATCTAATCTATCTATCTATCTATGTATCTATCTATCTATCTATCTATCTCTCTGAGTGTGTCTGTGCGTCTGCGTCTGCGCATGCGTGCTCGCACGCACGTGTGTGTTTGTGTGTGTGTTCTTTTATTTAACGTCTGTTCACTCAAGGTGATATTAGACAAAAGATAAAGTGTTACAATATATAGAGAAGGTGTGTGTGTGTATGTATGTGTGTGTTCGCGCACGCGGGTATGAGTCTGTATGTGTATGTGTGTGTATGTGTGTGTGTGTATGTGTGTGTGTAAATAGTGTGTGTGTGTGTGTTTGCGCGCGCGCGTGTGTGTGTGCGCGCGCGTGTGTGTGTATGTGTGTATGTGTGTGTGGTTGTGTGTGTGTGTTGTGTGGTGTGTGTGTGTGTGTGTGTGTGTGTGTGTGTGTGTATGTCTGGCGCAGGTCCATCTACACGGCACGGGCCGTGGTGCCCAACCTGACCCTGGAGACGATGAGGACTGACCGCTGGTTCACGTCCTTCTCCCCCAACGATTCCTTCATCACAGTCATGCCCGACTATGGACAGACCCCGCTCTTCAACAACTGGACTCTGCTGAGAATCGTCAGTGATCGATTTTGGGGGGGAGGGGAGGGAAGGGGATTGATGATAGCGGTGGTGGTGGTGGTGGTGGTGGATTGGAGGTGGGGGAAGGTGGTGGGGTGGTGGATGTGGTGGTGTGGGTGGTGGGGGATGGATGGTGGTTGTAGTGGTTCTGGTGGTGGTTTGGGTAGTTGTAGCGGGAGAATGTGGGTTATGGTGGTGGTGGTGATTGTTGTGGTGGTGGTACTGGTGGTGGTGGCAGTGTGGTGGTGGTGGTGGTGGTGGTGGTGGAAGTGTGTGCTATAGTTTGTGGTGGTGGTAGTGGTGGTGGTGGAGGTTGTAGTGGTTCTGGTGGTGGTTTGGGTAGTTGTAGCGGCAGAATGTGGTGATGGTGGTGGTGGTGGTTGTGGTGGTGGTGGTGGTGTGGTGGTGTGGTGGTGGCGTGTGAATGGTTGTGGTAGCAGAGTGTGGTGGTGGTGGTGGAAGTGTGTGTTATAGTTTGTGGTGGTGGTGGTGGTGGTGGAAATGATAGCAGAGTGTGGTGTGGCGGTGGAATGTGGTGTTATGTTTGTGGTGGTGGTCGTGGTGGTGGTGGTGGTGATGGTGGTGGTGGAGTAGTGTGTGTGTTGTGGTGGTGGTGGAGTGGTGGTAATGTTTGGGTGTGGTGGTGGTGGTGTGTGTGTATAGTTTGTGTGGTGGTGTGGTGGGTGGTGGTTGTGGTGGTGGTGGTTGATGTGTGATGGTGGTGGTGGAGTGTGTGATTATGGTTTGTGGTGGGGTGGTGGTGGTGGGAGTGGGATGTGTGTGGTGGTGTGGTGGTTGTGGTGGTGGGTGTGTGGTGACGTGATGGTGTATGTGTGGTGGTGGTAGTGGTGGTGTGTGGTGGTGGTGTGTGGTGTGTGTGTGTTTGTTATTGAGGTGGTGGTGGTAGTGGTGGTGGTGGTGGTGGTTGTGGGTGGTGTGTGTTTGTTATTGAGGTGGTGGTGGTTAGTGGTGGTTGTGGTTGTGGTGGTGGTGTGTGTGTTTGTTATTGAGGTGTGGTGGTAGTGGTGGTTGTGGTGGTTGTGTGGTGGGTGGTGGTGGTGTGGAGTTGGTGGTGGTGGTGGGGGTTGGTGGTTGTATGTATTGAGGTGGTGGTGGTAGTGGTGGTTGTGGTGGTTGTGGTGGTGGTGTGTGTGTTTATTATTGAGGTGGTGGTGGTAGTGGTGGTGGTGGTGGTGGTGGTGTGTGTTTGTTATTAAGGTGGTGGTGGTGGTGGTGTTGTGTTTGTTATTGAGGTGGTGGTGGTACGTGGTGGTGGTTGTGGTGGTGTGTGTTTGTTATGAGGTGGTGGTGTTAGTTGGTGGTGGTTGTGGTGGTGGTGTGTGTGTTTGTTATTAAGGTGGTGGTGGTAGTGGTGGTGGTTGTGGTGGTGGTGTGTGTGTTTGTTATTGAGGTGATGGTGGTAGTGGTGGTTGTTCTGGTGGTGGTGTGTGTTTGTTATTGAGGTGGTGATGGTGGTGGTATGTGTTGTTGTGGTGGTGGGTCGTCGTTTGGTATGGTGGGAGAGTGTCTCTCTCTGTCTTCTTTCTCTGTCTGTGTGACTCTCTCTCTTGTCTGTATGCATGTCTGTCTCTCTCCCTGCTTGTCTGTGTATCGTCTTCTCTTTCTCTGTCTTGTCTGTCTAAATCTCTCACTCCTCTTTGTCTGTCTGTCTGTCTAGATCTCTCACTCCTCTCTTCTTCTGTCTGTTTGTCTAAATCTTCTCTCCTCATTTGTCTGTCTGTCTGTCTAGATCTCTCACTCCTCTCAGTCTGTCTATCTGTTGTCAAATCTTTCTCTCTCTCTCTCAATTGCTACCGCCATCCCACTGCATACTCACTTGCTATCAAATTACGTCCCCAACCCCCTACCGCCACCACCACACCTTGGTCTTCTCCTCTCCCACAAGCTGAACTTCATGTAAACTGATCATCCTCCTAGCATCATCATTATCTCAGCTCACTTCCGCTTCCGGTGCAGGTGTACCAAGCCCACGTTGTCATGGACAACGCGCTGTTTCTTCCTGATGGGGCGACGCTGACCGATGAAGACAGCCTGTATGGCACGTTAAAGTTCTCACGACAACATAACGACTGTGAGTTGCTCTGCCGATTGTGCAGAAAGTATGTGTTGGTCAGTCACTTTCTTGACTTAGCTTGGTTTGTTGGTTGGTTGTTTGGTTAGTTGGGTGACTGGTTGGTTGGTTGGTTGGCTGGTTGGTTGGTTGGTTGTTGACTGGTTGGTTGTTGGATGGTTGGTTGGTTGTTGGTTTGTGGGTTGGTTTGTTTGTTGGCTGGTTGGCTGGTTGGTTGGCTGGTTTGTAGGTTGGTTGGGTGGATGGTTGTTGGTTAGTTGGTTGGTTGGTTGTTTGTTGGGTGGTTGGCTGGTTGGTTGCTAGATGGCTGGTTGCCAGTTGTTTGGCTGAGTGGTTGGTTGGTTGGCTGGCTGGCTGGCTGCTAGTTGGCTGGTTGGTTAATTGGCTGGTTGTTAGTTGACTGGTTAATTGGCTGGTGGTTGGTTGGTTGCTGGTTGGCTGGTTGATAGTTGGCTAGTTGTTGGCTGGCTAGTTTGTTTGTCAGTTTCGTTCTTGCTTGCGTGCCATCTCGTAGTATTGTTTACGTTTAAAAAGAAAACGAAATACTTTTCAACTATTTTATTTAAAAAAAGAACAAATAGAAAGCTATATATAGTCGATTGGTGGTCTGGAGGTAACGCACCTGTCTAGAAAGCGAAAAGTCCGGGTCGGAAGTGTGCGGTGATTCGAATCTCGTTTGGGCCCGAAACTTTTCTCCCCATCCATAAGACCATGAGTGGTGGTCTGGGCGCTAGTCTTTCGGATGAGACGATAAACCCAGGTCCCGTGTGTTACACAAAATTATTCAGCGCACGTAAAAGAAGCCACGGCAACAAAGAGAGTTGTCCCTGGCAAATTTCTTAGAAAAATGTCACTCTGACAGGGAAACAAATAGAGTTGCAGACCAAAAAAAGGGTGGCGCTGTTCTTGTGGCGACGTGCTCTCCACGGGGAGAGCAGCCCGAATCGGATGAGACTATAAACCGAGGTCCCGTGGTACGTACACACGGAGAACATCTTGCGCACACGTTAAATCCTGTTCCGCTTTTCGTAAGAGTAGGCCATTGTGTGCCGGTAAGAACAGATGACAGAATTTACAAAACCGCATACACACGGGGACTGGATGTCAAAAAGCACATAAGTGCTTATTCCATTATCCTCGATATAAACGAATTTAAAAAATAAATTTCACGCAGAGGAATCTCGTCACTTAAAGTGGTATAAGTGTATGTGTGTGTGTGTGTGTGTGTGTGTGTGTGTGTGTGTGTGTGTGTGTGTGTGTGTGTGTGTGTGTGTGTGTGTGTGTGTGTGTGTGTGCAGTGTACGTGTCTAACGGTCTGTCTGTCTATTTGTGTGCAGTGTACGTTTCTAATGGTCTGTCTGTCTGTCTCTTTGTGTGTGTGTGTGTGTGTGTGTGTGTGTGTGTGTGTGTGTGTGTGTGTGTGCGTATGTGTGGTTGTGTGAGTGAGGGGAGTGTGTTGTGTGTGTGTGTGTGCGTATGTGTGTGGTGTGAGGGGAAGTGATGTGTGTGTGGGGTGTTGTGGTGTGTGTGTGTGCGCGTGTGTGTGCGCGTATGTGTGTGTGAGTGAGTGTGTGTGTGTGTGTGTGTGTGTGTGTGCGCGTATGGGGTGTGTGAGTGAGTGTGTGTGTGTGTGTGTGTGTGTGTGTGCAGTGTACGTTTGTAACGGTCTGTTTATGTTTTGTATGTGTGCGTGTGTGTCTGTGTGTATCTCTGTGTGTGTGTGTGTGTCTGTGTGTGTGTGTTTTGCGTGCGCGCGCGCGCGCGCGCGTGTGTGTGTGTGTGTGCGTGCGTGGTCTCTGTGTGTGTGTGTGCAGTGTACGTTTCAATAGAGTGTGTGTGGTGTGTGTGTGTGTGTGTGTGTGTGTGTGTGTGTGTTGTGTTTGTCCGTCTGTGTGTGTGTGTGTGTGTGGGTTGTGTGTGTGTGTGTGTGTGTGTGTTTGATGAGAAAATCCCATTTTTGTTGACACTGTTAACCAGAGTAATAAAATATTGGCTAAAACTTTTGGATATGCATGATCATAGATATCCCAGACAATGCTAAAAATATGTTGTGTAGACGGGATGAAGCAGGGAGAATAAATTGGGTAACACATGTTAGAAAGATTTTATGCACCCACGGATTTGGTTATTTTGGACAATGCAAAATTGTGGAAATTTCTTCATCCTTCATGAAAAAATTTCCAAATACGAATACAAGATGTGTACCAACAAAAAATGGCATGACTCTCTATCAGCATACCCTGACTACTTAGATTAATCCCCCGATTATTTGAAAGTATGTATGTAGTATGTGTGTGTGTGTGTGTGTGTGCGTGTGTGCCTGTGCGTGTGTATGTGGTGTTGTGTGGGGTGCGGGGTGTGTTGTGTGTGTGTGTGTGGTGTGTGTGTGTGTGTGTGTGTGTGTGTGTGTGTGTGTGTGTGCAGTGTACGTTTCTAACGGAAGAGTAGGGCCCGTGTGGTGCAGCCGAACATTCCCGTGCTGAACGTGTCCTTCACGTCATCGAAACCTCCTCTATTACGTCTACCGTGAACGTCATACAGTGGTGGCGTCACTGCCTAACACCAGGTCCGTTAATTAAAAATTGCCCAACCAGTCGTGTTGTATTAATGTTTCTCTCTCTGTTTTGTCTGTCTTTCTGTGTATCTTTCTTTCTGTCTCTTTTTTCACTCTCTCTCTCCCTGTCTCTGTCCATCTGTCTGTCTCTCTGTGTCTGTGTATCTGCTGTCTCTTTGTCTCTGTCTGTATGTCTCTCTCGTCTCTGTCTGCCGTCTGTCTGTCTCTGTGTCTCTTTCTTCACTCTCTCTTTGTCTTTTGCCCCTGTCTTTTCTGTCTCTCTCTCTCTCTCTCTCTCTCTGTCCATCTGTCTGTCTATCTTTCTATCTCTCTGTCTCTTTCTTCACTCTCTCTAGTCTCTGTCTATCTGTCTGTTCTCTGTCTCTCTCTCTCTGGTCTCTGTCTTCTGTCTGTCTTTCTGTCTCTTTTTTCACTGTCTCTCTCTCTCTATCTGTCTGTCTCTCTGTCTCTCTGTCTCTGTCTATCTGTTTGTCTCTCTGTCTCTTTTTCAGTCTCTTCTTTTGCTCTGTCTAGCTGTCTGTGTCTCTGTCTCTGTCTTCACTGTCTCTCTCTGTCTCTGTTCATCTGTCTATCTCTCTGTGTCTGTCTATCGAACTGAATGTCAAAGTCCTTCGGATGAGACTATAAACCCAGGCCCTGTGTGCGAACGCACGCAGAACATCTTGCGCACACGTTAAATCCTGTTCCGCTTTTCGAAAGAGTAGGCCATTGTGTGCCGGCGGGAACAGATGACAAAATTTACAAAAACGCATACACACGGGGACTGGATGTAAAAAAGCACATGAGTGCTTATTCCATTATCCTCGATATAAAAAAAGTCATCATCATCTATCTGTCTGTCTCTTTGTCTCTTTTTTCTCTTTCTCTCTCTGTCTATCTGTCTGTGTCCCTGTCCCTTTCTTCACTCTCTCTCTCTCGTTCTGTCTGTTTGTCTCTCTGTCTTTGCCCTGTCTGTCCTCTTTTTTTTTAAACTCTGTCCCCTGTCTCTGTCTATCTGTCTGTCTCTCTGTTTCTTTCTTCACTCCCCTCTCTCTCTCTCTCTCCCCTTATCTCCCCCTCTTCTCTCTCTCTCTCTCTCTTCTCTCTTCTCTGTCTGTCTGTCTATCTCTCTAGAGAATCTCTGTCTCTTTTCTCACTCCCCTCTCCCCTCTGTCTATCTGTCTGCCTCTCTCTCTCTGTCTATCTGTCTGTCTCTCTGTCTCTTTCTTCAGTCTCTCTCTCTCTCTGTCTCTCTCAAATCTGTGTGTCTCTCCATCATGGTGTTGTTTTTTGGTTTTTGTTTTTTGACTGTCCTCTTTCCTTCTTTCTCCAACACTAAGACAGCAACTATTGTTCGTTATATGAGCGAAAATGCGTCACGCTGCCGTTAAGCGCCTGACAAGTCAGGCCCGGCGCATCCAACTTCGTCATAAGAGAGAATTGCTATCTTTTAAGTCTTTCTAGAGAAAAAAGGCGGGAGAATGGACCAAGAAGTGCGGAAAATAGACAAGAAGGAGGTGATAGGGAGAAAAAGGAACAAGACAGAAACAAAGAGAAGGATAGAAAAGATGAATTTTCTGCACAGAATTTCCAGAAGGTGGGGATGCTATTTATACTGATAGGCCTCCTCTGGCATCTCCACGGAGGGGGGTGGGGGTGGGGGGTCTGTAGTAACACGGAAACACTGTCACTGAAGGAATCCATTTCTCCTTCTTTTCAAAAAGATGTACAAAAACACTCACTAAAGGAAACCATTTCTCTTTCTTCTTTTGGGGGGAAATGTACAAAAACACTGTCACTGGAAGAAGTCATTTCTCTTTCTTGAATTAATCAGAAAAATGTACGAACATACTTTTACTGAAAGAATCCATTTCTCTTTCTTGAATGGATCAGGAAGATGTGCGAAAATACTTTCACAGAAGTATCCATTTCTTTATCTTGTTCTCAGGAAAATGTATGAAAACACTTTCACCGAAGAAAGCCATTTTTCTTTCTTTTCAAAAAGATGTACAAAAACGCTCACTAAAGGAAACTATTTCTCTTTCTTGTTTTGGGGGAAATGTACAAAAACACTGTCACTGAAGGAAGTCATTTCTTTTCCTTGTTTTTGGGAAGATGTACCAAAATTACTTTCACTGAAAGAAGCCATTTCTCTTTCTTGAATGGATCAGGAAGATGTACGAAAACACTGCCACTGGAGGAAGTCATTTCTCTACCTTGTTTTCGGGAAGATGTGTGAAAATACTTTCACTGAAAAAAAGCCATTTCTCTTTCTTGAATGGATCAGAAAAAATGTACGAGATACTTTTACTGAAGGAATCCATTTCTCTATCTTGTTTTGATCAGACAAATGTACGAAAATACTTTAACTGAAGTATCCCTTTCTTTATCTTGTTTTCAGGAAAATGTATGAAAACACTTTCACCGAAGGAAGCTATTTCTCTTTCTTTTCAAAAAGATGTACAAAAACGCTCACTAAAGGAAACCATTTCTCTTTCTTGTTTTGGGGGAAATGTACAAAAACACTGTCACTGAATGAAGTCATTTCTCTAGATTGTTTTTGGGAAGATGTACCAAAATTACTTTCACTGAAAGCAGCCATTTCTCTTTCTGGAATTGATCAGGAAAATTTAAGAAATACTTTTACTGAAGGAATCCATTTCTCTATCGTGTTTTCAGGAAAGGTAAAGAAAACACTTTCACTGATGGGAAATAATTTCCTCTTCTTTTCAGAAAGATGTACAAAAAGACTTTTTACTGAAATAAGCCATTTCTCTTTCTTTATTTTGGGGAAAATGTACGAAAATACTTTTACTGAAAGAAGGCAATTTTCTTTCTTGAATTGGTCAGGAAGATGTGCGAAAACACTTTCACTGAAAGAAAGCCATTTGTCTCTCTCTCTATCTTGTTTTCAGGAAAGTGTACAAAAACACTCTCACTGAAAGTATTCATTTCTGTATCTTGTTTATCAGGAAAATATCCCAAAAACACTTTCACTGAAAGAAACCATTTTCTCTCTCTCTCTCTTGTTTTCAGAAAAGTGTATAAAAACACTTTCACTGATGGAAGATGTACGAAAACACTCTCACTGAAGTATTCATTTCTGTATCTTGTTTATAAGGAAAATGTACAATAACACTCTTACTGAGAAGTATTCATTTCTGTATCTTGTTTATCAGGAAAATGTACAAAAACACTCTCACTGAAGTATTCATTTCTGTATCTTGTTTATCAGGAAAATGTACAAAAACACTCTCACTGAAAGAAAGCCATTTCTCTCTCTCTCTTGTTTTCAGGAAAGTGTACAAAAACACTCTCACTGAAAGAAGCCATTTTCTTTCTTTTCAGGAAAATGTACGAAAAGACTGTCACTGAAAGAAGCCATCTTTCTTGAATTAATCAGGAAAAATATTACAAAAACACTTTCACTGAAAGAAAGCCATTCTCTCTCTCTCTCTCTCTCTCTCTCTCGCTCTCTCTCTCTCTCTCTCTCTCTTCCTCTCTCTCTCTCTCTCTCTCTCTCTCTTCTCTCTTCTTGTTTTCAGGGAAAGTGTACAAAAATATTCTCACTGAAGTAATTCATTTCTGTATCTTGTTTATCAGGAAAATGCACAAAAACACTCTCACTGAAGTATTCATTTCTGTAGCTTGTTATCAGGAAAATGCACAAAAACACTCTCACTGAAGTATTCATTTCTGTATCTTGTTTATCAGGAAAAATGTACAAAATACGGTAACTCAAAGAAACCATTTCTCTCTCTTGTCTTAATCAGGAAGATGTACAAAAAATAGTTTCACTAAAGGAATCCATTTCTCTATCTTGTTTTCAGGAAAGTGTATGAAAACACTTTCACTGATGGAAGTAATTCCTCTTCTTTTCAGAAAGATGTACAAAAAGACTTTCACTGAAAAAAGCCATTTCTCTTTCTTGATTTTGGGAAGATGTACAAAAAACTCGCACTCGCTTTCCCCAGCCAAGTTAAGCAGCGTCGAGCGTGGTTACCAGTTGGATGGGTGACCGTTTGTGCGCCTTGGCTTCAGTATAGTTCCCCCATTTCACCATTTCACCCAGCTGTAAATGGGTACCTGCCCTCTTTAGGGTCAGGGAAGGTAAAGCAGCGAGGGAGAGGAGATGGGCGCCGCCCTCAATATGCTGGCCCTAGAGAAGTGAGGTCTCTGACGCCTCGCTCCCCTACGACCTTATAGGTTATGGGACACCTTTACCTTTTTTTTTTTTTTACAAAAAAACCTTTTACTAAAGGAATGTTTCTCTTTCTCCTTCTTAGGATGATGTACACAAATACTTTCACTGATGGAAGTAATTTCTCTTTCCTGATTTAAGGAAGATGTACGAACATACTTTTACTGAAAGAAGCCATTTCTCTTTCTCCTTTTTAGGAAATGTACGAAAACACTTTTACTGAAAGTATCCATTCCTCCCTCTCTTGTTTTTCAGGAAAATGTCCCTCAAAAAAACACTGTCACTGAAGGCAGCCATTGGTTTTCTCTGGTCTGGTCTTGTCTTGTTGTTCAGGAAGATGTCTGAACTGCTGACCACACTGCCCGCTGACGTGCTGAGGATTCTGAAGGGGGCTGACCAGCAAGTGACCGTGTTTGTTCCCACTGACCAGGCCTTTGCCAAACTGCCGGACACTGTCCTCTCCCGCCTGTCAACTGACCTGACTGAACTGACTCAGGTGAGAGAGAAGGGAGGGAGGGAGGGAGAGAAGGAGAGGGAGGGAGAGGGTAGAGAGAGAGAGGGGGGAGAGAGAGGGAGAGAGGGAGAGGGGGGAGAGGGAGAGGGGGGAGAGAGAGGGAGAGAGAGAGGGGAGGAGAGAGGGAGAGGGGAGGAGAGAGAGAGGGGGAAATGAGAGAGAGGGGGGGGGGAGGAAGGGTGAAGGGAGAGAGAGGTAATTTTTTCTTATTTTAATTTTTATTTATTCTTTTATATCGAGGATAATGGAATAAGCACTTATGTGCTTTTTTTTTTTACATCCAGTCCCCGTGTGGAGAGAGAGAGGTGGAGGGTGAGAGAGAGGGAGGGGAAGGGAGGATGGAGAGAATGAGGGAAAGAGGGAGAAGGAGGGAGAGAGAGGGGGAAATGAGAGAGAGAGGGGGGGGGGAGGGTGAAGGGAGAGAGAGGTAATTTTTTCTTATTTTAATTTATATTTTATTCTTTTATATCGAGGATAATGGAATAAGCACTGCTGTGCTTTCTTTTACATCCAGTCCCCGTGTGGAGAGAGAGAGCGAGAGAGAGAGATAGAGAGAGAGAGAGATGGACGGGGAGGGGGAGGGAGGGGGAAGGGAGGATTGAGCGAAAGAGCGAAAAGGGGAGAGGGAGGGAGAGAGAGAGGAGGGGAATGAGAGAGAGAGAGAAAGAGAGGGGCAGGGTGAAGGGAGAGAGATAGATTTTTTTTAATTTTAATTTTTTTTATTTTATTCTTTTATATCGAGGATAATGGAATGAGCACTTGTGTGCTTTTTTTTACATCTAGTCCCCGTGTGGAGAAAGAGAGAGAGAGAGAGTGAGAGAGAGAGAGAGAGAGAGTGAGAGAGAGAGAGAGAGAGAGAGTGAGAGAGAGAGAGAGGTGGAGGGTGAGAGAGAGGGACGGGGAAGGGAGGATGGAGAGAAAGAGGGAAAGAGGGAGAAGGAGGGAGAGAGAGGAGGGGGGACAGGGTGAAGGGAGAGAGAGGTAATTTTTTTTTTTATTATTCTTTTATATCGAGGATAATGGAATAAGCACTTCTGTGCTTTTTTTTACATCCAGTCCCCGTGTGGAGAGAGAGAAGAGGAGAGAGAGAGAGAGAGAGAGAGAGAGAGAGAGGGAGGAGGAGATGGACGGAGAGGGAGAGGGAGGGGAAGGGAGGATGGAGTGAAAGAGGGGAAAGAGGAGAAGGGAGGGAGAGAGAGAGGGGAAATGAGAGAGAGAGAAATGGGGACAGGGTGAAAAGGAAGAGAGGTAGAGAGAGAGAGAGAGGGGGAGAGAGAGGGAGAGGGTTGAAGGAGGGGGAGAGAGAGAGCGAGAGCGAGAGAGACAGACAGACAGAGGGAGAAGGAGGAGGAGAGAGAGGAGGGGAGGGGGAGAGAGGGGGGTTTGGAGCGGGAGAGAGGGGGTGTGGATGAGAGAGACAGAGAGAAGGGGTTGAGGGAGAAAAAGAAAGGTATGGAAGGAGTGAGAGAGAGAGAGGGGGAGCGGGAGAGAGAGAGAGAGAGAGAGAGAAGAGAGAGAGAGAGAGAGAGAGAAAGATGAAAGGAGAGAGAGGGGGGAAGGAGGGAAAGGGGTTGAGGGAGAGAAAGATAGGTATGGAAGGAGTAGAGAGAGAGAGAGGGAGAGAGAGAGAGAGAAAGAGAGAAGGAGCGGGGATAAAGGTAGAGAGAAAGAACGATGAAAGGAGAGAGAGGGGGAGGGAGGGAAGGAGGTTGAGGTAGATAAAGAGAGGAATGTGTGCGTGTGTGAGTGAGAGAGGGAGAGGGGGGAGAGGGGGAGAGAGAGGGGAGGATGGAGGGAGAGAGAGATGGGGGTATAAAGGGAAAGAAACAGAGAGAAAGAGAGAGACAGAGAGAGAGAGACAGACAGAGAGACAGGCAGAAAGACTGAAGGACAGACAGACAGACAGAAAGACAGACAGTCAGACAGACAATCAGAAAGACAGACAGTCAGTCAGACAGACAATCAGACAGAGGGACATACAAACAGACAGACAAACAGACAGACAATCAGACAGACAGACAGTCACACAGACGGTCAGACAAAATTAGAGATAAATAGACAGACAGATACATAGATGACGTTATCCACACAGAGGAACTGAAAATGCCTAGGATATATACACGTTTTGTAACAACAACAATATTGTGATGATCGTGTGCATTGTGCATCAGGTCATCCTGACTCACGTGATCAGTGACGTCACCTATGACGTATCAGCCCTGTCAAAGCTGAGCAAAGTGATGAACATGAATGGTACAGATATTGACATCCGACTGTTAGGGAATGGTAAGTATGAAAATAAAATATTGGATTTTTTTGGTTGTTGTTATATATCTTCTGGTTCATTTTGTTGTAGCTGTTGCTGATATTGTTGCTGTTTCTTTTGCTGGTGTTCTTGTTGTAGCTAGCTGTTGTTGTTGTTTTTGTCAATAAATGGTACAGATATTTGTGTCAGACTGTATGCAGATGTTCAGTATGAGAATAAAAGTCATGTCTGTGATTGTTGCTATATCCTCTTGCTTATGTTCTTGCTGTTGTTGGTGTTGTTGTTGTTATTGAAGATGATGTTGTGGTTGTTGTTCTTGATGTTGTTGTTCTTGATGTTGTTGCTGTTGTTGTTTTCGTCATGGTTAATGCATGATGCAGATAATGACATCAGAATTTATGGAGATGATCAGTATGAGAATAAAATTGATGTCTGCAGTTTTTGTCATAATCCTTTTGTTTATTTTGTTGTTATTTTTGTTTATTGTTTGCTGTTGTTGTGGTGGTGGTTGTTATTGTTGTTGTTGTCGTCAATAAATGGTGCAGATATTAATAATAATAATAATAATACTAATGTATGGAATTTATATAGCGCTGAATCTTGTAAAGCAACAAATCAAAGCGCTCAGATTTTATTTCATACCACTTTAAGTCACGGCAGATTTCTCTCCGTGAAATTCGGGCTGCTCTCCCCGGGGAGAGCGGGAGAACGCGTCGCCACTTAGCGCTGCGCCACCCTTTCATCCTTTTTTTTGTTTTTTTTTGTTTTTGCTGCAGCTGTATTTGTTTCCCTATCAGAGTGGCTTTTTTCTAAGAATTTTGCCAGGGACAACTCTCTTGTTGCCGTGGGTTTTTTTTACGTGCGCTAAATAATTACGTGTAACACACGGAACCTCGGTTTATCGTCTCATCCGAAAGACTAGCGCCCAGACCACCACTCATGGTCTAATGGATGGGGGAAAAATTTCCGGTCCAAACGGGGTACGAACCGCCGCACACTTCAGACCCGGACTTTTCGCTTTCTAGACAGGCGCGTTACCTCTAGACCACCGATCCACCATATTGGCATCAGACTGTATGGTGATAGTAAGTATGGGAATAAAAACCATGTTTGTGATTGCGCTATATAAATTCCATACATTAGTATTATTATTATTATTATTATTATTATTATTATTATTATTATTATTATTATTATTATTGTCATTATAATTATGCTCTTGCTTATTTTGTTGTTGTGGCTGTAGCTGCTGTTATTGGCATTACATGATACAGATATTGGCCTTAGACAGTGTGATGATTGTCAGAATAAGAACACTAGTCATGTCTTTGATTGTTGTTGTATCCTCTGATTTATTATTTTGATGTTGTTGTTACTTTTGTTGTTGGTTTTTGTTGTTGTTGTTCGTAAATGATATGGATATTGACATCAGACAGTATAGAGATGGTTAGTATGAAACAAAACAAAAATCATATATGTCATTGTCGTTTTAACCTCTGATTTTTTTGTCACTGAGAAGAAGAAGAAGAAGAATAGCAAAAAAGAATAAGTTAAAGATATGGGAAGAGGAAAAGTAGAAGAAGAAGAAGAATAGCATTGAAGAATCGCAAAGATGGAAGAGACGAAGAATAAGAACAATTGCGAAGAAGAAGAAAAAGAAATGCAAAGAAGAATTGCAAATAAGAATTGCGAAGATTTGCAAAGAAGAAGAAGAATTGCAAATAATTGGAAATAATTGTGAAAAAGGAGAACTAGGAAGAAGAAGAATTGCAAAGAAGAAGAATTGCAAAGAAGAAGAAGAATTGCAAAGAAAAAGAATTGCAAAAAGGAAAAATTGTAAAGAAGAAGAAGCAGAATTGCAAAGAATTGTGAAGAAGAAGACTTTCTGCCAAAAAAGGAAAGGAGAGAAAAACAATCAACGGAAAGAGCAATAACACACACACACACACACACAAAAACACACAAGTATGCTCTAGCACACACACATATGCATGTGCACACGCACGCACACACATACGCACGTACGTACACACACAAGCACACGTACACAAGTATGCTCAAACACACACACAGAAACACGCATACGAACACGTACACACACACAAACACGCGCGCGCGCGCGCGAAAACACAAACAAAACATCTGCTTCTCTTCTTTTCTCCCTGTCTTCTTCGCAACTCTTCTTCTTATTCTTCGTCTGTTCCATCTTTTCGATTCTTCAATGCTATTCTTTTTCTTTCTCTACTCGTCCTCCTCCCACATCTTTAACTTTTTTTTTGTTGTTACTCTTCTTGTTCTTCTCTTCCTCGTCCTCCTCCTTCTTTTAAAAAACAACAACTCTGTAAGAAATCATTGAGGCAATATTATTTGTTTAACGTTTTTACGTGAGCTTGTTTGGAGTGTTAGTTTCTTTTGTTTTGTTTTGTATATATATTTTTTCTGTAGGTTTTTGTCGTGTTTTGTTTTTCTTTTTTTTAAAAATCTTATGTTATTCTGCCTTTGTTCGCATTCTATTTTTTCTTCTTTGTGGTTCTATTTTTTTCTGTTTGACATCGGTTCTTTGAAAGTGTTTATGCGGGTACTTGCAGGATTTCCTCGTCTCATTTAGTTCTCTCCCTTGGTTTCTCTTTCTTTTTCTTCTCGTTCATTTCTCTCCCTTGGTTTTTCTTTCTTTCGTTCTCGTTTTGTTCTCTCCCTTGGTTTCTCTTTTTCTTTGGTTTGTTTTTTTTAGTTTCAGTTTTTGTTGTTGTTACTTTTGTTTGTTTGCTTTTTGTTTATTTGTTGTTGTTTTGGGGGGTTGTTTTGTTTTTACAGTTTTCTGTGTTTCGGTTGACCTCTTTTTATCATCCATTCTCTTTGCAGCATAAACTTACAGAAGATTTTATATATATATATATAAATAAATATATATAGATATATATATATATATATATATATATATATATATATGTGTGTGTGTGTGTGTGTGTGTTATTTTGGGGGGAAGGGGGTTTGTTTTATGGTGGTGGTTGTTTTAGTTTTAGTTTTCTGTTGTTTTTGTTTTTATTTTTTCTAGGAGGGATTTTCATTCTCCCACATTTTTTTTAACATTTCTTTTCTTTATCCGTGCTGTTGTACTCCACGCAGTGATCTCACACAAACACGATGAAACTGTAAACAGACGTAGGATACTTGTTCTGCAGATATGTCTATGTGGACTTTGCGAAACTGTTTTTGTTAGTATGAGGACAATAATACGATGAAATTGTAACGGACGTAATGATTATGTTAAGTCCGCGTGATTGCTCGTGTGGACTTCGCAAAATAGTTAAGTTATTTTGATTTTCGCTTTTTAAAGTTTTTTAACGATCACGGTTAATGTGGTAAAATGGACGGACTTACGAGCTCTGTGCGGTTTAACCTTATTTGGTTTGATGTGTTTGTTGAATCATGATGGTATGTGTATATATTGCGTTTATTTAGTTATTTGGGGGTGGTTTTTTTACTTCGAGAATAATGAAATAAGTACACATGTGTGGGTTTTTTTTACATCCAGTACCCGTGTGTATGCAGTTTTGTAAATTTTTGTCATCCGTTCCCACCGGCAAACAATGGCCTACTCTTCCTAAAAGCGAAACAGGATTTAACGTGTGCGCAAGATGTTCTGCGTGCGTTCGCACACGGGGCCTCGGTTTATAGTCTCATCCGAAAGACTTTTGGGGAGAGTGGAGTCTGCACTGATGTTAACTCCAGGGGGGAAATATCCACTTGAACGGGAATCGAACCCGGGTCGTCAGATTGCGAGCGCAATGTTCTGACCACTAGGCTATCCCGTCCCCGCAGACGTCCATCTGCCTAAAGAAGTAAGCCTTTTGCTCGCTAGTTCGTTCATTCATTCAGTCAGTCAGTCAGTCAGTCGCTCAGTCAGTCAGTCAGTCAGTCATGTATTCATTAGTTCGTTCATTCATTAATGCATGTATTCATTCACTCTTTTACTCGGTATTTCTTTATTCATTTTTCCCCATTTGCTCGTTCGTTCGTTCATTCATTCAATTATTCATTCATTCATTCGTTCATTCATTCACTCATTCATTCACTCATTCATTCATTCATTCATTCATCCACTCACTCACTCATTCATTCATTCATTCATTAACTCACTTACTCACTCACTCATTCATTCCCTCATTCCCTCATTCATTCATTCATTCATTCACTCTCTTATTCATTAACTCATTCATTCATTCATTCACACATTCATTCACTCATTCAGTCATTCATTCATTCACTCACTCATTCATTCACTCACTCACTTATTCATTAGCTCATCCATTCATTCATTCATTCCCTCATTCCCTCATTCACTCATTCACACACTCTTTCATTCATTCATTAACTCACTCATTCATTCATTTACTCATTCACATTCACTCCTTCAGTGCTTATTCCATCAATTATCCTCGATATAAAAGAATAAACACATAAATAAAAAACATTAAAAAAAACCTCTTTCACTTCTTTGTTTTCCCTTCCTTTTCCTTCTCTTTCTTTTTTAAAAAAAAATTCAGACGTATACCTGGAGTGGGGAGGCGTGAGGGCTCAGGTGAGGGAGGTGGACCTGGGAGTGACCAATGGCATTGTTCACCTGCTGGACACTGTCCTGTTGACCAGCCAGGTCACTGTGTGGCAGACCATCAGCCAGCTGTCCGAGCTGAGGTCCAGTCTTTGTTCGACGCCTTTGCTGTGCTTCCTCCTTTTTCTCTCTGTGTTTGTTGGGTGGGGATGTCCGATGATTGTGTGTGTGTGTGTGTGTGTGTGTGTGTGTGTGTGATGTGGTGTGTGTGGGTGTGGGGGGACTGGTGTGTGTTTGTGGTGGGGGGAGGGGTGTGGTGGTGTTGGTGTGTGGGGGGAGGGTGGGTGCGTGTGGTTGTGTGTGTGTAGGTGTGTGTGTATGGGTGTGTGGTGTGGGGGGTGTGTGAGTGTGTGTGTGTGGTGTGTAGTGTGGGGTAGTGTGTGTTTGTGTGGTGTGTAGGGTGTGTGTAGGGGTTTGAGGGTGTGGTGTGTGTGTATGTATGTGTGTGTATGGGTGTGTGTGGGTAGTGTGTATGTATGTGTGTGTAGTGTGTAGTGTGTGTAGTGTGTGTATTGTGTGTGTTATATGTGTGTGTTAGTGTGTGTGTATGTGTTGTATGTGTGTGTGTGTGTGTGGTAGTGTGTGTGTGTAGGGTGGAGGTGGTAGTGGGTTTGGGGTATGTGTGTGTATTTTGTATGTGTGTAGGGTGGGAGGGTGCGGTGGGTTGGGGATATGTGTGTATGTGTATGTGTGTAGGGTGGGAGGGTGCGGTGGTTGGGGATATGTGTGTATGTGTATGTGGTGAGGGTGGGTGGGTGCGGTGGGTTGGGGATTGGTGTTATGTGTATGTGTGTTAGGGTGGGAGGGTGCGGTGGGTTGGGGATATGTGTGTATGTGTATTGTGTGTAGGGTGGAGGGTGCGGTGGGTTGGGGATATGTGTGTATGTGTGGTGTGTGTAGGGGTGTTTGTGTTTGTGTATGTGTGTGTGCGTAGGGGGGAGGGGCAGTGGGGGTGTGTGTATGTCTGAGTGTAGGGGGGGAGGGTGCGGTGGGGCGTGTGTGTGTATGTTTGTCAGTGGGGGGATGGTGGTGCGGTGGGGTGTGTGGGAGGAGTAAGGGGTGGGGGTGGGAGTTGATGGTGGTGGTGGGGTGGGGGTTGGTGTGTGTGTTGGGGGTGTGGGGGTATGTGTGTGTAGGGGGGGGAGGATGTAGGTGTGTGTGACAGGTGTGTGTGTGTGTATGTGTGTGTCTGTGTGTGTGTGTGCGTGCGTCGTCGTCATCGCCGTTATTGTCATCATCATAATCCCCATCCCCATCCCCATCCCCATCACCATCCCCATCATCATCATCACCATCATCATCATCATCATCATCATCATCATCATCATTTTCTTCTTCCTCTTCTTCTTCTTCACCACCACCACCACCACCACCACCACCATCATCATCATCATCATCATCATCATCATCATCATCATCATCTTCTTCTTCTTCTTCTTCTTCTTCTTCTTCTTCACCATCATCATCATCATCATCATCATCATCATCATCATCATTATTTACTGATTCTTTTCATTAACAAAATATATACTATCCCACACTGCAGTGGCATAAAGGAAGTGATTCAAGAGTTCCCGGATGTGGTGCAGCGGTTGTCGGCCCACGACGGTCACGTGACAGCCTTCCTTCCGGGAAAAATGGCGGTGTCACGTGCCTCCCAGCACCTCTATGATTGGCTGGATACCATGCCTGAGCGTGTGCATAATGTGAGTGAAGTTATATGTAGTTAAATTAAAGGAGACGGGATAGCTCAGTGGTCAGGGCACTCGCTTTCCCCCAAGCCAAGATTAAGCAGCATCGAGCGTGGTTACCAGTTGGATGAGAGACCGTTTGCGTGCTTTGGCTTTAGTACAGTCCCCCAGTTCACCCAGCTGTAAATGGGTACCTGCCCCTTTAGGGTCAGAGAAGGCAAAACAGCGAGGGAAAGGAGGAGATGGGCGCCGTTCTCAGTATGCTGGCCCTAGAGAAGTGAGGTCTCTGACGCCTCGCTCCCCTACGACCACTAAGGTTGTGGGACACCTTTACCTTTACCTTATAGTGAAATTATAGTATTGGTCAAGTAGTTTTTGTTCCTAGATAGATGGCTTGATGAAACAAGTAGATGCTTTGCTTATTCGATGTACCATCTGGAAACAAAAATTTGATTTGAATTCCACTTATATCCATCCAACTTGGTGGCTTGCTTGATTGACTGGCGGGTTAGTCGAGGGGTGAGTGGGGTTTTGGTTGGATGTTTACTTACTTAGTCGATTAAATGGCTGTAGGCGAATTGGTTGGTTGGTTGGATGGCTGGTAGGTTGGTTGGTTGGTTGGTTTAAACAAAATTTTTTTCAGAAAAAAATGATTATACACAGTTATAATAGATCACCAACAAGTAAAAACCTTATAGTACGCTCAACAACAACAAAAACAACGAGAGGTTCAGCCTTTACATTGGGCATCTGGTAAACATCAATAATTATTATTTATTCAAATTTGTTTCAACTTTGTCAATTAGTTGGTTACATAACCTGTACACTCCTTCACGTTCCCTCCGCTCTGCTGCAGATACCTTGGGCCTTTGAATACCTAGATTCAACCAATTCACTGTTGGCCGCCGCTCTTTCTCTATTTCGGGTCCATCGACCTGGAATGAGCTCCCTCTCTCTCTTCGCCAGGAACCTAGATATGACACTTTAAAATCCAGCCTCAAGAGATATTTATTTAAAACCTAAGATTTCCCCCCTCCTGTTTCATATCAGAACTATCCCACCTTCACTAACGCATGTCCTATCACCCTGCTAAAGTATACGACCTGTGTGAGTGTGTGTGTATGTGTGTGCTTTTGAAAAACATTTGACTATTGAAATTTTATTTCATAGATTTTGTCTACAGCGCACCATGTTTGTAATATCTGTTTGTTTAAACTATTGATTATTTATCATTGATTGCATGACTGTGTAAGATTAGGTTGAATGCATGCGCTTTGATTTGTCTTTGCAAGACATAGCGCTATATAAGTTCCATTTATTATTATTATTATTATTATTTATTATTATTATTATATTGAACTATCCGCTTATTTCTTCATTTATGTACTTTTTCTCGTGAGGATGGCGGGAGCCTGTCACTATAAACAGCATCCCCACCTTCTTGAAAAATTCTGAGCTAGAAATTTCCTCTTTTTCTTGTATCCCTTAGTTTGTTCCTGCCTTGTTCCTTTTCTTCCTGTCACCTCCCTCGTGTCTATTTTCTGTCTTCTTGGTCTACTATGCTTCCTTTTATTTTATGTATTTATTTATCTATATATACCACTATAAGTCACGGCAAATTACACTGCGGCGAGAGCACGTCGCCACAAGAGCAGCGCCACCTTTTTTTTTCTTTTTTCCTGTCTGCAACAGTATTTGTTTTCCTATCAGAGTGCCTTTTTAATACATAATTTTGCCAGGGATAACTCTCTTGTTGCCGTGGATTCTTTTACGTGCGCTAAATAATTACGTGAAACACACGGGGACCTCGGTTTTATCGTCTCATCCGAAAGACTAGCGCCCAGACCACCACTCATGATCTAATGGATGGGGAAAAAAGTTTCGGGTCCAAACGGGATTCGAACCACCGCACACTTCCGACCCGGACTTTTCGCTTTCTAGACAGGCGCGTTACCTCTAGACCACCGATCCACCTCAGAAAGAGCAGAAAGACTTAAAAGATTTATAACAGTTTTCATTCACGCAAAAGTAGAGGGTGTTGAGTCTGATTTGTCAGAGAGTTTAAAGGCAACGTAACACATTTTCCTTTATATGACAGACAAGAACAGGTGCTGTGTGAGTATTCAAGAAACAAGAGGAATTTCTTCAATCCTTTCTTTCTTTACTTTCTTTTTTTCCTTTCTTTCTTTTTTGCTTTCTTTCGTTTTCTCGTTCTTTCATATTTTTTCTTTTTTTCTTTCTTTTTTTTCCTTTCTTTTTTCTTTCTTTTCTTTCTTTTCTTTCTTTTATTTCTTTCTTTTTTTCTTTTTTTTAGTTCTTTCTTTTCTTTCTTTCCTTCTTTTCTTTCTTTCTTTTCTTCTTTCGTTTTTCTGTCTTTCTTTCTTTCTTTCTTTCTTTCTTTCTTTCTTTTCTTTAATTCTTCCTTCCTTTCTTTCGTTCATTCCTTCTTTCTTTCTTTTTTCTTTCTTTCTTTTTTCTTTCTTTCTTTTCTTCTTTCTTTCTTTTCTTCCTTCTCTCTTCTTTTTTCTTTCTTCTTTTCTTTTTTTTTTCTTTCTTTCTTTCTTTTTCTTTCTTTTTTTCTTTCTTTCTTTCTTTTATTCTTTCTTTCTTTCTTACTTTCTCTCTTTCTTTTTTTCTTTCTTTCTTTTTTTTCTGTTTTCTTTCTTTCTTTCTTATTTTTCTTTTCTTTCTTTTTTTCTTTCTTTCATTCTTTTTTTTTCTTTTTTTCATTCTTTCTTTCTTTCTTTCTTTCTTTCATTTCCTTCCTTCTTTCTTTCTTTCTTTCATTCTTTCTCTTTTTTCTTTTCTTTCATTCTTTCTTTCTTTCTTTCGTTTTTTCTTTCTTGTTTACTTTCTTTCATTTTTTTTTTCTTTTTTTTTTTTTTTTCTTTCTTTCTTTTGTTCTTTTTTTCTTTCTTTCATTCTTTCTTTTTTCCTTTCTTTATTTCTTTCTTTCTTTCATTCTTTCTTTCTTCCTGTTTTCCTTTCTTCCTTTTTCCCTTTTTTCTTTCTTTCTTTTCTTTCTTTTTTTTCTTTCTTTTCTGTCATTCTATTCTTTCTTTCTTCTCTTTCTTTCTTTCTTTCTTCCTTTCTTTCATTTTTTCTTTCTTTCATTTGTTTTCTTTCTTTTCTTCTTCTTTTCTTTCTCTTCCTTTCTTTCTTCTTTCCTTCTTTTCTTTCTTTTTTTTCTTTCTCTCTTCCTTTCTTTCTTTTCTTTCTTTTTTTTTTTCTTTCTTTCTTTCTTTTCTTTCTTCTTTCTTCCTTTTTACCCTTTTTTCTTTCTTTATTTATTTCTCTCCTCATTCATTTCTGTCTGGTCTAGGCCAAAAGCTGTGTCAGTTATTGGTAAGGTAAAGGTAAAAGAGTCCCATAACCTATAAGGTCGTAGGGGAGCGAGGCGTCAGAGACCTCACTTCTCTAGGGCCAGCATATTGAGGGCGGCGCCCATCTCCTCTCCCTCGCTGCTTTACCTTCCCTGACCCTAAAGAGGGCAGGTACCCATTTACAGCTGGGTGAACTGGGGGGAACTGTACTGAAGCCAAGGCGCGCAAACGGTCACCCATCCAAGTGGTAGCCACGCTCGACGCTGCTTAATTTGGCTGGGGGAAAGCGAGTGCTCCGACCACTGAGCTATCCCGTCCCCGTCTCAGTTATTGATGTCAGCTAATTGCCAAGGCCTACAACTAAAATGTTGTTATGTTGTAAAATGTTGTGTTGAGATTGCCTTCAGCCATGACAAGCTCTTATCATAACAACCTGCACTCTATATTAAGAAGAAACATTATCTGAAGTCGGAGTATGGCTGCCTATATGGCGATGTACTTGAAAGCAGTCATACACGCAACACTTCTCATCGTGTGTGTACTTCCTATCTCAACAGTGATTCCCAGGTGGGATGATGAGTGAGTCAAGAGTGTATGTTCTGGGTGACCCCTAGAGAGTTAAGCTAGGGAACGCGTAACGACATTTATCTATTTATTTACTCATCGATTCATTTGCTTTATGATGTCTTCATTTGTATATTGTTGATTGATTGAATGAATAATTGATTTATTTATTTATCTAAATTATCTATTTATTACTCAGTGGTCGGAGCACTCGCTTTTCTCCAAGTTAAGGTTAAGCAGCGTCGAGCGTGGTCACCACTTGGATGGGTGACTGTTTGCGCGCCTTGGCTTCTGTACAGATCCCCAGTTCACCCAGCTGTACATGGGTACCTGCCCTCTTTAGTGTCAGGTAAGGTAAAGCAGCGAGGGAGAGGAGATGGGCACCACCCTAAATATGCTGGCCCCTATTGTAATTGTCCTTCATGGGATGATTAAAGTGTTTTTGACTTGACATGGCTTGACCTAGAGAAGCTGAGGTCTCTGATGCTTCGCCCCCTTACATCCTTAAAGGTTATGGGACACCTTTACCTTTTTTACTTTAATTGTTTATCTATCTATCTATCTATCTATCTATCTATCTATCTATCTATCTATCTATCTATCTATCTATCTGTCTATCTATCTATCTATCTATCTATCTATCTCTCTCTCTCTCTCTCTCTATCTATCAATCTATCTATCAATCTATCTATCAATCAATCTATCTATCTATCTATCTATCTATCTATCTATCTATATATATATATATATATATATATATATATATATATATATATATATATATATATATATATATATATATATATCTATATATCTGTTCTATCATTTCTTGACATTGCAGGCCACTCTGGGTCACATCAGCACGTCCAGTGTCAACATCGATCACGTGACCTCTCCTACCATTCTGACCACACTGGCCTCTGTACCTGTCATCATAACCACAGATCCTGAAAGTCAAGGTCTCTTGTCTTGTCCTGTCTTGTCCTGTCTTGTCTTGTCGTGTCTTGTCCTGTCTTGTCTTGTCCTGTCCTGTCCTGTTCTGTCTTGTCTTGTCTTGTCCTGTCCTGTCCTGTCTTGTTCTGTCTCGTCTTGTCTTGTCTTGTCTTGTCTTGTCTTGTGACCACACTGGCTGCTGTCTCTGTCATCATCACCACAGATCCTGTAAGTCAAGGTCTGTTGTCCTATCGTGTACTGTTGTGTCCTGTCCTGTCCTGTCCTGTCCTTTTCTGTCTTGTCTTGTCTTGTCTTGCCTTGTCTTGTCTTGTCTTGTCTTGCCTTGTCTTGTCTTGTTCTAACTTGACTTGTCCTAACTTGTCTTGTCCTAACTTGTCTTCTCCTAACTTGTCTTGTCCTAACTTGACTTGTCCTGTCCTAACTTGTCTTGTCCTAGCTTGACTTGTCCTAACTTGTCTTGTCTGAAGTTGTTTTGTCCTAACTTGTCTTGTCTTAAGTTGTCTTGTCCTAACTTGTCTTGTCTTAAGTTGTCTTGTCCTAACTTGTCTTGTCCTAACTTGCCTTGTCTTGTCTTACCTTGTC
>CM054164.1:23305744-23325744 GCA_028751875.1 Rapana venosa
TATCTTGTATTTTTTTATTCACATTATTATTTTGTTTTATTTTATTTTTGTTGTTGTTGAAAACTCTTATTCGAAGAAAAACCACGTGTGTGGTATCTTCAGTTTAACGTCTATTCATATTTAGTGATTTTAGACGGGATGATGATGATGTGTGTGGTGTGTGGTGTGGTGTGGGGTGTGTTGTGTTGTTGTGTGTGTGTGTGTGTGTGTGTTGTGTTGTGTGTGTGTGTGTTGTGTGTATGTGTGTGTGTGTGTTGTGTGTGTGTTGTGTATGTGTGTTGTGTGTGTATGTGTACTGGTGGTGTGTGTATGTGTGTGTGCTTGTGTGTGTGTGAGTGTGTGTGTGTGTGTGTGTGTGTGTGTGTGTGTGGTGTGTGTTTGTGTATGTGTTTGTGTGTGTTTGTGTGTGTGTATGTGTGTGTGCTTGTGTGTGTGTGGTATGTGTGTATATGTGTACGTGTGTGTATGTGTGTGTGTGCTTGTGTGTGAATGTTTGTATATGTGTGTGTGTATGTGTGTGTTATGTGTGTGTGGTTGTGTGTGTGTGTGTATGTGTGTTGTGCTTGTGTGTGTGTGTGTGTGTGTGTGTGTGTGTGTGTGTGTGTGTGTTGTGTGTGTGTGTGTGTGTGTGTGTGTTGTGTGTTGTGTGTGTGTTTGTGGTGTGTGTGTGTGTGTGTGTTGTTGTTGTTGTTGTTGTTGTTGATGTTTCTTCGCTTTAACGTCCTTCGACTTTAAGTGATATTAGACGATAGGGGAAAGGATCATGGAAATGTAAATGTGTGTGTGTGTGTGTGTGTGTGTGTGTTTGTGTTGTGTGTATGTGTGTGTGTGTGTGTGTGTGTGTGGTTGTGTGTGTTTGTGTGTGTGTGTGTGGTTGTGTGTGTTTGTGTGTGTGTGTATATGTGTGTGTGTGGTTGTGTGTGTGTGTGTGTGTGTGTGTGTGTGTGTGTGTGTGTGTGTGTGTGTGTGTGCGTGCGCGCGCTCGCGCTTTCGTTCGTTCTGTATTAAACGTCTGTTCATATAAGTGATATTAGACGTGTGTGTGTGTGTGTGTGTGTGTGTTCGTTCGTTCTTGTATTTAACGTCTGTTCACTATAAGTGATATTAGACGTGTGTGTGTGTATTTATGTATGTGCGTGTGTGTTTATTTATGTGTGTGTGTGTGTGTGTGTGTGTGTGCGTGTATTTATGTGTGTGCGTGTGTGTCTTTAGTTATAATAGTTAAATCGTGTTTAGACTGTATGTTGAAGTAGCGAAGTTCGTTTATTTTATTAGAGCTTTGCGTTCTGTCGTCATAATCTTCTTGACGTATTTTGTTTTGTTTTGTTTTGTTTTGTTTTTGTTTGGTTTAGATCTACACTTTGACATTTTGACTCGAATAGCCTTGCACTGCATCGTCATTTAAAAAAAAATTGTATTCAAATTGTTAACTCTTGAAAAAATATCGTAAAAATGTGTATCTTTTCATCTGGTTTATATTGAAGTGCTGTGCGTGCGTGCGTGCATGCGTGTGTGTGTGTATGTGTGTGTGGTGTGTGTGTGTGTGTGTGTGTGTGTGTGTGTGTGTGTGTGTGTGTGTGTGTGTTCTACTTTGGTAGGCTGTGATTTACTCGTATAGATTGTTATTCAAAATATCTATCGCCAATTTGATAATTTAGTGAAGTAGAAGTCGGTTGACTAATTAGCTGACTGGCCTGTTAATTAAGGTTGTGGCTACCTTAATTTGGGTGAAAACTGTCGCGTACGCGAAATCTCGTCATTGTTGAACTTTCTTTGTTTTCTTTCTTTCTGTATTCTTTTATTTTTTTGAGGATAATAGAATTAGCACTCATGTGTCTTTTTACCTGTAGTGTCCGCGTATATGCAGTTTTGTAAATGTTGTCATCTATTCCCATCGGCACACAATGGCCAACTCTTACGAAAAAGCGGAACGGGTTTTAACGTGTGCGCAAGATGTTCTGCGTGCGTTCGCACACGGGACTTCGGTTTATTGTCTCATCCGAAGGACTCCGGCGCGCGCGCAAAACACACATACACACACATACACACACTCAACGCACACACACACACTTACACACACTTACACACACTCACACACACACTCGCACAACAACACACACACACACACACACAACACACACTCAACACACACACACAACACTCACACACACACACACACTCGCACACAACACACACACACACACACACACACACTCGCACACAACACACACACACACACACACACACACACACACACACACACACACACACACACACACACACACACACACACATGTTGTTTTCCTTCGAATAAAAGGTTTTGCTTTTTAAAGTACAAAAAAAAAACAACGCCCAAAAAGCAACATGTAGATCTATTCCCTTAAGACACAACTTTAACACACGATATCCCAAACTGCAACCAAACGAAATGCGATGCATTGTATTAACCTGTTATCAATCAGAGCGTATTTTACTCGAAGAATAAGATGGTTCATTGTGATGTTATTGTGCCCATAGATGTCGCATATTTCATAGGAAACCCCCCCAACCCCAATGCGTTTGATTATATTTTTATTGTGTCACTCAGAGTACAAATTTTACTTCACTACAAAAAACGTCATGTTTATTATGACGCAATTTTTTGCCAGATCGCGCGTATTTCACTAGGAGGACCTAAACCTGCGCTCTTCGTTATTTTTGTTTTTTTAGGAGAGAAAAAAAAATCCTCTGAAGTCGGAGTATGGCTGCCTATATGGCGAGGCACTTAAAAAAAGCCAGTCACACACGCAAACTTCTTATTCAGTGTTGTAATTTCAATGTCACAGTGATTCCCAAGGTGGGACGAGTGAGTTAGAGAGCACATTCTGGGTGACCCCCAGAGTGTTAAGCTGGGGAACGCACAACAACAAGAACAATTACTAGAGGGATATGATGTTCATGATGATGTCATTGTGCCAGATATCGCATACTTCACTAGGATGACGTGATTTTCATGGTGATGTCATTGTGCCAGATATCGCATACTTCACTAGGATGACGTGATGTTCATGGTGATGTCATTGTGCCAGATATCGCATACTTCACTAGGATGACGTGATGTTCATGATGATGTTATTGTGCCAGATATCGCATACTTCACTAGGATGACGTGATGTTCATGATGACGTCATTGTGTCAGATAACACCCACTTCACTAAAAGGACAGAATATTCATTGTGATGCAATTGTTCCAGATAGCGCATGATTATTTATTTGACTGAGAGGACACGATGTTCATTGTGATGCAATTGTGCCAGCTTACGCATATGATATTATATTTTCACAAGAAGGACATGATGTTCATTGGGATGTCAATGTGTCAGATAGCGCATTTCAATAGAAGAACATGATGTTCATGATGATGTCATTGTACCAAATAGCGCATATATCAATGTGTCATATAGCGTATAATTATTTTGCCAGAAAGACATGATGTTCATGATGATGTCGTTGTGTCAGGTAGCGCATATTTGGCTAAAAAGACATGATGTTCATGATGATGTCATTGTGTCAGGTAGCGCATATTTGGCTAAAAAGACATGATGTTCATGGTGATGTCATTGTGTCAGGTAGCGCATGTTTGGCTAAAAAGACAGGATTTTCATGATGGTGTCATTGTGTCAGATAAGCGCATATTATTTCAATAGAAGAACACGATGTTCATGGTGATATCATTGTACTATAATAGCGAATTTTGCTAGAAAAACCATAATGTTCATGGTGAAATCATTGTACCAGATAACGCATATTTCACTAGAAGAACAAGATCATCATTCTGATGTCATTGTACCAAATAGCGCATATTTCGCCAGAAAGACATGATGTTCATGGTGATGTCATTATGTCAGATTGCGCATATTTCGCCAGAAAGACATGATGTTCGTGGTGATGTCATTGTGCCAAATAGCGCATATTTCACCAGAAAAACATGATAGTCATGGTGAAATCATTGTACCAGATAACGCATATTTCACAAAAAAAACAAGATCATCATTATGATGTCATTGTACCAAATAGCGCATATTTCGCCAGAAAGATATGATGTTCGTGGTGATGTCATTGTGCCAAATAGCGCATATTTCGCCAGAAAGACATGATGTTTGATGTGATGTCATTGTGCTAGCAAGCGCATATTTCATTTTTTGGGGCTGCCTCATCTTCTGTGACGTTCCTGTCCTGCTGTTCTCACGCCACTCATCTCAATCTCCCCGCCACAGCCATACCCGGATTCGTTATATCAAGATTTAAGATTATATTTCGAGACCCCCCCCCCCCCTGCTCCTCCCCTTTCCAAGGGGTACATGAAAATTAACAAAACTACAACTTTCAGATGTGGACGTGTGAAAATACTCTCATTCCCAGGGTCGGACGTACACAGGGAGCCCATCAATGTTAGGTTTCTGCGAAGCCACCAGCCAGAGGGGACCTGCACTGCTGCTGGGTCACTTTGGTGGTGTTCAGTGGTGCCCGTTCTGAGCTAACTTACGCAGGACACCACCTACTAGTTTCTCTACTGACGACAGTATTAGCTCAGTCGCGGAGCCAGACTGAGTGAGTTACCCACCCGAGGTGGCAACCACCACAACTTCCCTCCAACGACATTTATCCGCGAACCTCCAACTCCGAAAGGCTTTGACACAAACTCACCACAGGCACAGAAGTGTATGGGGAAACCGAAATTGAGGTCACCATGAGATCAGAGCAACCAAGGTCACTGAATCAGAGACATTATTCTTCTTCATGTGCCAGGTATGTGCAGACACGCGATCAGCTCATTCCTACTGTTTTCTTCTAATGATATCAGTTGTTGGGGGATTTCCTTCGGCTTTCAACTGTCCTGTTTTTGTGCGTTTCCTTTGTCTTTGGTACTCCAATCTTTCCATATTTTTTCTAATGTCGTATTTTGTTGGTTGTGCCCAAATTGTCTTGTCTTTTTCATAAGTTTTCACATCATTTTGTCGGCTTTTATTACTTCGTTATGTGCCTAAATCTTTTAAGTCTTTTCTATATTTTGAGTGATTCATTTGTACCTGCCATGCTTACATGCTTCTTTCGATTCTTTTCAGCTCCAGCATTCCATAATTCTTCTGAATATACACCATTTTGCGGGACTATTTAGCTTTTTCGAGTCATATGTCAGAGTCATGATTCACATCCGTCGAAGGATGACATATGAGACTACTTACAGTTTTTTTAACTTGCATATATCATATGAATCGAGATGTAATGTGTTGCTGGAGGATGATCGCACCTTGGACTTTGGCAGGTATTTACAACACTCTCAAACTCACCTAAAGATGATGAACTTGCTGGGCCAACGTGCCTTCCAAAGATACATACACACTGCATTTGTGAGTAGAACACACACTCTATTCCCTGTAAGTTCAGGTTATATGAGGTATGGGTCAGGACGTTTTCTCTAAAAGTCAACATATTGATAAAGCGCTGATCCATATCTGTTCCTTGAGTACTTAGTTTATAGTGAAGTATTGCGCACTTAAGGCAGATTTCATAATAGGACCATTCACACATATTTATCTATATAACCAACTTACTTAAGTAATGTATCTATATTGACATACTATAATTATTCACGCTATATAAATCCCATCACATCATTAGTATATATATTAGTATATATATGTAGTAGATATTAGAGAGTGATATTATCATATTGTAGAACACTACTATCATTCATGGAAACAGGTAATTTCATTGGAAGTGTCATTCATTGGAAGGACGTCGCATTATTTTCATCTTATAAATAATATGCCAGAGAGTGTAAGATTATTTCACTAGAAGGACGTGATGTTTCATCGAATTGTTAATGCGCCATACAACACATATTTTACTCGAAGGACATGATGTTTTAACTGTTCCAGACAGCGCATATTTCACTAAAAGGACATAGTGTTTCATGGAATTTATAGCGTTACACACAGCGCATTAAAATCTACAGGTTCTAAGAAAATGTCTACAGTTGTACTAGAGATCAATCATGTCATACATGTTTTAGCTTTAAGGGGTATTTGTGTCACCTTCTGTTGGGTACCTTCGCATGTGGGGTTCTTACCAAATGAGTGGGCTGACAGAGCTGCAAAGAGAGGTGCAAAGCATGGAGAGGATTCTGTAGAACTACATGTTCCATTATCTTTACAAGAGGGCTATCATTTACTAGAAGAGGCATCGTGGAGCAGGGCTAAAGAAGCTTATCATCAAAATGAGCACCTTTCAGACAGATCTTTAATCACTATTCCTGTTTTTAGGAATATTGATCGCTCTGAAACCTACACAAGTTTGTTCATGGCAAGAAAGATTAGCGCTTTATTCTTTAGAATAAAACTGAATGCTTTTATCACTAAATATAGTAAAAATATAAAATGTTTGTGTGGTGAGAAAATTACTAGCATTCATATAAATTTGAATGTAAGAGTCTAAAACCATTATTACCTTCTTTTTTCTGAAAATCCTTGGATAAGATATTAAAAAATATTGATTTGGCATTTCGATTAACAAAATCTTTAATGAACAGTCCTATATGACATTTGTTATAGTTATAAGTCGCATTAGCATTTCTTATGTATTTATTTGTTGTTATCATTGCTTAGCCTTTTTCTGTATACTGCCTAGGATATTTAGCAACAGATACCAATTTCACAGCACACAACCATCAACATCAATGTCCCCTCGCCTCCCCTTCCCATCGTCTAATATCACTTTGAGTGAACAGACGTAAAATCGAAGCAACAACAACACAACGCATATTAAAAGGACAGTGTTTCATTGCATCTATATCGTACCATACAAAACATAATTTTGTCAGTTGGAAGAGACGACGTCCAATTGTGATATTATTGTGCCAGGTAGCGTCAATTTCACTAGAAAGTTGTCGTATTTCATCGCATAAATATTGTGCCAAATAGCGTATATTCGTTTCGATAGAAGGATAGGATGCTTCGTCGCATTGTTAGTGTGCCATACAGCGCATATTTTACTTTCAGGACATGACGTTCATCGTGATGTTATTGTGCCATAAAACGCATATTTCACTAGAATGACACAGCTATCGTCTCGTTTACATTTTGTCATTCAGCGCAGAATTGGCAAGGAAGAAAGCCTGTTTCTTTTCATTTATATTTTGCAAAGACAACGCATATTTTACTTGTAGGACATACCGTTTCATGTCATATTTTTGCCATATAGCGCATATTTCATTAGAAGAACGTAGTGTTTTATTTCATTTATATTTTGTCATACAGCGCATATTTCATTAGAAGGACGTAGCGTTTCATGTCATTTATATTTTGCCATACAACGTATATTTTACTTGTAGGACAGCCCGTTTCATGCCATTTATACTTGTGCCATTTAGCGCGTGTTTCATTAGAAGGATATAGCGTTTCGTTTCATTTATATTTTGCCATATAGCGCATATTTCATAAGGATATAGCATTTCATTTATATTTTGCCATATAGCGCATATATCATTAGAAGGATATAGCATTCCATTTCATTTATATTTTGTCATATAGCGCATATTTCATTAGAAAGATATAGCGTTTCATTTCATTTATATTTTTGCTATATAGCTCATATTTCATTAGAAGGATATAGCGTTTCGTTTCATTTATATTTTGCAAGACAACGCATATTTTACTTGTAGGACAGATCGTTTCATGTCATTTATATTTTTGGTATATAGCCCATATTTCATTAGAAGGATATAGCGTTTCATTTCATTTATATTTTACCATATAGCGCATATTTCATAAGAAGGATATAGCATTCCGTTTCATTTATATTTTGTCATATAGCGCATATTTCATTAGAAGGATATAGCGTTTCATTTCATTTATATTTTGTCATATAGCGCATATTTCATTAGAAGGATATAGCATTTCATTTATATTTTGTCATATAGCGCATATTTCATTAGAAGGATATAGCGTTTCATGTCATTTATATTTTGCAAGACAACACATATTTTACTCGGAGGACAGACTGTTTCATGTCATTTATATTTTGTCATATAGCGCATATTTCATTAGAAAGATATAGCGTTTCATTTTATATATATTTTGTCATATAGCGCATATTTCATTAGAAAGATATAGCGTTTCATTTCATTTATATTTTGTCATAAAGCGCATATTTCATAAGAAGGATATAGCGTTTCATGTCATTTATATTTTGTCATATAGCGCATATTTCATTAGAAGGATATAGCGTTTCATGTCATTTATGTTTTGTCATAAAATGCATATTTCATTAGAAGGATATAGCATTTCATTTATATTTTGCCATATAGCGCATATTTCAATAGAAGGATATAGCGTTTCATGTCATTTATATTTTGCCTACAACGCATATTTTACTAGGACAGACTGTTTTATGTCATTTATATTTTTGTCAAATAGCGCATATTTCATTAAAAGAACATAGCGTTTCACCTCATTTATATTTGGCCATAAAGCGCATATTTCATTAGAAGAGCATAGCGTTCCATCTCATTTTTAGTTTGCCATATAGCGCATATTTCATTAGAAGGATATAGCATTTCATCTCATCTATATTTTGCAATATAGCGCATATTTAATTAGAAGGACATAGCATTTCATCTCATTTATATTTTGCAATATAGTGCATATTTCTCTCGGATGACAGACAGTTTCTTCGAATTGGTATTGTGCCAGATATAATTATAGAGTGTATTTCACGTGGATGTCCCACAATGATACATCACATTGTTAGTATGCTTTACAACGTATATCTAACGTGGATATCTCAACGCTTCATCACATTGTTAGTATGCTTTACAACGTATATCTAACGTGGATATCTCAACGCTTCATCACATTGTTAGCATGCTTTACAACGTATATCTAACGTGGATATCTCAACGCTTCATCACATTGTTAGTATGACAAA
Source organism: Rapana venosa (assembly GCA_028751875.1). Lineage (NCBI taxonomy): Eukaryota > Metazoa > Mollusca > Gastropoda > Neogastropoda > Muricidae > Rapana > Rapana venosa. Next base: position 23,314,712 of record CM054164.1, read on the forward strand.
CAACGTATATCTAACGTGGACATCTCAACGCTTCATCACATTGTTAGTATGCTTTACAACGTATATCTAACGTGGATATCTCAACGCTTCATCACATTGTTAGTATGTTTTACAACGTATATCTAACGTGGATATCTCAACGCTTCATCACATTGTTAGTATGACAAACAACGTATATCTAACGTGGATATCTCAACGCTTCATCACATTGTTAGTATGCTTTACAACGTATATCTAACGTGGATATCTCAACGCTTCATCACATTGTTAGTATGTTTGACAACGTATATCTAACGTGGATATCTCAATGCTTCATCACATTGTTAGTATGTTTTACAACGTATATCTAACGTGGATATCTCAACGCTTCATCACATTGTTAGTATGCTTTACAACGTATATCTAACGTGGACATCTCAACGCTTCATCACATTGTTAGTATGCTTTACAACGTATATCTAACGTGGATATCTCAACGCTTCATCACATTGTTAGTATGCTTTACAACGTATATCTAACGTGGACATCTCAACGCTTCATCACATTGTTAGCATGCTTGACAACGGATATCTAACGTGGATATCTCAACGCTCCATCACATTGTTAGTATGCTTGAATAATAATAATAACTATATGGAATGTATAGAGCGCTATATCTTGCAATTACAAATCAGAGCACTTCCATTCAATCCGCTCCCACACAAGCAACCAACAATGATTAACAATATTCTAACAAATTCAATGTACACACACACACACACACACACACACACACACACACACACACACACACACACACACACACACACACACACACACACAGGTTGTACATTTCAGCAGGGTGATGGAATTTTGGCTTTCAAAGGCAGGGACAGACATGGGATGAAACAAGAGGGAAAAATCTTAGGTTTGAAATAGGTATGTTTTGAGGCTGGATTTAAAGCTGTCGTAAGTGTGCTTTTCATGAAGGGAGAGAGGGAGGTCATTCCAGATTGATGGACCAGAATTTTACAACGTATATCTAACGTGGATATCTCAATGCTTCATCACATTGTTAGTATGCTTTACAACGTATATCTAACGTGGATATCTCAACGCTTCATCACATTGTTAGCATGCTTTACAACGTATATCTAACGTGGATGCCACAATGCTTCATCACATTGTTAGTATGATTAACAACGTATATCTAACGTGGATATCTCAACGCTTCATCAAATTGTTAGTATGCTTTACAACGTATATCTAACGTGGACATCACAATGCTTCATCACATTGTTAGTATGCTTTACAACGTATATCTAACGTGGATACCACAATGCTTCATCACATTGTTAGTATGACAAACAACGTATATCTAACGTGGAGATCACAATGCTTCATTACATTGTTCAGACAACACATATCTGACAGGGATGTCATAATGATTCCTTACATTGTTAGTATATCGAAAAACGTATATTTAACGTGGAAGTGATAATGCTTCATCCTCTTCTTCTTCTTTTTCTTCTTCTTCTTCTTCTTCTTCTTCTTCTTCTTCTTCTTCTTCTTCTTCTTCTTCTTCTTCTTCTTCTTCTACTTCTTATTGTTATTATTATTATACCAAACAACGCATATTTCACCTGTTAGAAACGACCCTCCGTTGCATTGTTAGTGATTCATACAACGTATAATCATTTCATTTCGAGGTCATATTGTTTCATAATGGTTGTGTGTTTTTTAACTGTATCTAAAATGGACGTCATAATAATAATAATAATGTATGGAATTTATATAGAGCTGAATCTTGTAAAGCAACAAATCAAAGCACTTTTTAAAAAAATATATCGAGGATAATGGAATAAGTACTCATGTGCTTTTTTACTTCCAGTCCCCGTGTGTATGCGGTTTTTTGTAAATTTTGTCATCTTTTCCCACCGGCGCACAATGGCCTACTCTCTCGAAAAGCGGAACAGGATTTAACGTGTTGCGCAAGATGTTCTGCACGCGTTCGCACACGAGGGCCTCGGTTTATAGTCTCATCCGAAGGACTTTGACATTCAGTTCGATTTTTTGGGTCAAACTGGGAAGAAAGGGCGAGGCTGGGAATGGAACCCAGAACCTCACGGTTTACTTGTTGGCAGGCGAACGTCTTAACCATCCTGCCACCTTCCTTCCTTACCTTTACCTCCCTTGCCTTAGGGACTGTCTGTCATTCCCGTGTGGGACTGGCCAGCCACAACCAACCCTGTACCAGAATGAACACCTAGAGAAACGCAACTCCACAGTCTTCAGAGACTGAAGACTGTCCAGCACACAAGAGGTTCACCTGTTCACTGTTCACTGGTCCCGTAACACGCCAGGGTCGTAGGGGCGCTGCATGTTGGACGAACGGTGGACCAGCTGGCTCCACTTAGCGCGGTCGTGGGCGCAAGAGGAAAAGGTAGCAAATCGAATGGAAGCAAAACGGTTCAGACGTTCACCCCCCTCCCCTCCCCCCCTAACAAGAACACTGCGAGGTTCTGGGTTCGATTCCCAGCCTAACCGTTTTCGTCCCAGAAAATCGAACGTAGTAATTGTCAAGTCTTTCGGAGAAGGCTCGAAACATGTCAAGACACGCACGTTTTTTGGACTTTGAACATACTGCGACAGTTGAAAATTTGAAAATAGCAGGGAGATACCTCCCGACTGTCATGGAGGAAATTAGTAGGTTCGATTCCCAACTTGTTTCCCCGAAGATGGAATATGGATGCCTGAAACGTGGACAAACAACGTTGGCATACGCAAAAAAAAAAAATCTCGCCACTGGTGAAGTTCGGAGTTTTAGCCGATAAACGAAAAACAATTTGTGTCAGACAGTGCATTTTTTAGTCACTTGGGTGACGTTGGTAGTAGACTGTATTGTTCAGCTACCTGGGGTTTTTCACAGTTCTTGATTAAACCCTTGACGCTGGGGGCAACAGCAAAGTGAGAGGCTGTATGACCAGTGGCTTTCCCACTCATGGAATTCCACTTTAGTCTGTAGTGATCGACTATGACTCTCTGACTAGGAGGCTTGACTTGCACAGTCCTTATATGCTGCAGCCCTGGGGGGTTAGTTGGCCTTTGGAGAACATCTCCAACGCTGACTGTCCTTATAACCACTTGGCTGAGAGAGTGGGGATGTACTGTGAGCAAGGCATCTCCACTATAATCAAATTTCTGCCCAGTTTCCAAAACAGCGGCTGCCTCCTCTTGCTGTTTTGGAGGTGATCGTGGAACATGACGGACAGACATTTGTATTGTGGTGTATTGTGTTGCATTGCATTCCATATCAATACTTTCTTCTTTCCCTTTTCTATTGAAAATGTTGTCAATGTGTTGAATGCGATGCATGATTTTTGGGGCGCATTGTATGGCAGTTTATGTTTATAACATTCGATTTGTATTTATTCGTTTATTTATACATGCATGCTTTTGAATAGTGTTGCGTTATTTATTACAATAGCTTTTACTTACTCATTGATTTTTTTTGTGCTATTGCAAGAGGCTGATTTACAAAACTGGAATATACATGGATATGTAGTGTGTGTGTGTGTGTTTGTGTGTGTGTGTGTGTGTGTGTGTGTGTGTGTGTTGTGTGTTTGTGTGTATGTCTTTCTGTCTGTGTGCGTATATGTATGTGTGTGTGGATGTGAGTGTGCGTGTGTCTGTCTGTGTGCGTATATATGTGTGTATGTCTGTCTGTGTTTGTGTGTGTGTGTTCGCGCGCGCACACGCGTGCGTGTGTGTGTGTGTGTCTGTGTGTGTGTGCATGCGTGTGTGTGTGTGTGTGTGTGTGTGTGTTTTGTGGTCAACACAGTGGTTTCTGACACCAAAATCATTAAAGGAATACAAACACCCAACTGCTATTGGTTTATTTTTTTTCCTTGCATGCTGAAATCAGAGTTTGTGTTGAACTTAACACTAAATAAACCTGCACTCGTTTCTTTCCCAATGCCAGCAGTCAGTTGTCACGAAAGTATAGTCACGGAAGATGACCGGAAAAAAGGCTTTTCTTTCTCTCCTAATCTTTTATTTAGAGAATATTGGAACACGCACTCGTGTTCTTCCCCCCCCCTTTTTTATCCAGTTCTCATGCGCATGCGGTTTTTTGTCAGTTTTGTTATCCTCCCCCCCCCCCCACCCACCACACACACAACTAATGGTCTACTTTTTGAAAGATGGAACAGGACTATTACAGAAAGAAGAAAATGCAAAGAAGAAGAATTGAAAGAAGGATTGAAAAGAAGAATAAGAAAGAAGAAGAAGAAGAAGAAGAAGAAAAGAAGAAGAGAGGAAAGAATGCGAAGAGAAGAAAAAGAAGAAGAAGAAGAAGAATGAAAGAAAAGAAGAAGCAAAGAAGAAGAAGAAGAAGAAGAAGAAAAGAAAAGAAAAGAAGAAGAAAAGAAGAAGAAAGAAGAAGAAGAAGAAGAAGAAGAGGAATTGAAAATAGAAGTGCGAAGGAGAAGGAAAAGAAGAAGAAGAAGAAGAGAAGAACAGAGAAGAAGAAGAAGAAGAAAGAAGAAGAAGAGAAGAAGAAGAAGAAGAAGAGAAGAAGAGAAGAAGAGAATTGAAATAAGAATGCAAGAGAAGGAAGAAAGAGAACAAGACAAGAAAAAAGGAAGAAGAAGGAAGAAAAAGAAGAATTGAAAAAGAAGTGCGAAGGAGAAAAAAAGAAGAAGAAGAATAAAAAGAAGGAGGAGGAGAAGAAGAAGAAGAGGCGGAGAAGAAGAAGAAGAAGAAGAAGAAGAAGCAAGAAAGAAGAACGAAGAATTGCGAAAAAGAAGAATGCAAAGAAGAAGAATTGCGAAAGAAGAATGCAAAGAAGAAGAAAAAGATTGCAAAGAAGAAGAATTGCGAAGAAGAAGAATGCAAAGAAGAAGAAAAAGAAGAAAAAAGAAGAAGAAGAAGAAGAAGAAGAAAATTGCGTAGAAGAAGAAGAAGAAAGGCAAAGAAGAAGAATGCAAAGAAGAAGAAGAAGAATGCAAAGAAGAAGAAGAAGAATTGCGAAGTAGAAGAAATTGCGAAGTAGAAGAAGAAGAAGAAAGAAGAAGAAGTAGAAGAAGAGAAGAAGAAGAAGAAGGAAGAAGAAGAAGACAGACAGACAGACAGACAGACAGACAGACAGAACAGTCCTGAAAAGAAAGGTTGTATGCAATACTGATAGGTTTAGCTGCAATGCCAGCATTTTACCTGCACCTGTGTCTTCCACTGATGGGAAGTCTGATGACCAAGGGGTGTACATAACACAACATACAACAGACACACCATACTATATAACAGACACAACATACTTTATAACAGACACATCACGTTATAGAACAGACACAAAACAATATATAAGAGACACACCATATTATATAACAGACACATCACATTATATAACAGATACAATACAACATACAACAGGCACACCATGCTATATAACAGACACATCACGTTATAGAACAGACAAAACACATTATATAACAGACATGCCATATTATATAACAGACACACCACATTATACAACAGACACAACACAATATATAAGAGGCACAACATACTGTATAACAGAGACATCACCACATTATATAACAGACACAACACAACATACAACAGACACATCATATTGTATAACAGACACATCACGTTATAGAACAGACAAAACACATTGTATAACAGACACATCACGTTATAGAACAGACAAAACACATTGTATATCAGACACATCACGTTATAGAACAGACACAACACAATATATAAGAGGCACGCCATACTATATAACAGATACATCACGTTATAGAACAGACAAAACACATTGTATAACAGACACATCACGTTATAGAACAGACACAACACAATATCACAATATATAAGAGGCACGCCATACTATATAACAGATACATCACGTTATAGAACAGACAAAACACATTATATAACAGACACCACATTTGATACAGTAGATACACCACATTATGTAACTAACACCAGAGTATATAGCAGGCACACCACCGTATATAACAGACACAACACGTTATATAACAGACACAACACATTATATGATGGACACAACACATCACAACATATTGTATACCAGACACAACACATATAACAGACACATCAAAGTATGTAACAGACACAACACATTATATAACAGACACACCACATTATATAACAGACACACCACATTATATAACAGACACACCATATTATATAACAGACACACCATATTATATAACAGACATACCATACTATATAACAGACACGCCACATTATATAACAGACACATCACGTTATATAACAGACAAAACACATTGTATAACAGACACACCATACTATATAACAGACACATCACATTGTGTAACAGACATGACGTTATGTAACAGACAAAACACATTGTATAACAGACACACCATACTATATAACAGACACACCATACTATATAACAGACACATCACGTTATATAACAGACACATCACGTTATATAACAGACAAAACACATTGTATAACAAACACACCATACTATATAACAGACTCATCACATTGTATAACAGACACATCACATTATGTAACAGACAAAATACATTGTATAACAGACCCATCACATTATGTAACAGACAAAACACATTGTATAACAGACGCATCACATTATATAACAGACAAAACACATTGTATAACAAACACATCACATTGTATAACAGACACATCACATTAGGTAACAGACAAAACACATTGTATAACAGAAACATCACATTATGTAACAGACAAAATACATTGTATAACAGACACATCACATTATGTAACAGACAAAACACATTGTATAACAGACACATCACATTGTATAACAGACACACCACATTATATAACAGACACACCATATTATATAACAGACACAACATATTATATAACAGACAAACATATTATATAAGAGACACATACTACTATATAACATACATCACCATATTATATAACAGACACACCATATTATATAACAGACACTACCGTATTTTATAACAGACCCACCACATTATGTAACAGACACAACACATTATATAGCAGGGACACCATATTGTATAACAGACACAACAAAATTATATAACAGACCACACCACATGATATTACAGACACACCATATTATATAACATACACAACACATTATATAACAGACACACCACATGATATAACGGACACACCACATGATACAACAGACACAACGCATTATATAACGGACACACCATATTATATAACAGACACCACCATATTATATAACAGGCACACCATATTATACAACAGACACCACCATATTATATAACAGACACACCATATTATATAGCAGACACACCATATTATATAACAGACACACCACATTATATAACAGACACACCACATTATATAACAGACACATCACGTTATATAACAGACACACCACATTATATAACAGATACATCACATTATATAACAGACACATCACATTATATAACAGACACATCACATTATATAACAGACACACCACATTATATAACAGATACATCATATTATATAACAAACACACCTTATTATATAAGGGACACAACATATTATATAACAGACAAACATATATAACAGACAAACATACTATTATATAACAGACACCACCATATTATATAACAGACACATCATATTATATAACAGACACACCATATTATATAACAGACACACCACATTATGTAACAGACACAACACATTATATAGCGGGCACACCATATTGTATAACAGACACAACACATTATATAACAGACACACCACATGATATAACAGACACACCATATTATATAACATACACAACACATTATATAACAGACACACCACATGATATAACGGACACACCACATGATACAACAGACACAACACATTATATAACGGACACACCATATTATATAACAGGCACAACACATTATATAACAGACACGTCATATTATATAACAGACACACCATATTATGTAACAGACACACCATATTATATAACAGACACACCGTATTATATAACAGTCACATCATATTATATAACAGACAGACGACGTTAGACAACAAACACAACACATTTAATAATAATAATAATAATAATAATAATAATAATAATAATAATAATAATAATAAGTGGAACTTATATAGCGTTATATCTTGCAAAGACAAATCAAAGCGAATAGACACAACACTTCGGATGAGACTTTAAACGGAGGCCCCGTGTTCGATTGCGTGCCGAACATCTTGCGCACACGTTAAATCCTGTTCCGCTTTTTGTAAGAGTAGGCCATTGTGTGCCAGTGGGAACAGATGACAGAATTTACAAACCCCATACGCACGGGGACTAGATGTAAAAACGCACATAAGTACTTATTCCATTATCGTCGATATAAAAGAATAAATAAATAAATAAATAATAAAATCTCTCTCTCTTTCTGACATTAGTTTGTGTTCAGTTTGAAACTGAGTTTTCGCCAGAAGTTAAAGTCGTATCCGTTCATAAAGTTATTTTTGGGTGGGGTTTTTTTTCATTACGTTAAATGCATCATGTAATTTTTCTTGTATTTATTTGTACTTACCAAAAGAAAGTCGTGTGTAACCCCCACCCCTTGCCAATAGGCCACATTGGGCAATGACAATAAATTGGTCAAAGCGTCTCTCTGTGTTACAGGTATATTCTGTCACAGTCACAGTCAAACGCAACAGTACACAAAACAACTGGAGATTTCAATGTGTGTTTTTTTTTTTAAATCATAAAAGTAAAAGTAACAAGAAAAACAAATAATTAAGGGCATGACACAAACGCAAGCTTACATTTGTTTTGATTTGTCGATAATTATCACTAATTAACATCATTTCTCTGTTGAATGTCTATCCAGAGGTATGCTATGATGGTTATTATCATTCTCACTATGAAAACAACATGTGATAATAAGTTAGTCTTGTGTTCCTTGTTACCTACGCACGTGCGCGCAAAGCCACGCGCATTCAAGCACACACGCGCGCGTGCACGTGTGTACGTATGCAGACACATATTGTCCGACGCATATATTTAAACTATACAATGGATTTAAAATAGAATCATTTGTTCAACCGTAAACACGAACCCAAGCGCGCGCAAGCGCGCGCGTGTGTGTATGTATGTGTGTGTGTGTGATTGTGTTAGTATGTGTTCGTACGTGCGCACGTAAGTGTATATATGTGTGTATGAGTGTGTGTGATATTGTGTGTGTGAGTGATTGTGTGTGTATGATGTGTGTGTGTGTGATTGTGTGTGTGTGCGCGTGTGTGTGTGTGTGCGTGTGTGTGTGTGAGAGAGAGAGAGAGTGCGTGTTGTGTGTGTGTGTGTGTGTGTGTGTGTGGTGTGTGTGTGTGTGAGAGAGAGAGAGAGAGAGAGAGAGAGGAGAGAGAGAGAGAGAGGAGAGAGAGAGAGAAGAGAGAGAGGAGAGAGAGAAGGAACGAGAAAGATGTGTGTGTGTGTGTTGTTGTTGTTGTTGTTGTTGTTGACTTCAATTTTAACGTCTGTTCACTTCTAGTGATATTAGACGTGTCTGTGCGCGCGCGCGCGCGTGCGTGTGTGTGTGTGTGTGTGTGTGTGTGTGTGTGTGTGTGTGCGCGCGTTTGAGTGCTTGTGCGCGTGCGTATAACTGGGTACTGATTGTGCTTGAGAGAGAGAGAGATAGAGAGAGAGAGAGAGAGAGAGAGAGAGAGGAGAGAGAGAGAGAGAGAGAGAGAGAGAGAGAGAATGATAAGTGTGTTTGTGTGTGTGTTATGTTTTTTTGATTGGTGTTTATTTATTTATGTATACCACTTTAAGTCACGAGATTGCTCTGCTTGAAATTCGGGCTGCTCTCCCCGGGGAGAGGTGTGGTGTGATTGTGTGTGTGTGTGTGTGTGTGTGTGTGTGTGTGTGTGCGTGCGCGTGCGTTTGAGTGCGTGTGCGCGCGCGTATATAGGGGTACTGGTTGTGCTTTTGAAGCAGGGAGTTCCATCTCACATTGATACAATACAGCTGCCTCGTGAGAACTTTTGTATTCTCGTATAACTGTCATTTGCCTAGTGTATTATTGGAAATATGTCATGCATACGTGAGTGCACGAGTGTGAATGTATGTGTGTGTGTGTGAGTGTGGGTGTGTATGCTCGCGCGCACGCGTGCGTGTGCTTGTGTGTGAGCTTGTAGATGCCTTTGCGTTCTTTCCACGTGGTATGCTGAGAGAGAGAGGAGAGAGAGAGAGAGAGAGAGAGAGAAGAGAGAGAGAGAGAGAGAGAGAGGCAGACAGACAGACAGACAGACATACAGACAAATAGGGACAATGAGAGAGAGACAGAGAGAGAGAGACAGATAGAGACAGACAGACAGAGATAGAAAGAGAGACAGAGATAGAGACAGAGAGACAGACTGACAGACAAATAGGGACAAAGAGAGCGAGACAGAGAGAGAGACAGAATGGATACAGACAGACAGAGGAGAGAGAGAGACAGAGAGAGAGACAGACAGACAGAGAGAGAGAGAGACAGAGAGGGAAAACGTGCGTGCAATTGATTGTCGATGTATCCAAACATCATGTTGATTTTACCGTACCTTTCCTGTATTGTAAATGGTCTTTCATATTAATTTCATGTCCATAACTTGTGCTTTTCATTTTGGAAAGAACTTTGTGTTGTGAGTGTTTTTCACACGCCCACATCCGCAAGTTGTGGTTTTGTTAAATTTCATGTAGTACCCCTTTGGGGCTTTTCTTGAAATAAAACAAAAATCTTCGAACTGAGAGAGAGGGAGAGAGGGAGAGAGAGAGAGAGGAGAGAGAGAGAGAGAGGAGAAGGAGAGGAGAGAGTAGAGAGAGAGAGAGAGAGGAGAGGAGCGAGCAAGGAAGTATGGTATATGTCTGTGTGTGAGTGTGAGTATGTGTGTGTGTGTTGTGTGTGTGTTGTGGTGTGTTGTGTGTGATGTGGTGGTGTGGTGGTGTGTGTGTGTGTGTGTGTTTGCGTGTGTGTTGTGTAGAGAGTAGAGAGAAGAGAGAGAGAGAGGAGAGTAGAGAGATGAGA
>CM054164.1:23330744-23333244 GCA_028751875.1 Rapana venosa
TCTTCTTCTTCTTCTTCTTCTTCTTCTTCTTCTTCTTCTTCTTCTTCTTCTTCTTCTTTGGAACTCCTCAGAATTGTTCTTCAAAATTCGTCAGAATTTTTCTTCTCCTCCATCTTCTTCGGAGTTATTCTATTTCTTCAGATGTTGTCTTCTCTCGAACTCTTTTTTATTTTACACTTGTAGACATGATGATGCAAAATGCACTGACTTTATTCATATGTGTATACTAAATTTAAGTATATTTGAAAATTCAGTATGCATTATGAATGGATGTACGGTATATCTCAAATTCTAAACGAAGCAAAACTGACTAGTGTCCAGTGGCTCGTGTGTGAACATATAAGATGAAAATATTACATGATATGGTACGTTATGAACTCGTTAACATGTCCAGTATGAATACTTACTGATAAAACGGAGTAGTGACAACAACAACAATAACAACAACAACAACAAAGCTGGGAGACTGATGTCATTGATTTGTTGCTTTACAAGATTCAGCGCTATATAAATTCCATACATTATTATTATTATTATTATTATTATTATTATTATTATTATTATTATTATTATTATTATTATTATACAGGTCACTCCTCCGTTTCGTTGCCTATTCTTACCTCAGACTTTACGCGCCCCCCCACGTGGGTGGAGGCATGAGGCAGTCAAGGCACTGAATTGATCACACACTTCAGCTAGTCTGCTGGTGTCAATCCATCGTCTTTGACAACCCTGAGGTTCCTGGCCACTCTCTGCCTGTCTGTCGTCTCTTTCCTACGCTGCCCTGCTCCCCCACCTCCCCATCACCCTACTTGGGTCCAGTCTGCAGGTGTTTCTTTCCAAAAAGCCCCAGGTTTTTTAAAACCTTGTAGTGGATAGTCCTGATAAACCACACAATTTAAAAAAAATTCTTTTATATCGAAGATAATGGAATGAGAACTTACACGCTTTTTTTAAAATCCAGTCCCCGGGTTATGTTTATGTTTCCCCATGTTTTTATATCGAGGATAATGGAATAAGCACTTATGTGCTTTTTTACATCCAGTCCCCGTGTTTATGTTTATGTTTCCCCATGTTTTTATATCGAGGATAATGGAAAAAGCACTTATGTGGGTTTTTTTACATCCAGTCCCCGTGTGTATGCGGTTTTGTAAATTTCTGTCATCTGTTCCCACCGGCACACAATGGCCTACTCTTACAAAAAGCGGGAACAGGATTTAACGTGTACGCAAGATGTTCTGCGTGCGTTCGCACACGGGGGCCTCGGTTTATAGTCTCATCCGAAGGACTTTTGGGGGAGAGTGGAGTCTGCACTAATGTTAACTCCAGGGGAAAATATTCCCTTGAACGGGAAGGTTTTGCAGCAGCTGCGCGCTCTTGGTTGTCACAGCCTGCAAATCCAACTTCACTTAGTCAAGAGTGCTAAATTTACCACGCCCCTTCCTTTCCCTTTGCTTTCAGGGACGGGATAGCTCAGTGGTCGGAGCACTCGCTTTCCCCCAGCCAAGTTAAGCAACGTCGAGCGTGGTTACCAGTTGGATAGGTGACCGTTTGCGCGCCTTGGCTTCAGTACAGTTCCCCCAGTTTACCCAGCTGTAAATGGGTACCTGCCCTCTTTAGGGTCAGGGAAGGTAAAGCAGCGAGGGAGAGGAGATGGGCGCCGCCCTCAATATGCTGGCCCTAGAGAAGTGAGGTCTCTGACGCCTCGCTCCCCTACGACCTTATAGGTTATGGGACTCCTTTACCCTCCTTTTACCCTTCCTTTTACGTAGTAGTCCGAGTGTGGTCAGTTCCTGCTATAATTAACACCAGCTCGGGGCTGGAATGACTTACTTGACTTATGCCTCTTGGTTCCTTGGGGAACATAGGGCTGCAACAACACCCCTCCTCCAACGAACTCGGTTTTGGGAGATCCTCTTCAGCTCGGCCCATGTCATTCCGGCTGCCTTCGTTTCTTCGTCAACACTTCTGCTGCACCAGGTCTGTTTTGGTCGACCGACTTTCCGCTTCCCTTGTGGATTCCAGTCAAGGGCCTGTCTGGTGGTGACATTTGAAGCAGGCTTGGCGGAGTGTATGGCTGATCCATCCCCACTTCCTTTGTTTAATAAGGGATTGGATTGGGGTTTGTCTGGTTCTGTCCCACAGTTGTTTGTTGGATATGACTTCCGGCCACCTGATGTTGAGGATGTACCTGAGGCATTTGTTGGTAAAAGACTGGAGTTTGTGGGGCTGGGATGAGATGAGATGGACTGGATAGCAGCTGAGAGAAGATGAAAGTGAGACGAAAACGGATGATGAGCTGTTGTTGTTGTTGCTGTTGTCGTCGTTAGCATCGTTGTTGTAGTTATTGCTTTGTTGTTGTGGCCTAACCCCTAAGCCCAGCAGAGCTGTTCTGACTGATAGGAGAAAAGGGCAATTGTACATTACTGCCGCCTTTAACCCAGTTGCTTTGGGAAGATGGAACTCCTTAGCCTGAGAAGACAGCTCGTCTAGGAGCAAG
>CM054164.1:23338244-23340744 GCA_028751875.1 Rapana venosa
GCCTCGCTCCCCTACGACCTTATAGGTTATGGGACTCCTTTACCTTTACCCTGTTCTCTATGGGTAACCCGCTATAGGGTAACCAACCATCTACGAACCCTTCCCTCCATATCACCCACTACTGGGTTACAGTAACATACAAATGTGCACATTGCACTGTACTGGGAAAGAAGGGTTCTCTCCCTTTTAAAAAAAACAAACTTTCATATCGAGGATAATGGAATAAGCACTTATGTGCTTTTTTTTTACATCCAGTCGCCGTGTGGTTGCAGTTTTGTCAATTTTATCATCTGTTCCCGCCGGCACACAATGGCCTACTCTTACGAAAAGCGGAACAGGATTTAACGTGTGCGCAAGATGTTCTGCGTGCGTTCGCACACGGGGCCTCGGTTTCTAGTCTCATCCGAAGGACTTTTAGGGAGAGTGGAGTCTGCACTGATGTTAACTCCAGGGGAAAATATCCCCCTTGATCGGGAATCGAACCCGGGTCGTCAGATTGGGAGCGCAATGTTCTAACCACTAGGCTATCCCGTCCCCCCCTTAACGTAGGGATAGTGTTTTAAGGAAGTTGCAGAACTGCCCAGTCCAAGTGTGGTCAGTTCCTTTATAATTAGCACTAACTGGGCTGGGAGGGAATGGGATGGACAGCAGCTGAGAGTAGCTGAAAGTGGGGGAAACTGATAGCTGTGCATCCTCATTGGCAAGCGATTCTAGCTAATTCATATGAGAGTCTTTATCTTGTTTACTCCACCTCCCCCTGTGTGATGCCAATCCCCATAAAAGTTGAGACATCCATCTGTACACAGGTCAGGTTGTTCTGTGATAAATGACAAGTTGATTCGGCCAGCGCTTCTATCTAAATCCACCAATTCTATTCTTGTTTTACTTTCTCTAATTAAAGTCATAACCGCCTGAAAAATCCTTTTACTCAGTTTAAGAACTTAAGATTTTTTGTTGTTGTAATTGTCTGGGATGTAAAGGTCCTAATGGAATTGCTGGAAAAGCTGCAACAAACTGTCCAATTACTTGTACCATATCCCAGTTTGCAACTGGACTTATATCACTTAATCCATCACAAGCTCTTTTTCAATTTCGGTGTCTTTTCTGGTTGCAGTGTGACAGTCATGTTTTCTTAATTCAAACAAAACACGAAGTATTATATCTTTTCCTCTGGTATCAAAGCCAAGTTGTTTTCATGTATGACAAAATCCTGTGATCCGAAAATTTGAATAGTATGAATCTATGATCTATAAAAGTTTTCCTGATGGTTACAGTGTGACAGTCATGTTTTCTTAATTCAAACAAAACACTAAGTATTGTATCTTTTCCTCTGGTATCAAAGCCAAGTTGTTTTCATGTATGACAAAACCCTGTGATCTGAAAAGTTGAATAGTATGAATCTATGATCTATAAAAGTTTTCCTGATGGTTACAGTGTGACAGTCATGTTTTCTTAATTCAAACAAAACACTAAGTATTGTATCTTTTCCTCTGGTATCAAAGCCAAGTTGTTTTCATGTATGACAAAACCCTGTGATCTGAAAAGTTGAATAGTATGAATCTATGACCTATGTTTCCTTGATAGTCTTGAAAAGTACGTACTTGCAAGAAAGAATCACCGATAAATGATGCTGACAAGAATCCTTGTGATCTAAGATGGTTGTTTCAAAAGCTTTGTAAAGATTCTTGGACAACAGGAAAAAAAGTGTTTGGCAAACAGGTGTATGCATACAATTCTCCTCTCCATTTAAATTTCGAATATTTTGGAATGTTGAAATGCTACAGGAACACAGTAGTGTTTATGTCAAAGATCTACAGAGGACAGACAGCACCATTTTATCGTTTTTCTTGCTTCTGAATATTAATAATAATAATAATAATAATAATAATAATAAATGGAATTTATATAGCGCTGTATCTTGCACAGACAAATCAAAGCGCTTGCACGCAACTCATTCTTACACAATCATGCAACCAATAGCAAGAATGAATGAAGACTTTCTATTTGAAAATGTTCGTAAGTAACATTTTCGTTTAACTTCAGATAAAAAAACCCACCCATTCTATGTGTACCATCTGCTCTCATTACAAGAAAACACAGGTTATGTTACCTGTCCATTTTCAACCCCTGATATTTCAATAACGCCCAATCTCTAATAATTGTTCAATTTCATTATCAATACGTTCCCAACGATTTCCTTAAACCTGATTTATTTTTGGAATAGAGTTTCGAACTGGAAAATCCTACTTGGGGAGTTTCTACTCCTTGTACCAGATTTACGATAAAAGAGTCTGATGTCAATAAAGTTGTGTTTTTCCTACTGGGGAACAAAACAAATCTTTCCTGAGACCATGTACCACCAGCCTGTGGAGTGTCAGCAGTAAAGGTAAGGTAAAGGAGTCCCATAACCTATAGGGTCGTAGGGGAGTGAGGCGTCAGAGACCTCACTTCTCTAGGGCCAGCATATTGAGGGCGGCGCCCATCTCCTCTCCCTCGCTAC
>CM054164.1:23345744-23348244 GCA_028751875.1 Rapana venosa
GTGTGTGTGCGTGTGTATGTGTGTGTCTGTGTGTGTGTGTGTATGAGTGTGTGTGTGTGTTGCATGTGTGTGAGGCGTGTGTGTGTGCGTGTGTGTGTGAGTGTGTGTATGAGTGTGTGTCTGTGTGTGTATGAGTGTTTTATTTTATTTTATTTTATCCTTTTTATATCGAGGATAATGGAATAACCACTTATGTGCTTTTTACATCCAGTCCCCGTGTGTATGCGGTTTTGTAAATACTATCATCTGTTCCCACCTGCACACAATGGCCTACTCCTACGAAAAGCGGAACAGGATTTAACGCGCGTGTGTGTGAGGCGTGTGTGTGTGTGTGTGTGTGTGTGTGTTTGTATGAGAGTGTTAGGCGCGCCCGCGCGCGCGCGCGCGTGTGTGTATGTGTGTGTGTGTGAGTGTGTATGAGTGTGTGTGTGTGGTGTGAGTGTGTGTGTGAGTGTGTGTATGTGTGTATGAGTGTGTGTGTGAGTGTGTATGTGTGTGTGTGTGTGTGTGTGTGTGTGTGTGAGTGTGTGTGTGTGTTGTGTGTGATGAGTGTGTGTGTGTGTGCGTGTGTGTGTGTGTGTGTGTGTGTCTGTGTGTGTGTGTGTGAGACGTGTGTGTATTAGTGTGTGTGTGTGAGGTGTGTGTGTGTGTATGAGTGTGTGTGTGTGTGTATGAGTGTGTGTGTGTGTGTGTGTGAGTGTGTGTGTGTGTGTATGAGTGTGTGTGTGTGTGTGTGTGTGTGTGTGTGTGTGTGTGTAAAGGCTGCTGCTATAAACTTCCAGTTTTCTTAAAGCGTGCTCGCTAACTGATGATCATGTTCAGGGGCAGACGTCAGTGTAATATAGTCTTCATAGATATTACCTGGCAAAAAAAATGAACCGATGGTGATGGTTGGTCATCAGAAAATACTATTTGTTAAGATAGGGGGTAATATATAAATTCCTAGTCAGTATTGAATGAAACCATGAGTTTAAGGTCAGACAAAAAACAAACAAAACCGAAGACGATATTACTAATCGGAAAATTGGATTTATGCCTAAGTGTTGTCTTGCGTTTTGAACAGAACGAACTTACGAAAGTGAAAACCTAATCAGACTGGTCTCGTCTTTATTGCATCAAATAATACTTTTAATACCTTACTGTTATGAGAACAAACGTACACACACTTTACAAAATAATCAGCTTTGAAGTCTCACCGAACACGCAGTTCCGAAAAAACTGCACTAAAAAATGGAACAGAAATCTGAAACCAATACCTACCTGGGGAGGTCGAAGTTTGAGTGTAATTTTTTTAATTTTTTAAAAATTTTATTCTTTTATATCGAGGATAATGGAATAACCACTCATGCGCTTTTTTTACATCCAGTCCCTGTGTGTATGCGGATTTGTGAATTCTGTCATCTGTTCCCATCGGCACACAATAGCCTACTCTTACGAAAAGCGGAACAGGATTTAACGTGTGCGCAAGATGTTGTGCGTGCGTTCGCACACGGGGCCTCGGTTTATAGTCTCATCCGAAGGACTTTTGGGGTGATTGGAGTCTGCAGGGATGTTAACTCCAGGGGGAAATATCCCCTTGAACGGGAATCGAACCCGGGTCGTCAGATTGCGAGCGCAATGTTCTAACCACTAGGCTATCCCGTCTCCCCCCATAATGTAGTTTACTGTGGCATGGATTGATAGGAGCCCAACCCTTTTTTGACAATTCCTTGTCTCTTTCATTCACAAAGATAAGTTTGTTGAAAAAAATCGTTCAGAAAAAAGTTGGGGTTTTTTTGTCGTGTAAAATTATTGTACTATAAATATGTTGGTGGGTTTTTTGTTGTTGTAAAATCTAATGCGGATTGTTAATTAAACTGTGAAATATGGCCTTCCATAGCGAATGTGCCTCTCCACCTACCTCTCCATTTCGATTGACTACATCATTTTATTTTATTTTTATTTATATCACTTTCACGTCAGATTTCTCTGCGTGAAATTCGGGCTGCCCTCCCCTGGGAGAGCGCGTCGCCACAGAGCAGCGCCACCTTTTTTGTTTTTGTTTTTTCTGTCTAGAACTGCATTTTTTCCCTATCAGAGTGGCTTTTTTTTCTACAGACTTTTGCTAGGGACAACTCTTTTGTTGCCGTGGGTTCTTTTACGTGCGCTAAATAATTTTTGTGTAACACACGGGACCTCGGTTTATCGTCTCATCCGAAAGACTAGCGCCTAGACCACCCATTCAAGGTCTAGTGGATGGGAAAAAAAATTTCGGGTCCAAACGGGATTTGAACCACCACACACTTCCGACCCGGACTTTTCGCTTTCTAGACAGGCACGTTACCTCTAAACCACCGATCCACTCATGAAATTCCACCCGAACTCTGGCTTCCCAAAGTAAGTACTGGTATTAAGTTTTCAATCAAGAGTGGCTGGGACCAGTCTCGCTTCAAGCCGTCTTGCCTCATCCGAACGTGTAAGTGGTCAAAGGGAAGCCATCCATTACTGAAGATATCATCAA
>CM054164.1:23350744-23353244 GCA_028751875.1 Rapana venosa
TCTGTGTCTCTGTCTATCTGTCCCTCTCTCTTTCTGTGTCTCTCTCTGTCTCTGTCTGTCTGTGTTTCTGTCTATCTGTCCCTCTCTCTTTCTGTGTCTCTCTCTGTCTCTGTCTGTCTATGTTTATGTCTATCTGTCCCTCTGTGTGTGTGTGTGTCTCTCTCTGTCTCTGTCTGTCTGTTTGTCTGTGTCTCTGTCTATCTGTCCCTGTGTGTGTGTGTGTGTGTGTGTGTGTGTGTGTGTGTGTGTGTTGTGTCTCTGTCTCTGTCTGTGTGTCTGTGTTTATGTCTATCTGTCCCTCTGTGTGTCTGTCTCTCTCTCTGTCTGTCTGTCTGTCTATGTCTGTCTGTCTGTGTCTCTGTCTATCTGTCCCTCTGTGTGTGTGTCTCTCTCTGTGTCTCTGTCTGTCTGTCTGTGTCTATCTGTCCCTCTGTGTGTGTGTCTCTCTCTCTGTGCCTCTGTCTGTCTGTATGTATGTCTGACTGTGTTTGTGTGTATATGTCCCTCTCTCTGTCTCTGTCTGTCCGTCTGTCTGTCTGTTAGGTCTTTTTTTCCATGTCTTACTGTTCTTTTATTCTCGGTTTCGGCGTCTTTTTTTTTACGTTTTTGATTTTTTACTTTCATCTTTTCTCGAAGCAGACTTTTTTTTTTTAACTCTCTCGTTATAAGCCGTCCATTTATTTTGGGTCTTTTTTGTTTTTACTATTTTTGGTTTTTAAAGACCCTCTTTACGTTTTTTTACCCTTCTTGCTCTTTCTATTCAGTGTTTCTTTTTTTAGTTTGCACATTTTTCTTTCTTTTAACCTATTAAAATCGGGTTTGTTGGCTTTTTATGTCTTACACTTTCTTTGGCGCAAACTATCTCTCTCTCTCTCTCTCTCTCTCTCTCTCTCTCTCTCTCTCTCTTCCCTCTCTCTCTCTCTCTCTCCATGGTGGTTTTCTCCTCCTTCTCTTCTTCTTCTTCTTCTTCTTCTTCTTCTTCTTCTTCTTCTTCTTCTTCTTCTTCTTCTTCTTCTTCTTCTTCTTCGCAATTCTTCTTCTTCTTCACAATTATTCTTCTTCGCTATTCTTCTTCTTCGCAATTCTTATTTTTCTCCTCCTCCTCCTTCTTCTTCTTCTCCTCTCTCCCTGTCTGTCCCTCTCTCTCTCTGTCTCTCTCTCTTCTCTTCTCTCTCTCTCTCTCTCTCTCTCTCTCTCTCTCTCTCTCTCTCTCTCTCTCTCTAACTTTTCATCCCTTCCTTTCAATCTCTAAAGAATTCCTTTGTCCGCTTCATTGAATACTCATTAATTTCTGTGACTGATTACCTGTTCGTTTGTTTGCTTGTAGTCGCTGGTTTGTTTGTTTGTTCGTTCGTTTGTTTGTTTGCCTTCATTAATTTCTTTGATTGAGCAGTCAGATTCGAATTTTTTTCTTTTTTCTTTAATTTTTTCCCCTTGTTTTTCTTCATTTCTGAATTCGTTGGCTGCATATTTGATTTTATTGAATGATTCTTTGCCTGGTTGATTTCTCCTGATTCGAAATCAATTTGTTTTCGTGTTTTTTCAGTTTTTGTTTTATATTATGGTATATATATGTTTATCGATGCTTTTTACCTCAATATGTCTATTTATTGATTGGCTTATGATTTTATACGTTTATTTTGTGCTATTGTTTTTTTGTTTGGTTGTTGGGGTTTTTTTAGGGGGAGGGGGGGGGGGGGGGAGGGTCTCCCAATTTTCATTTACTTGTGTACTCATAGAGGTTTCTGAGATCTAAAAGATTTCAAAGTCTACGTTCTTGATATGAAATTGATGTGTGTGGATGGTGTGTGTGTGTGTGTGTGTGTGTGTGTGCGCACGCACGCGTGCGCGTTCTTTTCATTTGTTCCATGTATGCATATGTTATTGTCTTTTCTTGTTTGATTTGTATGGTTTATCATTGATTAGGTTTTTATCAATTCTATGTCTCCATATATATTATCTTTTTTTCTCTCTTTTTGTCTTTAGATAGATGGCTTGATGAAAAAAAAAGCAAATGCACTGCTTTTTCAATGTACCATCTGGAAATAAAACTGTGACTTTGACACATCACATTGCACAATATGGGGTTGCGTATGTAAAATATCATTACTTATGAACCTCAGAGCTCTAGCCGAGGGATGAAAACAACAACAACAACAACAACAACAACAACAACAACAACAACAACAACAACAACTGTAGTTTGGCTCTCATATGAATCAAGGTGCAATAGGTAGATTTTTTGAAAAATATAATTTTCTTTGCAGAACCAGAGAGATGAGAAACACGGCAACAATGTCTTCTGATTAGATTAAAAGAGATATAGAAGTGAAGATATATGGATTGTTGCAAGGTAGTAGAAGTAATAGAAGAGGAAGAGGAAGAGAAAAAGGAAGAAGAAGAAGAATTGCGAAGAATTGCGAAGAATTGCGAAGAATTGCGAAGAAGAAATGCGAAGAAGAAGAATTGCGAAGAAGAACTGCGAAGAATAAGAATAAGA
>CM054164.1:23360744-23373244 GCA_028751875.1 Rapana venosa
ATTAAAGTGATATTTATGTGTGTGTTGCCTTTTGGGGTGTTTTTGCCTGTGGGGGTGTGTTTGGGGGGTTTTGTGCATGAGGGGGGAAGAGAAGAAGAAGAGAGAGAGAGAGAGAGAGAGAGAAGAGGAGAGAGAGAAACAACACAAAGAGAAAGACAGAGCACAAAGAAGAACCCGAGAAGGGGTGGGGGTAGGGGGGGGGGGGGGGGGGGTTGCCCAACCCCTTTCAATTCAAAAAAGGGAAAACGGGGACAGGGCATATTCTTGTGTCTTTTGTCACAGGGAACACTTTCGATTTTTGTTTGGGGGGGGGCAAGGGGTGTGTGTGTGTGGGGTGTGGTTGAGAGAAAGAACGGGGAAGAAGAGAGGGAGGGAGAGAAGAGAGGGGAGAGAGAGGAAGGGGGAGAGAGAGAGGGAAGAGAGAGAGAGGGGGAGAGAAGAGAGAAGAGAGAAGAGAGAGAGAAGAGAGAGGGGAGAGGACAAGCCGACAGACAACAACAGGCAGACAGACCCACACAGAGAACAAAAGCCCAAATTTAATTTTTTATTTTTTTATTCTTTTATTTGGAGGATTAAGGAATATTGCTTTTTTATCCATTATCCTCGATATAAAAGAATAATAAAAACAAATTGAATAAATAAATCCAGTACCCGTGTGTATGCAGTTTTGTGTGTGTGTGTCTGTGCGCGCGGGGGTGCGTGTGTGTACGCATTCATACAAGAACAAGGGTGAGTGCGCCCGCCCCCCTCCCCACACACACGCACGCACACGCACACACACCACACCCACACGCACGCACACACACACACACACAACGCACACACGCACACTATAGCTAACCCCTCCCCCCCCACACGCTACTTCCCCCCCCTCACACAAACACTACCCCCCTCCACACAACACACACACTCACACACACAATTAGCCCCCCCCCCCCCCCCCCCACACACACACACACACAATACCCTTTTTCAAGTCATCTTCGCTTTCCATCTCCCCTCTCTCTCTCTCTCTCTCTCCCCTCTCTCCTCTCTATCTCTCTCTCTCTCTCTTTCTCTCTTTCTCTCTTTTCACAAAACACACACACACACAAATCACCCACAGCACACACACAAAAAAAACCAAAACCCCCCAAAATAAAACAAAACAACCAAACCAACCAAAACACACAAAAAAACCCAAACCCAACACCGCACCAACAACACCAAAAAAAACTCTGGGTGGCACGTTTGACCCCTTGAAAAGCTACACCGTGTATACCTAACCAGGACCCGGGTACCCTAGGCCTACCCCACAGTATCTCGACACGACGCCCTTAAACCCACAAAGTAAGTAGAACCAGTGCTGACCCATTGTGGGTGGAAGAGTCAGTTTACCCCTCCCCCCCCCCCCCCCCCATCTCAGCCCCCCAACCCAACCCACCCACCCCCGTCTATCCTTCTCCACCTCCTCCCCCATCCCTCCTCCACCTACTCCCACTGTCCTCACTCTCTCTCCTCTCATCCCCTCTCTCTCTCTCCCTCTCTCTCCCTCTCTCTGTCTCTCCTCTCCTCTCCCTCTCTCTCCTCCCTCTCTCTCTCTCTCCCTCTCTCTCTTCGCTCTCTCTCTCTCTTTCTGCTCTCTCTCTCCCTCCTCTCTCTCTCCCACTCCCTCTCTCTCTCCCCTCTTTCTCTCCCTCTCTCTCTCTCTCTCTCTCTCCCTCTCTCTCTCTCTTTCTTCTCTCTCTCACTCTCTTCTCTTTCCCTCTCTCTCTCTCCCTCTCTCTCTCCCCTCTCTCTCTCTCTCTCCTCTCTCTCTCTCTTCCCGTCTCTCTCTCCCTCTCTCTCTCTCTTTCTGTCTCTCTCTCCATCTCTCTCCCTCTCTTTCTATCTCTCCCTCTCTCTCCCTCTCTTCTCTCTCCCCCTCTCTCTCCTCCCTCTCTCTCTCTCCCTCTCTCTCTCTCTCTCCCTCTTCTCTTCCCTCTCTCTCTCTCTTTTCTGTCTCTCTCTCACTCTCCCTCTCTCTCTCCCTCTCTCTCTCTCTCTCCGTCTCTCCCCCTCTCTCTCTCTCATCTCTTTTCCTCTCTCTCTTCCTCTCCCTCTCTCTCTCCCTCTCTCTCTCCCTCCTCTCTCTCTCCTCCTCTCTCTCTCTCTCATCCCTCTCTCTCTCTCCCTCTCTCTCTCTCCCTCTCTCTCTCTTTCTGTCTCCTCTCACTCTCCCTCTCTCTCTCCCTCTCTCTCTCTCCGTCTCTCCCCCTCTCTCTCTCTCTTTCTCTCTCTCCCTCTCCCTCTCTCTCTCCCTCTCTCTCTTCCTCTCTCTCTCTCCACTCTCTCTCTCTCCTTCCCTCTCCCTCTCTCTCTTCTCTCTCTCTCTCCGCTTGGCTGCTGTTATGAACAGGACCTCTCTCTCTCTCACACACACAACCGCATTCACACGGGGACTAGATGTAAAAAAAGCACATGAGCACTTATTCCATTATCCTCGATATAAAAAGAATAAAATGAAATGAAAAAAATGGAAAAAAAACCCAAACATACACGGGCGCATCTTGCGCACACGTTAAATCCTGTTCCGCTTTTTCGTAAGAGTAGGGCATTGTGTGCCGGTAGGAACAGATGACAATGTTGACAAAACCGCATACACGCTGGGACTGGATGTTTAAAAAAACCCCACACAAGTGCTTATTCCATTATCCTCGATATAAAAAATTAAAATAAAAAATATATATAAACCACATACACACACACAACACACACACACACACACACACACACTTTATAATGGCTGTACAAGCAATGTGACAGATTTTCGAAATGCTTTCATTTCTAACAAAGTCGGTGGTTGGTATAATCGTAGAAATAATGTGTTATCCCTTATGTACAGATTAAAACTAAATGCTTTTAGGATAAAATACGTGAAAGATGTAAACTGTATTTGTGGGGAGAAGATTACAAAAAGTTATGTCATTTTTGATTGTGGACATTAAAAAGCATTTTTACCTGCTGTACCAAGTTTGTCACTGGATCAGATTTTGTCTGAACCATCGTTACTGTTGGACATTGTGTTAGTGTTGATGAGAAGTCCGATAATTCAGTTTTTGTAGTATGTTAAAGTTACTTTTTATTAAGTACTGTTATCTGACACTTTTCTGTTATTGTTTGCATTCTCTGTTTAGATTACTTTTCCCCATCTAAAAATCACTAAATGTGAATAGACGTTAAACTGAAGATATCGCACACACACATAAAAAACCGCATTCACACGGGGACTGGATGTAAAAAAAGCACATGAGTGCTTATTCCATTATCCTCGATATAAAAGAATGAAATGAAATGAAAAAAATGGAGAAAAAAAAACATACACGCGCGCATCTTGCGCACACGTTAAATCTTGTTCTGCTTTTCGTAAATGTAGGCCATTGTGTGAGGGGGACGGGATAGCCTAGTGGTTAGAACACTGCGCTCGCAATCTGACGACCCGGGTTCGACTTCCCGTTCAAGGGGATATTTCCCCCTGGAGTTGACATCACTGAAGAAGTTGGAATTTGCCACCTGAACTTTGACTGCCTGGGACGAAAATAATGCCTCAGGTGACCTGAAACCCCATCCACCCCCCCCCCCCCCCACTCCTTCCCCCACCCGTTTCACAGTCCCCCTCCTCCCCCCCCCCTCCCCTCCCCCCCACTCCATCTCCTACCCCCCTCACTCCCTCCACTCACTTTTCCTCCGCCTCTTCCTCCTTCTTCAAAATGAACCAGCTCACAAGTACAAACACAGGGTGAAGAAATCAAATGACACCATAACAATCTCTACCACACACACACACACCAACACAGAACACACACACAGAACACATACCACACAAGAACACACACACAACACACACACACACACACAGAACACACACACACACACACACACACAACACACACAAACACACACACACTCATACACACGCACAGACACACACACACACACACACCACACACACACACAGACACAGAACACACACACATACACACACACACAAAACACACACACACAGAGCACACACACAACACACATACACACCACACACAGAACCACACACACACACACACAGAGAAAACACACACACAGAACACATACACACACACAGAACACATACACACACACAGAACACACACACACACACACACACAACAGAACACACACACACACACACACAGAGGACACTTGGTTGTATTATGTTACTGAAAGTGAAACTGGGGCCACCTGTATATTAAGGGCCTTCACAGGGGTAGGCTACAGGTGGGTGGGTTGATTTATACCCTTTAGTCAGTCTGTTTATTGTCTGTTTGTCGGTTGGTTGGTTGGTTGGGTTGTTGGATTTTAAGTTTTTTTTTAACCCCCTGCCCGTTGTTTTGGGTTTTTTTGTGTGTGGGTGGGCTTAAGTACTCTACAACAATATTCTGAGTTGGACTTTTAGAAGTTTGAACTAAGTTTATCATTCTATCTGTCTGTCTTTATGTCTGTCCGTCTGTCTGTCGTTCTGTCTGTCTGTCTGCCTGTCTGTCTGTCAGTCGGTCTTCCTGTCTGTCTACCTGTCTGTGTGTCTGTCTCAGTCTCTGTCTGTCTCAGTCTTTGTCTGTCTGGAGTTAACATCAGTGCAGATTTCACTCTCCCCCAAAATCCTTCGGATGAGACTATAAACCGAGGCCCCGTGTGCGAACGCACGCAGAACGTCTTGCCCACACGTTAGTTAAATCGTGTTCCGCTTTTCGTAAGAGTAGGCCATAGTGTGCCGGTGGGAACAGATGACAGAATGTACAAAACCGCATACGCATGGGGACTGGATGTAATAAAAGCACATAAGTGCTTATTTCATTATCCTCGATATAAAAGATTCTAAAAAATAAATATCTCTCTCCCTCCTTCTCTCTCTCTCTCCCCCTCTCTCTCCCTCCTCTCTCTCTCTCTCCCTCTCCCCTCTCTCCCCTCCTCTCCCCCTCTCTCTCCCTCTCTCTCCCCTCTCTCCCCTCTCTCTATCTCCCTCTCCCTCTCTCCCTCTCTCTCCCCCTCTCTCTCCCTCTCTCTCTCCCCTCTCTCTCTCTCCCCTTCCCTCTCTCTTTCCCTCTCCCTCTCTCTCTCTCCCTCTCTCTCCTTCCCTCTCTCTCTCCCTCTCTCTCTCCCTCTCTCTCCCCCCTTTCTCTCCTTCTCTCCCTCTCTCTGTCCCTCTCTCTCACTCCCCCCCTCTCTCTCCCCTCTCTCTCTCCCCCTTTCTCTCTCCCCCCCCTCTCTTTCTCCCTCCCCTCTCTCCCTCTCTCTGTCCCTCTCTCTCACTCCCTCTCCCTCTCTCTCTCTCTCTCCCCCCCTCTCTTTCTCTCCCTCTCTTTCTCTCTCCATCTCTCCCTTCCCCCCCCCTCTCTCTCTCTCTCTTTCTCTGTCTCTCTCACTCTCTCCACGAAACGATCGTAACTTCAGGGTGTGTCCCCCTCAACACACACACACACACACACACACACACTAACTAACCCCTTCAGGGTTCATTTCTCTTCTATTCACCTCACATTTCTACAGAGCTCATGAAAATGTCTGAGGACTGTGAGAGACTTGATCCTACATACTGTGTCTGAGTGTGTCTGTTGACGTTATCATAATATCACTGGCTGTAGGAGGAAGTGGGGTGGAGTGGAGAGAAGTGGATTAGAGTGGGGTGGAATGTAGTGTAGCGTAATGTAGTGTAGTGTAGCATAATGTAGGGTAGAGTAGTGCAGTGTAGTGGAGTGTAGAGGAGTGGAGTAGAGTAGAGTAGAGTAGAGTAGAGTGGAGTGGAGTGTGGAAGAGTGGAGTGGAGTGGAATGAAGAGGAGGGTAGGGTAGGGTAGGATAGTGCAGTTTAGTGTAGTGTAGGCTATAGGTGGAGTGGAGTAGAGTGGAGTGGAGTGGAGTGAAGAGGAGGGTAGGGTAGGGTAGGGTAGAGCAGTGTAGTGTAGTGTAGGGTAGTGTAGGGTAGTGTAGTGTAGGGTAGTGTAGTGTAGGGTAGTGTAGTGTAGGGTAGTGTAGGGTAGGGTAGTCTAGGGTAGTGTAGTGTAGTGTAGTATAGGGTAGTGTAGTGTAGTGTAGGGTAGTGTAGTGTAGTGTAGTGTAGGGTAGTCTAGGGTAGTGTAGTGTAGTGTAGGGTAGTGTAGGGTAGTGTAGGGTAGTGTAGTGTAGTGTAGTGTAGTGTAGTGTAGTGTAGTGTAGTGTAGTGTAGTGTAGTGTAGTGTAGGGTAGGGTAGTGTAGGGTAGTGTAGTGCAGTGTAGTGTAGTGTAGGGTAGTGTAGTGTAGTGTAATGTAGAGTAGAGTAGTGTAGTGTAGTGTAGTGTAGGGTAATGCAGGGTAGTGTAGTGTAGTGAAGTGGAGTGGAGGGTAGGGCAGGATGGGGTAGGGTAGTGTTTTATTTATTTATTTATTCTTTTATATTGAGAATAATGGAATAAGCACTTATGTGCTTTTTTACATCCAGTCCCCGTGTATGCGGTTTTGAAAATTCTGTCATCTGTTCCCACCGGCACACAATGGCCTACTCTTACAAAAAGCGGAACAGGATTTAATGTGTGCGTAAGATGTTCTGCGTGCGTTCGCACACGGGGCCTCGGTTTATTGTCTCATCCAAAGGACTTTTGGTGAGAGTGGAGTCTGCACTGATGTTAACTCCAGGGGAAAATATCCGCTTGAACGGGAATCGAACCCGGGTCGTCAGATTGCCAGCGCAATATTCTAACCACTAGACTACCCCGTGTAGTGTAGTGAAGTGTAGTGTAGTGTTGTGTGTAGTAGTGGAGTGGAGTGGAGTGGAATGGAGTGAAATGGAGTGTATTATAGTCTTCATCTTCTTCTTTTCTTTCTTTCGTTCTTTCTTTCTTTCTTCCCTCTCTCCTTCCTTCCTTCCTTCTTTCCTCCTTCCCTCCCTCCCCCCTTCCTTCCTTCCTTTCTTCCTTCCTTCCTTCCTTCCTTCCTCCCTCCCTCCCTTCCTTCCTTCCTTCTTTCCTTCCTTCCTTCCTCCCTTCCTTCCTCCCTTCTTTCTTTTTTTCATTCTTGCTTGCTTGCTTTCATCCTTCCTTCCTTCCTTTCTTTCTTTCTTTCCTTTTCCCTTTTATCCTTCCTTTCTTTCATTCTTTCGTTCTTTCTCTCTCTCTCTCTCTCTCTCTCTCTCTCTCTCTCTCTCTCTCTCTCTCTCTCTCTCTCTCTCTCTCTCTCTCTCTCTCTCTCTTTCATATGACATGTTCATAACCTTTTCCCTCTTTCATGTTTCCTTTTTTTTCTTTCAGGTCTTCAAAAACTCTCTCTGAGTCAGACTCCTTCACACGTGAACGGATCAATGACTACAGACTGGAACACAGGCACTCAAGCATGCATACACTCTGACGGATATGCAGGTACGTACAAACAGACATACAGAACAGACAAACGGACGCATGACTGAAAACTAGACTAAACGGCCCAACTGACTGACAGACAGACAAAATGAGTGACAGAAAAACAGAGCCACATGCAGACAGGCAGGCAGGCAGACAGACAGACATACACACATACATTCATTACTACACACGTGTACAAGCGTACACACGCACATGCACAGAAATACGCACACACAATGAGCGGGCATGCACACACACACATACACACACACACACACACACACACTCACACACTCATGCACTACCTCCCCCACCCACCCTCCCCCCCAACACACATATACATATACACACTGCCTACCCCCCCCCCCCTTCCCCAACACACACACTCACACACACACACACACTCACGCACAGCCTCACCCACCCACCCTCCCCCCAGCACACACACATACACACATATACATACACTGCCTCCCCCCACCTCCCCTAACACACACTCACACACACATGCACTACCTCCCCCCCTCCCCCTCCCACACACACTCACACTGATTCCCCCCCCCCCCCTCTCGCACACACACACACACACACACACACACACACAAACAAACAAACACTGCCTCACCTACTACCCCTTATCAAAAAAACCCACCCTGATCATAAATGTGTCAAACAATTCACTGCACTCTGGTTCAGTCTATTAGGATTCAACAGTCGCCAAAAGAGGGACATTCCTGTACATACTTTGAAGTGGGCTTGTATTGACTGGAAAGAATAGGAACAGGGCCTGTTTTGTGTGTTATCAAGTGACTTGGCTGGAGTCATCATCGTTTTGCTTGCCTGTGTTGAGTGTGTGTGTGTGTGGCTGTCTGTTTGTCAGTCTGTGTGTCTGTATGTCTGTCTGAATGTTTGTGTGCTTTTTTCTGTGTGTGTGTGTGTATGTGTGAAAGTCAAAGTCAAAGTCAAACTTTTATTTTCAGATGGTACATTGAATAAGTAGTGCATTTGCTTTTTTTTCATCAAGCCATCTGTGCGTGTGTGTGTGTGTGTGTGCACGTGCATGTCTTTGTGTGTGCACACATGCATCTGTGTGTGTGTCTGTTTGTGTGTTTAGCTGTGTGTGTACATGTTTGTGTGAGTGTGTGTGAGTGTGATGGGATGAATAGATAGTGTGTAAGTATGTGTTGTGTGTGTGTTTGTGTGTGTGCATCTGTCTATTGGTGTCTCCCTATTTTTGTCCCTTCCTCTATCTGTCTGTCTGTCTGTCTGTCTGTCTGTCTTCCTATTCCTCTTACAACAAAAGTGATGGAGGCAACATTAAAAAATCCACAAAGAAACATATCATGATAAATTCAGATAAAACGAAATAAAGAGAAACAATGTCAGCAACGAAAAGATATCCACGTTGATGCATTGTTATTAGTGTAACGTAAAACTGAGAGAGAGCGCACATTTACACCACACACACATACATACACACATACACACACATGCACACATGCATGAGCACACACACACTGACTCACCTCCCCCTCCCCCCACCCTCTCCCACACCCACTACCCCTTACCAAAAAACCGGAGTCATAAATGTGTCAAACAATTCACTGCACTCTGGTTCAGTCTATTAGGATTCAACTGACGCAAAAAAGACGGACATTCCTGTACACACTTTGAAGTGGGCTTGTATTGACTGGAAAGAATGGGACAGGGCATGTTTTGTGTGTTATCAAGTGACTTGGATGGAGTCATCATCCTTTTGTTTGCCTGTTTCTCTGTCTGTCTGTTTATTTGTCCGTCTGCATGTCTAGCTCTGTGTGTTGTGTGTGTGTGTGTGTGTGTGTGTGTGTGTGTTTGTGTGTGTGTGTGTATATATGCATGTGTGTTGTAGTTGTTGTCTTCAATTTTACATGTGTTCACTCTCAGTGATTTTAGATGAATGTGTGTGTGTGTGCGTGCATGTGCATGTGTGTGTGTGTCTCTGTGTGTATGTGTGTGTGTTGTTGTTGTCATCGATTTTTCATCTGTTTACTCTCAGTGAAATTAGACGAATGTATGTGTTTGTGTGTGTGTGTGTGTGTGTGTGCATGAGCATGCATGTGTGTGTGTCTGTGTGTGCATGTGTGCTGTTGTTGTTGTCTTGAATTTTACATCTGTTCACTCTCAGTGATATTAGATGAATGTGTGTGTGTATGTGCATGTGTTTGAGTGCGTGTGTGTGTGTGTGTCTGTGTGTGTGCATGTGTGTGTTGTTTTTATTGTTGTTGTTGTCTTTGAATTTTACATCTGTTCACTCTCAGTGGTATTAGACGAATATGTGTGTGTGTTGTGTGTAGTTGGGGTGGGAAGTTATGTGCGTGTGTGCATGCGAGTGTGTGTGTAGGCGTCTGTTGCTCTTTGTCTAATTGTTTCTATATCTCCCATTCTCTGTGTCTGTCTATCAATAGTTTCTCTTTCCAGAGGATCACAAAGGCAACAGATTTTGTTAAAAAATGCCCAGAAATAAATCCATAATGAGTATTTTGAATAAGAAAAAAACAAATAAAAGCAAACATATATAACAGATATTTTTATCTTTCATTTTATTTTTCTGAGTACAAAGTATGACAGGAGTGCACACACACACACACACACACACACACACACACACACACACACACACACACACACACACACACACACACACACACACACACACACTCACTCACTCATTTACTCCTCTCTACCCCTACCCCCATCCCCAAACACGCACTCTCTCTCTCTCTCTCTGTCTCTCATTAACTCACTCACTTATTTATCCCCACCCCCAACCCTCATCCCCTAATACACGCACACATACACACACAGATAGACACACACACACACACCACACACACAGATAGATAGACACACACACACGCACACACACACAGATAGATAGACACACACACGCACACACACACATACACACACAGATAGACACACACACACACACACACACACACAGATAGACACACACACAGTTAGATAGAACACACACACACACACACTTATGCACTCACTCATCTCTACCCCCATCCCCATCCCTGATCCCCAAACACACACTCTCTCTCTCTCTCTCTCTCTCTCTCTCTCTCTCTCTCTCTCTCTCTCTCTCTCTCTCTCTCTCTCCTCTCTCTTCTCTCTCTCTCTCTCTCGTGAACTATATCTGAACAAAGAGTATCTTTAAAGACAGTAGCATGCTCATTATTCCATACCATTTTCTTGAATGTTTGTGTTCTGACTGATTCACGAGTATTACAGAAGTTATTGTTTGGAAAGTTCACATTAAGCGTAAGAGGCATGTAAGGATCTGGCTAGCAGAGCAAAAAATGCTTTATTTTGTGTAATGAAAAGACTGTCCACACTTAACAACTCGTCCATAAAACTGTTTCTGAAGGTATTTGACTCTCAAATACAGCCTGTTGCACAGTACGGTTCCGAGTTGTGGGGGTTGAATAAAGCTGCAATATCCTGTGAATCTGTACATTTATTTGCTCTGAAAAAGTTTCTGGGTGTTGACATGCGCACACCTAACGACCTTATATATGGTGAAACCAATAGATTCCCAATATACATTAACTCAGCTGTTCAATGTATACGCTATTGGCTCAAAATTTTGGAAATGGGAGAATCAAGATTACCCTTCAAAGCGTATAAAATGTTATTTGAGTTAGATAGTAAGGGCAAGAAGAATTGGGTGACTGATGTACGTATTTGTTTGCATGAATATGGCTTTGGTGATGTGTGGATGAATCAAGGTGTGGGAAGTGTAAAGGCATTTCTAAGAATTTTTCGTCAACGTTTAGTTGACTGCAGATGGCAGAAGTGGAGTGAACATGTTCAAAATAGCACGAGGTTTGATTTTTATAGATTATTTTGTAGCTCACATGAGATGAAGCTGTATTTGATTTCAGATATGGACAGACATTTGAAAATAGTGACCACAAGGTTTAGGTTGGGTATTTCAAGTTTAGCCACTCATCACTTTCGATATAGAGATTGTAATGACATTGATTTGATATGTCCTCTCTGTAAAAGTGGTAAAGATGATGAGTTACATTTAGTTCTGTGCTGTCCATTTCTTAAGGAGCTCAGAGATAAGTTTATTTCACCTAAATATTTTCGACAGCCTTGCACGTTCAAATTAACTTTGCTGATGTCCTCTGCAAGACATAACGATATTTGGAACTTGTCTCACTTCCTTCACAAAGCCTTCAAGCTGAGAGAAATTGCAACATCATAGTTCATTATTATGATTATCATATTGTTGATTGTATGTTTGTTTTTAATGTTTCTGATGATTTGGTTTTTTGTTCACTTTCCCCTTCATTATGGGCTATGGCCTAATGAATAAACATCCGAATCCGAATCCGAATCTCTCTCTCTCTCTCTCCCTCTCTCTCCCCCTCACTCATTTATCCCCTATCCCCCCCCCCCCCCCCTCATCCCCCCCTGCCCCCCCCCCCCCCCCCACACACACACACAAATGAGTTGAGGACATTGTTTCACTTTCCTGACTTCTTCCATCTACCTGCAGTAAGAGGACTAGCCTAAGGGTAGGTCTAGGCCTACCGGTACCCTACCCAACCTAACCCACCCGAGAGTGACGAATAGTGTACACGCAATACAGCACATTGTACACTACTCTTTCCTATCTTTGGAGGAGGGTATATTTATGGGTCCACGATGGCTTACGTATAGTGTATGGTAATGTTTTTGTGTGTTGTCCTTGTTGTTGAGCAGCTTACCTTCTTTATTTTTTCTTTCTTTCTTTCCCGGCTGTGTGACTAAGCTAATCTGTGAGTGAGTGAGTGTGTGTGGTGTGTGTGTGTGTGTGTGTGTGTGTATGTGTGTGTAGTGAGGGAGAGATTATTATTATTAGTGTTATTAGTCTTATTATTAGTATTATCATTATTATGATATTATTATTATTATTGTTATTAATAATAATAATAATAATATATTATTATTATTATTATTATTATTATCATTATTATTATTATTGTTATTACTCTTTTATCTTGAGGATAATGGAATGAGCACTCATGTGCTTTTTTCCATCCAGTCCCCGTGTGTATGCAGTTTTTGTAAAAGACCGGACCTAACCCACCCAAGTGAGGA
>CM054164.1:23385744-23405744 GCA_028751875.1 Rapana venosa
ACTACACAGAGACGAAAAAGGACATGAATCAAAGTCTATTCACAGTTGAGGCTCAAAATCAGTTACATTGTCAGTATTCAAATCATTTGAAAGTATACACGGGCGTATCTGTTTTAGAATCGAACATGGGAAGGGCTGTATTTATTAAACACGATTTGAAAGTAAAAAGATCTTGCTTTTGTGTTGCGAAAGGTTTTTCCTGATATTCCCATCTGAATCATTCACAGTTGTAACTGCACTGAATTATCTTTCGTCTTCTTCTCTTGTATGTATGTTCTTTCGAGCCAGAAGGCCCATAGAGCCGGAGCTTATCCCGGTTTCTGTAGCGTTAAGCGAACTGATGGTTTTTCACCACCCCTGTGACAGGACGCTAGTCTGTCGCCAGATACTTCCCCAGCAGAGCTGGTACCCACTTGTACACCTGGGTGGAGTGAGGAAAATAGGAGTAAAGTGTCTTTCCCAAGGACACAACACCGAGCCGAGCGGGGATCGAACCCGCGACCTCTGGATCACGAGTTGACCGCCTAAACCACTCGACCACGGTGCCTCCCTCTTCTTCTCTTGCTATTTGATAATATCATGTTTGTGTTGGTTCAAAATCAGTTTTATTTGCTTTATACAATGAGGCTGTAAAATAAGAAATGAAATTATTTAAAAATTCCTGTTCTCTGTGCCTTCTTTTGCTTCTAAAGGAATTGGGATACATTTTTGCTGGGTGCCATCTTATTGCGGTCTTTACAGGAAATGAGTTGACAGATTCCTTAGCAAAACGTGGTACCAAGTGTGGGTCAGTTCCTGCCATAATGAAGGCTGGCTAGGCTGGAATGGTGATGAATTAGTAGCAGCCGAGAATAGCTGAGATTTGGAGGAAACTGATTGCAGTGTGTTATCGAAATCTTCTTTTTCTGGATTTGTCTTATATAGTTTTGATTTAATAATAATAATAATAATAATAATAACAATGTATGGAATTTATATAGCGCTGAATCTTGTAAAGCAACAAATCAAAGCTTTCAGTCGAGAACAGCTGAAATTGGGAGGAAAGTGATTGCAGTGTGTTATCAAAGTCTTTTTCTTCTGGATTTGTCTGATATAGTTTCCATTCCATCTGAAATTGGGAGGAAAGAGATTGCAGTGTGCTATCAAAGTCTTTTTTGCCTGGATTTGTCTGATATAGTTTCCATTTCAGCTTAAATTGGGAAGATACTGATTGCAGTGTGTTATCGAAGTCTTTTTTCTTCTGGATTTGGCTGATAAAGTTTTGAACTTGGATGTTTTTGTTTTGACATAATTATATTCATGTTTTATTAGAGGTCTTGTCGGTGGTGGTGGTGGTGGTGGTGGTAGTTGTTTTGGTGATTTTGTTTTGTTTGTTTTGTTTTTGTTTTTGTTTTTTAGGGGGGGGGATGTTTGTTTTGGGAATAAGTTAATGTTTGATTAGAGGTTTTCAATTGTTGTTTATTTTGTAACTTTTTGTTGGGGGGAGGGGGAGGGTCGTTATTCTGAGAGTATTGTTTTGTGTTTAGCTTTGTTTTCTTGCTTTCTTTACTTTGCCATTATCCTTTTTATGTTATTGCAAAA
Source organism: Rapana venosa (assembly GCA_028751875.1). Lineage (NCBI taxonomy): Eukaryota > Metazoa > Mollusca > Gastropoda > Neogastropoda > Muricidae > Rapana > Rapana venosa. The sequence goes on from CM054164.1 coordinate 23,387,326, forward strand.
AAGAACCCCCCACCCCCCAAAAACACAAACAAACCACCCCACCAAAACCACCAAGGAAAAAACAACAAATCTTGTTTATCTTTAGTTTTTCATTTGTATATTTTTTTCTGATCCTAATTATCCAAAATGGAATCATGATGAGTTTGGATCTTCGGATATTTGTATATTATATTTGTTTATTTCTCTCTTTTACACAAAATGAATGAAAGTGTTTATACATAATCTGTTCATAAGCATGTATCAAGTCAAAGTTTTTCTATTTTCTGAAGACAAGATAATTTTTCTGGTTATCATTTTCTTTTCTCTGTGTTGATTTCTGTTTTGTTATCCATACTGTTGAATATTCATCGCTAAATAACAGTTGATATAGGGCTGGAGTGGGGTTTGCCAATGAGACATTTGCAAGTTGTATGTTTATTCATGAAAGAAATTGCTCACTTGGGTTCTCACCTTGCCCCCATCCCTCCCCTTCTCTCCTGACAGTAAAATAAAGAGAATAAACTTCGTTTATTGATATGTATCTAACAGCTTGCCAATGTCTAAAGGAAAAGAGATAATGCGTGAATATGTGTATCAGTGTGTGTGTGTGTGAGAGTATGTGGGTGGGTGGGTGGTTTTGTGTTTGTTGTGTGTGTGTGTGTGTGTGTGTGTGTGTGTGTGTGTGTGTGTGTGTGTGTGTAGTTTTGTGTTTATCTGTGTGTGGGGGGTGAGTGGGTGGTGGTTTTGTTGTTGTGTGTGTGAGTGTGTGTATGAGTGTGTGTGTATGTATGTATGTGTGGTTTTGTGTTTGTGTGTGAGTGTGTGTGTTAGTGTGTGTGTAGGGCAAGGGTGTCTTGCTTTTTCTTTCACATAATATTCATGTAACTGAGTTCAGGTATATTTTTGTGCACTGCCCACAATCCTGCTACACATACAGATGCACATACAAGCATGCGCGCACACACATACACACACACGCACACACATATCCCTTATAGCGAACAGAAATAAATTCAAAAGAACACACTCACACTCACACACACACTCACGCACACTCACACACACACACACACACACACACACACACACACACACACACACACACACACACACACGAACACACACACACACACACACACACACACACAACCCCACACACACACACACACTTACACACACACACACTCGTCTAATATAACTAAGAGTGAACAGACGTTAAATTGAAGACACAACAACAACAACAACAACAACACACACACACACACACCACACACACACACACACACACACACACACACACACACACACACACACACACACACACACACACACACACACACACACACACACACACACACATCCTTCGGATGAGACTATAAACCGAGGCCCCGTGTTCGAACGCATGCAGAACAACACGTTAAATCCTGTTCCGCTTTTCGGAAGAGTAGGCCATTGTGTGCCGGTGGAAACAGATGACAAAATTTACAAAACCGCATGCACACGGGGACTGGATGTAAAAAAGCACATGAGTGCTTATTCCATTATCCTCGATTTAAAAGAATAAATGAAATAAAATAAATAAAATAAAAATAAATATAGTGAACAGAAGTAAATCAAAAGAATACACGAACAATCAAACACACACACACACACACACACACACACACACACACACACACACACACACACACACACACACACACACATGAACACACACACCATGAAACACACACACACACACACACACACACACACACACACACACACACACACACACACACACACACACACACACACACACACACACATGAACACACACACATGAACACACACACGAACACACGCACACACACCGGAAAACATTAAAGATAAGGCCAAACTCCTCAAAAAGATAAAACACACACACACACACCACACACACACACACACACACACACACACACACACACACACTCAAAAGCATTAAAGACAAGGACAAACTCCTCAAAAAGATAACACACACACACACAAACCTGAAGACATTGGCCAACAGCTATAAATTGTGAGAAATTTCAATTAACCCTTAGGTACCCTCACAACAGCACAATGCGGCCACACAGATAATCACCCTCTAATGGCTAAGTCCTGTGCACAAGGACATTGGTTGTTGACCTTTGCTGGTCAGGTTTGGGGACTGAGAGTGGAAGAAACTAACCATGACAATTATGTCTTCAGTACTATGGTTGTGTCATTTCCCCAATGTTTTCTTAGTTCAGATTCGAGTGCTGATGTATGGCTTGAGGCAGGAAGACGCAGGAGTAGACAGGTGAAAAACTCAGGAGTAGACAGGTGAAAAACTCAGGAGTAGACAGGTGAAAAACTCAGGAGTAGACAGGTGAAAAACTCAGGAGTAGACAGGTGAAAAACTCAGGAGTAGACAGGTGAACAACTCAGGGAAGAAGATAGAGGAGTGGACAGGTGAAAAAACTGGGAGGGGGAGATACAGGAGTACACAGGTGAAAAACTGGGGAGGAAGACACAGGAGTAGACAGGTGAGAAACTGGAGAGGAAGACACAGGAGTAGACAGGTGAAAAAGCGGGGGGAGGTGGAGGGAGGGAGGAGGAGGGGAACAAGGTGTAGACAGGTGAAAAACTGGGAAGAAAGATACAAGAGTAGACAGGTGAAAACCTCAGGGAGAAAGGCACAGAAGTAGACAGGTGAAAAACTCAGGGAGAAAGGCACAGGCGTATACAGGTGAAAAACTGGGCAGGAACACACAGCAGTAGACAGGTGAAAAGCAGAGAGGAAGACACAGGAGTAGACCGGTGAAAAACTGGGTGTGGAGGAGCAGACACAGGTGAAAACTGGGCAAGGAGACACAGGAATAGACAGGTGAAAAACGGGAGGGGGGAAGACACTGGAGTAAAAGTAAAGGTAAAGGTGTCCCATAACCCATTGTAAGGTGGTAGGAGAGCAAGGCATCAAAGACCTCAACTTCTCTATGTTCCAGCATATCGAGGGCGGCGCCCATCTCCTCTCCCTCGCTGCTTTACCTTCCCTGACCCTAAAGAGGGCAGGTACCCATTTACAGCTAGGTGAACTGAGGAAAACTGTACTGAAACCAAGGCGTGCAAACGGTCACCCATCCAAGTGGTAACCACGCTCCACGCTGCTTAACTTTAGCTGGGGGGAAAGCGAGTGCTCCGACCACTGAGCTATATCCCGTCCCCTACACAGGAATAGACAGGTGAAACCTGGGGAGGAAGTACACGGGAGTGGACGGACAGGTGATTTACTGAGAATAGAACATCAAAGATTGGACCGACCTTGACAAGTCGCTGTTGCTGTGAGAGGCTGAAGTCAGGAATGCAAGCGCTTTCATTTTTCATTCTGGAAACAGTTGACAAAATTGACAAAACTGCATGCACACGGGGACTGGATGTAAATATAAAAGCACATGAGTGCTTAATCCATTATCCTCGATATAAAAGAATAAAATAAATAAATAAATAAATAAATGTTGTTGCTTTTTACAAGATTTAGGGCTATAATGAATTCCGTGCACTATTGTTGTTAGGACATGATTATCAACCTGGAATAAGTTGCTGACATAGGTACGGTATGCGTGTCCACCCCCCCCCCCCCCACCCCTTTTTTTCCCCCCCCTCCCCCCTCCCCCTCATGACCGTCTTGGTGAAGGAATTGCTGCTGATGATGTATTGATTTTGAAGGATACCAAATTTCTTTTGATTCAAACACTGGAAAAAAGCTTTACTAACAAAATGGTGCCATAAGGAGAGATTTTTTTTTCTACTATTTCTGAAGAACAATCCTCCCTACTGTAGAGAAGGTTTGTGTTTTGTGGATAAAAGACGCATATATTTTTTTAGATGGGGTCATGCACACTTTTTCAGCTGTAAGTAATGCGTGTTTTCTAGATATGGATCATAGGTATTGTCAAGATGTGAAGAGATTTCCCTGTGTGTGCAAAAGTTCCAACAGGATGACTGTATGTGTTAGCTGGCTTGCCTGTTGGTTTGTTGATATCCTTTGGGACATGTTCGCATACAATATTTATAAAGTATCAACCTGATATAAAACGCTCGCGATAAATTCCTGTCATCTGATAACAACAACATGAAAGGTTATTTCCTGGTTCTGCTAATTTTCTATGTTCTTCAATGCATTTCGTTCACGAATGCTGAATATTTCAGTACTGCAGAGCATAAGATATATAATGTGGGATTCTGGAAAGAATCATAGGCAAGCTGTATGGTGTTTTTAAAATTAAATAGTTCGCTCTCTGGAGGATCTTGGCAGAAGAAGTAAGAACTTTGTGTACCAAAGATATCTGTATCAGTTTGGCATTGAGGCAATGAAAAAATGATGAGCAAAGAGTAGCAGTGTGTGTTGTGTTGTGTGTGTATGTGTATGTGTGTGTCTGTGTGTGAGAGTGAGTGAGTGCGTGAGTGCGTGCGTGTGTGTGTGTGTGTGTGTGTGGGTGTGTGTGCACGCACGTGAGAGAGAGAGAGGAGAGAGAGAGAGAGAGATAGAGAGAGAGAGAGAGAGAGAGAGAGAGAGAGACAAGACAGACAGACAGAGAGAATGTGAGTGAATGTATGAGTGAGAGAGTGAGAGTGATTGAGTGAGTGAGTGTGGGCACATGGGTTGCGCTGTCCAGCCTATCCCATTCCCGCGAGGGAGGACATTGTTATATTCTAAATCTGACTGGAATAAAGGCAGAAGAATGGACCCAACAGGCAGAAAAAAAATTAGACAAGATTTAAAAATTCAAGTTTTTATTTCAAGAAAAATACCCAAGGGGTACTACATGAAATTTATCAAAACCACAACTTGCAGAATGTGGGCGCGTGAACAATACTCACAACACAAATTTGTTCCAAAATGGAGAGGCACAAATCATGGACATGAAAAGTGCAAGAGCATTTACAATACAGGAAAGGTATGATAAATCAACATGTTTGGATACATGTATCAACAATCAATTTCACTCTCTATCTCTCCCTTCATCCCTCCCCACCCCTCTCTCTCTCTCTCTCTCTCTCTCAGCATATCACGAGCAACTCAAAGGCATCTTATAGAAGGAGGTGACAGGAAGAAAAGGAACAAGGCAGAAACAAAGAGACGGATGGAAAAACGGAAATCCTAGCACAGATATCCAAGAAAGGCAGGGATGCTATTTATACTGACAGCTCCCTCCACCCCCCAGCATCCGGGCAAGGACACATGTCCCTCAACATCTACCATGAGATAAAACAAAAATCTGTCAGATGTTTTAGTTAACTCTTTTGAGACGCCACAACGGTATAATGCAGCCACAGATAGTCACCTCTGAATGGCTTTATTTATTTATTTTTAATTTTTATTTATTTATTTATACCACTTTAAGTCATGAGATTTCTCTGCGTGAAATTCGGGCTGCCTTCCCCGGGGAGAGCGCGTCGCCACAAGAGCAGCGCCCCCCTTTTGGGGGATTTGCAACTGTATTGTTTCCCTATCAGAGTGGCTTTTTTCTAAGAATTTTGCCAGGGACAACTCTCTTGTTGCCATGGTTTTTTTTTATGTGCTCTGAATAATTATGTGTAACACATGGGACCTTGGTTTATCGTCTCATCCGAAAGACTAGCGCCCAGACCACCACTCATGGTCTAATGGATGGGGGAATAGTTTCAGGCCCAAACGGGCCTAGCCCTGTATATTCAGTCATCGGTTGTCGGCCTTTGCTGGACAGGTCAGGGGACTTAAAATGGAAGAAAATGATGACCCTGAAGTGTCTCCCTTGCTATCTTTGAAATCTTCGAACTGTGCTTTTAGCTGATAAAAATTTGAATGCCCGCATGCACGCGCTAGCGCGTGCACACACACACACACGCGCGCACACACAGCAGGCAGGCACACACACATACATGCACGTGCGCACACACACAGTGAAAGAAAATGATTCATTAATTTGTGTTTTCGTGGTTTGATATTTTTGTTTGTTTGCTATTATATGGGTAGTTCTTGGTGCGTTTTGTTTGTTTATTTATTTCTTTGGTTTTTTGTTTTGTTTTCTTGATTGCTTTTGGTTGTTGTGTTTGTTTTGTTTCATGGTTCACCGAGTCCTGCCATGGCAGAAAAATCTGTGCAGTTTGTTACAATGTTTCTCTTTTCACAAGCCGTTTTATAATAATAATAATAATAATAAATGGAACTTATATAGCGCTATATCTTGCAAAGACAAATCAAAGCGCATGCATTCAACCTAATCTTACACAGTCATGCAATCAATGATAAATAATGAATAGTTTAAACAAACAGATATAACAAACATGGTTCGCTGCAGATAAAATCTATAAAATAAAATTTCAACAGTCAAATGTTTTTCAAAAGCACACACACACACACACACACTCAGACAGGTCGTATACTTTAGCAGGGTGATAGGACATGGGTTAGTGAAGGTGGGATAGTTCTGATATGAAACAGGAAGGGGGGAAATCTTAGGTTTGAAATAAATATGTCTTGAAGCTGGATTTAAAAGTGTCATAACTAGGTTTCTGGCGAAGAGAGAGAGAGGGAGCTCATTCCAGGTCGATGGACCCGAAATAGAGAAAGAGCGGCAGCCAACGGTGGATTGGTTGAATCTAGGTATTCGTAGACACAATGTATCTTCAGCAGAGCATGTTTTACCACATTCGTTTCACAAAAAATTGACTTTATTATTAGTCTGTAGGTCTTTCCTGAAGTTTGAAACGTGGCTACATTCATGTTGTTGTTGTTGTGCGTTCCCCAGCTTTACACCCTTGGGGTCACCCAGAACATGCACTCTGACTCACTCATCCCACCTGGGAATCACTGTGAGATAGGAGGTACACACTGGATGAGAAGTTTGCTTGTGTGACTCTTTTTCAAACACCTCGCCATATAGGCAGCCATACTCCGACTTCAGAGGATTTTGTTTTCTCCTTTAACAAAGGAGAGTGCAGGTTGTTATGTTAAGAGCTTGTCATGGCTGAAGGCAATCTCAACACAACATGTTACAACATAACAACGTTTTAATGTAGGCCTTGGCAATTAGCTGACATCAATAATAACTGACACAGCTTTTGGCCTGGGCCAAAGGCTACATTCATGAGGGGAAAGAAAGTCGCAAACGAAAAATATCACATTCGGCTTTAACCAAACAAAATTTGTGAGACTTTTTCTCTCATTCAGGAGGATGAATTCAAAAAAAGTATGCTTCGATTTGTTTGTTTTTTTACAAGATTCAGCGCTATATAAATTCCATTTATTATTATTATTATTATTATTATTATTATTATTATATACCATACGTACAAAATCAGGTATTGAACAAGATAAAGCACCGTGGTTATCCGATTAAAAGGAATTTCTTCTTCTTTGAACGCTCAGAAAGCAACATTTGTTGTTCGACACATGAGTGAAAATGCGTTGTGCTAAGCCAGGCCCAGCACATCTGACTTCGGCGTGGGAGAGAACTGTTATCTCTGAAATCTTTCCGGGGACAAATACAAGGAGAATGGACCAAGAAGGCAGAACATAGACAAGAAGGAGGTGACAGGAAGAAATACAACACGGCAGAAACAAAGAGAGGGATAGAAAAGAAGGAATTCTTTGCATAGAATATCCAGAATGTGGGGATGCTATTAATACTGACAGGCCCTATGCATACCCGCTTGAGAGGGGGGATGTCTGATTTTTGTTTAAATTACCTCTGTGTTAATGTCTGTTGTGCTCTCCAAAAGGCTGAATATTCATTGCTTGATAGCAGAAAGTATTGCTGAAGTGGGGTTTACAAATGAGACATTTGCAAGTCGTATGTTTATTCATGAAGTAAGAGGCTCCCAAGCGCTCTCACCCTGTCTGCCCCACTCCCCAGAAAAAAAAGTTGTTAAAAGAGTGTATACATCGTTTACCGTGCCAATTTTCAACTGTTTGCTAGAATTTGTATGAACATGAAATGTGTGCGTGCGTGGGTGCGTGTGTGTCTTTGTATGTATGTGTGAGCTCACTCACTCACACAAACACACACACACACACACACACACGAACACACACACACACACCACAGATATATACATTTGGAGGGTGTAGGTACAGGATAGCTCAGTGGTCGGAGCACTCGCTTTCCCCCAGCCAAGTTAAGCAGCGTCGAGCGTGGTTACCAGTTGGATGAGTGACCGTTTGCGCACCTTGGCTTCAGTACAGTTCCCCCAGTTCACCCTGCTGTAAATGGGTACCTGCCCTCTTTAGGGTCAGGGAAGGTAAAGCACCGAGGGAGAGGAGATGGGCGCCGCCCTCAATATGCTGGCCCTAGAGAAGTGAGGTCTCTGACACCTCGCTCCCCTACGACCTTATAGGTTATGGGACTCCTTTACCTTTACCTTTTAGGTACACATTGCTGTTTTGTAAACACCAAGGTTCTTTGTCTTAACGCGACTCTGCTCAACTCAACTGACTCCATCGCCGCTGTCTTCAGTAGGAGCTCCAGGCAAAGCCGCCAAGGTTCACCATCTCTCTCTGTGTCTCTGCTGAGTTCTACAATCTCCTGTAGCCCTCCTCCCAGACTACTGACCTCAATGATGTTGGCAGTGTAGGATGTTGGTTGGTCTGCCTCTTTTCCTTCTGCCCTCAACCTCACGTAAGAGAAGTGTCGTCATCAGATTGGTCTGTGTGTTTCTGTCTGTTTGCAAGACTAACCTATCTCAGTCTGCCCTTCTTAATTTTCAGGCAAAAGTTTGTCATTTCACTGAAAGTTTATCAAGAATGCTTTCATTTATTCTTTTGTCGTACTATTTGACTCTTGGAATTTGCCATAGAACCACATTTTGGCTGTTTTTCTTTTGGTCTCTTTCCAATTTTCGTAGTGTAATGAGACTAGTTGTTCTGAATATTCTTGATTACTATTATCATCAGCATTAATCATGTCTCTCTTTTTTTCTAAAATTATGTTTAAGGAACACATACATAAACACACGCAAATGCACACGTGTGCTTAAACACACATAAGCATCCTCCCGCCCACACACACACACTCACTCACTCACTCACAGGACGGGATAGCCTGGTGGTTAGAGTGATGTATTCGTGATCTGTTGGCCCGGGTTTGATTCTCGTTCAAGAGGATTTTCCTCTGGAGACCCCACTCTCCCCAAAAGTCCTTCAGATGAGACTATAAACCGAGGCCCCGTTTGCAAACACTCACAGGACATCTTGCGCACACGTTAAAACCCTTCCGCTTTTTGGAAGAGTAGGCCATTGTGTGCCAGTGGGAATGGATGACAAAACTGACAAAACTGCAGACACACGGGGACTGGATAAGAAAATGCACATGAGTGTTTATTCCGTTATCCTCAAAATGAAAGAATATAGAATAAAAATAAACTCAGTCACACCTGAGAGATAGACAAACTCTTCAAAGAGATAAAAAAAAACAACAACTGACCATATTCACCATCAGACACAAACTGTCAGAGATTTCAATTAACCCTTTGGTTTCCCCACAACAGTACAATTGCAGCCACAGATAACCTCCCAACCGTCTAACGGTTTAACCCTTTATACACCGTCATTGATTGTTAGCCTTTGCTGGAGAGGTTCCGAGTTTGTAAGTGAAACTAAATGATCAGGATATGTCTCCATTTACCATCTTTCCCTGAATTTTATCTTATTCAGATTTGAATGCTGATATGTGTCTTGAATGCGTTATATGAGGGAAAATGCGTCACTCTACCTTAAGCACCTGACAAGTCAGGCCAAGTGCATCTGACTTCGGCATAAGAGAGGATTGCTATCTTTTCAATCTTTGTGGAAAAATGGCAGGAGAATGGACCAAGAAGACAAACAAAAATAGACAAGAAGGAAGTGACGGGATGAAAAGAAACCAGGCAGAAAGAAAGAGAGTGATAGAAAGTGGGGAAATTTCTAGCACATCATTTCCAGAATGTGGGGGATGCTATTTATACTGACAGGGCCAGCATCCCTACGGGGAAGCTTCCTACTAGCAACATTGTTTCTCTTTTAACTTTTTCAACACATGTTGCAAGTATACTCCCAGCAGCCTTTTGCTATAATGCTGTGTTCATGTTTGCAATACTTACTTAGGCCCATCACTCCCCCTGGAGCATAGGCCGCCGACAACAGTCCGCCAGAGTCCTCTGTCCTGGGCTATTCTCTCCAGCTGTCTCTAGGTATATGCCATCTTTCTGGTTTCTGCCTCAAGGTCGCGTCGCCAGGTGTTTCTTGGATGTTTGCAATAGACAGTCTAAAAAGATGACTTGCAAAGTCATAAACTTTACTTAAGAAGCTTACAGAAAAGACAACAACATATTGCTATGCTTCGCAATGTCATACTACTACTACTACTACTACTTACTACTACTACTACTACTACTACTACTACTACGACGACGACGACGACGACGACGACTACTACTACTACGACGACTACGACTACTACTACTACTACTACTACTAATGTATGGAATTTATATCATGCTGGATTTTGCAACATTTCTTAATGCTGACTTTTCTAAGAATATTTTTAATGTCAAAATTTAGACGTTCTCATTGAATATGCAGGGAAGTGAAGTGATGTATAGAAAAAGTTAATACATGTTTAGAAAGAGTGAAATACTAGCATGTAAACGCAGATGTATTCTTCTTTTATTTTATTGATATAAACATGGGTATGTGAAGTTTTAAGAGGATGCTTGGATACTACACTCACAAACTTAAAACACACACACACAAACACACACACGTACACACACACACACACACACTCACGCACACACGCGCGCACGCACGCACGCACGCATGCACACACACAAGTGAATATTCTAATATTCAACTGGGATTCCTCAAAAGAACAAGACACCAATACAGAAAGAGAGGGAGAGAGAAGGGGGGGGGGGGGGGTAGGAGAAGAGGGGGGGGGTAGGAGACGGGGGGGGGGGGGGTAGGAGAAAGAGAGAGGGGGGGGGTAGGAGACAATGACAATGACAATGACAATATTTTATTGTAATAAGCTGTTAAAGCCCATTTACAAGGGGACAGTGGGAAGGGGACTGGGCACAAAACACGTATTTTTAGAAATACAGATGTATCATTTCTACAGCCCAAATGGTCGACATGGCATGGATTCCACGACATGGTGAAGTGTTTCACATTACGATTCAGATGAATTGGTGCCTAGCACTTTCGCCCATTGCAAATGGGGAAAGGGGGGGGGGGAGGGTAACAACAACCACAAACATCATTTAAACACCCAGTCTGTGACAGGGCTTCCGTGTCCCTACATTCCTTCTGATCCGGTAACTCTGCTCTTTCCAACACGTGAAAAACCTAACTCACAATATGCCTAACCGTCCTGTTGTGCTCTCTCTCTCTCTCTCACACACACACATATGCACACACATATGCATGCATACACGCGCGCACGCACACACACACGCACGAACACACACACGCACGCACAAACACCCGCACGCACACACACACACGCACGCACGCACATACACAACACACAACATACACACACGCGCGCACGCACGCACAAGAGGGTGCGCATGCACACACACACACTCACACACGCACATTACAGGCAACCACAGTCACTTCTAACCCAGAAAAAATCTGATAGCATCCATCATAACATGTAAAACATCCACTCCAGCACTAATTCTGTCTTTGATTCTGTCACGATCGGCAGGTGTCCACAGCTGCAGCTTGGAATAAATGTCTTTTTCCTCCTGAGTCAGTTGCCTGGTGTTCTTTTTTGCAAACCAAAAGTAATCAGCAGGGTTGTAAGTGTCATCTGTCCAGATAAACTGAAAAATCATATCTTCACTTTCACAAATGATAGTGTCAGGTATTTCATCAGAGGTATACACATTAAGAAAGTCCTTGTTTCTAGAAACGTCCCTGAGATTTCTCTGCAGGGATCTGTTTCTCAGCCCACCCACATAGTTCTTTATAGTATCTCCACTGTAGCCTGCATCCCGAATCTGATCTAGATATTCGTCACAGTTCTCCCCCTCCATTGTAATGTCAGGTACAGGCACCTCAACCAGGTCAATTCCACCTTGTTGTTCAGCCACTGTGTCAGCTTCCAACACTGTGACAGCACCTGACGCACGGCGATAATCATGTGTGGGAAGCAGCGATTGTGGAGGCATGTGGTTTGGAGAGGCTGGGGTGTTGGTGTGTGAGACAGACTGGGTGATGGGGGGTGTTGGCATAAACAAACTTGGCGAAGTTTCGAATGGGAACAATGCACTTGCCTTGTCTTCTTGCCTTTCCTCTGTCTCGTCTCCTCTGTCTGTCTCCTCTCCTCTGCCCGCCTCCTCTCCTCTGTCCTTCGTGGGTCCCTGTTGGTCTGACTGGGCGGCTTTCTGCGGAAGTACACAGGTGTTTGTTGACCCACCATGTTCCCATCACTTGAGCCAGCCTTCAGTCGCAGCACAACAGTCGTTTGCTCGCCTTCTCCACAGACCTTCCATGAGGTGATGCAGTGTTGTTGCAGCAGGGCACCTAGCATCACTTCCAGCGTTGTTGGTAACCCGACAACTGGCATGGTGCTGGTTTATTTGGCAATTTAAACACAAAATTTACGCAGCAAAATTTCGCCCTGCCTATATCCAAGGGAGATCACCTGGGGGGTAGGAGAGAGAGAGAGAGAGAGAGAGAGAGAGAGAGAGAGAGAAACAAAGGCGAAAACAGCCATGCAAATAATTCATTGCATTCTGTCAAAATAGCTTCCCCTTTCGCTTCTCACTCTACTGTAAATAGCTGACAAGTATTCGGTACCAGTTTCATCCAAGAGGTGTGGCTTTTGCGTTGTGATGAATCATGCAAAAGTAGGTAGAAAAGCTCATTCTTGAAACGTTTGACATCTCTTGGAGAAAAGTTTGAATACCATGAGAGAGAGAGAGAGGTGGGGGGGGGGGGGGGGAAGAGAGAGAGAGGAGGAGAGAGAGAGAGAGGAGAGAGAGAGAGAGATGAGAGAGAGAATGACAATGACATGACAAATTCTTTGCACACGAAAGTAACACAGGCATCTTGTATACCTAATCTCTATACTGTGTGCATTTTGGTAATTTTCATGTCAGTTGATTTTTTTCTTGGTGGGGGTGGTGTTGGGGTGTTTTTGGTTTGTTAGTTTATTTTGTGTGTATGTGTGTGTATGTGGGGGCTTTTTTGGGGGGGGTGGGGGGTGTTTTGTTTTATATTTTTTGTTGTTGCCTTTTTTGTGTTTGTTTTTGTTTGGCTTGGGTTGGGTTGTTTTGTTGGGGTTTTTTTATGTGGGGGTGGGGGGGGGGGGGGGGTGTTGTTGTTTAGGGGCTTTTTGCAGGGGGTAGGGTTTTCGTTTTTTCCTTTCTCTATTGTTGGTTTTTGTTTTTGTTTAGTTTTGGTGTGGGTGTTTTTGGGTGGTGGTTGTGGTGGGTTTTTTTGGAGGGGGTTGTTTTTTATTTATTTATTGTTGTTTGTCTCTTTTTTGTTTGTTTCGTTTTTGCCAGAGGGCTGGATGTAAAAAAACAACTACTGCTTAATCTATTACCCTCTTTGAATCATATAAATTTTCAAAAAAGAAAAGCTCGCTCTCTCTCTCTCTCTCTCTCTCTCTCTCTCTCTCTCTCTCTCTCTCTCTCTCTCTCTCTCTCTCTCTCTCTCTCTCTCCTTCGGATGAGACTATAAAGCAAGGCTGAGTGTGTGAACGCACGCAGAACATCTTGTGCACACGTTAAATCCTGTTCCGCGTTTCGGAAGAGTAGACCATTGTGTTCCGGTGGGAACACATAACAGAATTTACAAAATCGCATACACACGAGGACTAGATGTAAAATAAAAGCGCATAAGTGCTTATTCCATTATCCTCGATATAAAAGAATGAAATAAGATAAATAAATAAAATATAGATAAATAAATCTGTCTCTGTCTCTCTCACGGGAGCCCAAAAGACCAATAATTATTCACTTCATGAATAAACATACAGCTTGCTGATATTTTATTTCTTTCCAAAACCCCAATTCAGCAGTATCTTACACTCTTCAGCAATGAATATTCGATTTTTGGACCAGAAAATAAATCGACTCACCAAAGAAAAATAGCTGTGCAACATCAACGGATTTGCTGGTTTGTTTGCTTGTTTGGTCGGTTGGTTGGCTGGCTGGATGGTTGGTTAGTTGGTTGGTTGGTTGGTTGAATGGCTGGTTAGTTGGTTACTTGGTTGGTTGGTTGGTTTGCTAATTGGTTGGTTGGTTAGTTGGTTGGGTGGTTGGTTCGTTGGTTGATTTGTAGGTTGGATGTTTAGTTGGTTGGCTGATTGGTAGGTTGGATGGTTGGTTAGTTGGTTGGTTGGTTGGTTGGTAGGTTAGTTGGTTAGTAGATTGAGTAGTTATTGATTGGTTTAATTGTTGCTTGCTTGATTGGTTCATCATTTGTTTTATTAATTGTTTGCGTGACTCATTACCTGATTGATTGATTGATCTGTTGTTTCTTTTGATTAAGATTAGCTCTTGTTTTGTTGTTATTTTTTTGTTTTTGTTTGTGTGTTCTTGATGTGTTTGTTTTGTTTTCGTTGTTGTTGTTGCTATATTGGGTTGATTGAAAGTAAACGTTTTATTCAGGACTCTTTTTCTGCATACAACATCCATCCACATACATATACATAGCCACCCACTCGCAACACAGCATGTTGAACACATTCATTAGCCAACACTATAACATCTTCTTTCTTTGGGTGATATATATATATATAATATATATATATATATTATATTATATATATATATATATATATATATTTATATATATGTGTGTGTGTGTGTGTGTGTGTGTGCGTGTGTGTGTGTGAGTTCTTCATTTTAACGTCCTTCAACCAAAAAGTGATATCAGAGAATTACGTGTGTGTGTGTGTGTGTGTGTGTGTGTGCGTGTGTGTGCGCGTGTGTGTGTGTGTGTGTTGTGTGTGTGCGTGCGTGAGTGTGTGTGTGTGTGGCGTGTGTGTGTTGGTGCGTGTGTGTGTGTGTGTGTGTGTGTGTGGGTGTGTGTGCGTGCGTGCGTGCGTGCGTGCGTGCGTGCGTGCGTGCTGTGCGTGCGTGCGTGCGTGCGTGCGTGCGTGCGTGCGTCGCGCGCGCGCGCGCGCGTGCGTGTCTGTGTGTGTGTGAGCGTTTGTGTGTGTCTATGCTGTCTGTAAATGATAGAAAAGCGTTGACTCAGAAGTGTCACACAGATAGGTTCATATTATAAAACATAGGATTTCTCTTTGCATTTATCAGATTACATTGTCATCCTTTAATGATGCATAACGACGCTAGTGTCAGGTTCAGCGGCTGAAAGAAGGAAACGTTATGCAAAATAAATGGCCAGAGATTTTAATAATATATTCTGCAGCTTCAACTACTGTCAGGATAGCTCAGTGGTCAAAGCACTCGCTTTCTCCGAGCAAATGTTAAGCAGCATTGAGCGTGGTTACCACTTGGATGGGTGACAGTTTGCCTGTCTTGGTTTCAGTACTGTCCTTCAGTTCACCTAACTGTAAATGGGTACCTGGCCTATTTAGGGTCAGGGAAGGTAAAGCAGCGAGGGAGAGGAGATGGGCGCCGCCCTCGATATGCTGGCCCCTAGAGAAGTTGAGGTCTCTGATGCCTCGCTCCGCTACTACCACATAGGTTATGGGACACTTTTACCTTTTACCTTCAGCCTCAAGACCAGACGTTCATTAATTTAGGAGATACATTGTCATCTTGCAAATTGGGTAAAACCCGTGTGTGTGTGTGTGTGTGTGTGTGTTTGTTTGTGTGTGCGCGTGTGTGTGTGTGTCCGTGCGTGCGTGTGTGTGTATGTGTTTGCTTTGGTGTTTTGTTGTTTTTGTTTTGGGGGTGTTTTTTTTGGATGGAGGGGGTAGGAATGCTTTTATTTGTAAAATTATGCAGAGACAAATTCATTAGTATGGCAGAGATACTTGTAGTTTGGATAAACAACAACAAGAACAACAAGAGCAATAACACACCATGCTCACAGCACACACACTCACACACACACACACACACACACACTTGTAAGAGTAGGCCATTGTGTGCCGGTGGGAACAGATGATAAAATTTACAAAACCGCATACACACGGGGACTGGATGTAAAAAAAGCACATAAGTGCTTATTCCATTATCCTCGATATAAAAGAATTTAAAATAAATAAATAAATAAATAAAACACACACACACACACACACCTTTCCATAACCCAGAAGACAATCTATTAAAAAGAATACTTGGTAAACAAAAGTTTTGGTAAATTGTATTCTGCCAAGATCACTAGGGAGCAATTGTCTTCATGAATAAGTATCCAACTCTCAAAGGATTTATTCAGAAAATCCACCTCAGCAATAGCTTGTGTTACGTGCAAATGAATAATCGACATTCTGAATTTGCATAACATAGGACAGCATTTGAATATTTGTTAGGGCCTGCATTGTTTTCCTCCATTGCTACTTGCTGATAAAGTCAAAACTGGGGAGATGTTTCTATGGACGAAATTCAAGTAGTAGCTATTTGGCTGCACACCAGTATTTTCAAAAATCACTCTTTTCCTTCTGTTTTTCTATGTAACTCTTATATTCATACTGCACATACTAAGGCATCCACAGAAATAAAACCCACTTTTTGTGAAAGACTAGCCTCTGACTCAAAACTCATGTGATTTTGAACAAATTTGGTAGGTTTGAAATTTTTTAATTTTTCAGCAAACACTGTACCCCCTCAGTCCTTTGTCGTCTGCTAGCTTCCTTACGCAATATGCATGCGCGGGGTCAACGCTGTAGGAACACAGGCAAACCTCATTTCATGGTTATTTCCAATTTTCTCGAGACTACCTGGTATTGCTCTATGTCCTCAATCCAGAAAACAAGTGCACAGTTCATTTTTTCATGCTTAAAAAAATCTGTGAAAATCACCAACATTTTTTCCTCTCTCACTCTATAGAAGATACTATGTGACCCCTAAATTAATACCGGTGTGTAGCCTGTCTGTTTCTGTTTACGTTTACGTTTACCCTGGTTTCTATCATTACTTAAGGTGTCTTGCAACGTTTGTACACTTATTCATTTCTGTCCTCAAGCTTTATGTAGTACATAATTTATTTTATTCATCCTTCCTTCTATCAACATACATTTGAAGCATATATCCCCCGTGGTGATGCTGGGGGGCCTGTCAGTATAAATAGCATTCCTACCCTCTGGAAATGCTGTGCTAAGAATTCCCTCTTTTCTATCCTTCTATTAATTTGTTTCTGCCATGTTCCTATTTTCTTCTGTCACAGTCTTTTTGTCAAATCTCTGTCTTTGTGGTCAATTCTTCTACCATTTTTTTTATCCAGAAAGACTTAAAAGATAACAGTTCTCTCCGATGCCTAAGTCAGATGCACTGGGCCTTACTTGTCAGACGCTTAACAGTAGCGCAACGCATTTTTGCTTATATGACAGACAACAAACGTTACTGTCTGAGCGTTTGATGAATAATAATTTTGAAACATATTTCGCGTTAAACCATTACCATGTTTCAATGGAAGCTTTGGAAATCACCTTGGTTCAAACAGAATTCATTCAAAAAAGTGCCACAAAAATACGAGCTAATGAAGTATGAATACAGTTTTGTCTGTTCGACAAACCTGTTTCATTATGACAACTGTCTAGCTGCAAGGCACCAGGAAGGGTGGTGAAGCTCTGGCCACCCCTCAGGCCTCTCAAATGTAGCCGTGAAGCAGAAACTTGAGAAAGATGTGGCAAAATGAAAGGTCCTAACTTACAAGAAAACGCCCCCAAATCCCTTGAATATCCATATCAAAAGAGTCCTTCTTTTACAATTTTTCATTTGGGACAGGAAAACTCAGTGGTCAGAGCACTCGCTTTCCCCCAGCCAAGTTAAGCAGCATCTAGTGTGTTTACCACTTGGATGGGTGATCATTTGCCCGCCTTGGCTTTAGTACAGTCTCCCAGTTCACCCAGCTGTAAATGGGTACCTGCCCTCTTTAGGGACAGGGAAGGTAAAGCAGCGAGGGAGAGGAGATGGGCGCCACTCTCAATATGTTGGCCCCTAGAGAAGTGAGGTCTGTTGACGCCTCACTCCATTACGACCTTATAGGTTATGGGACACCTTTACCGTTACTTTTTATCTCTGACAAATCTCTTTTTATAATGACAACAATCTTTAAAGTTGGAAAGCAGCCACCTCAATGACAGGGGAAAAACGAAACTGGGTGCGCAAAAACTCAGCATTTGTGAACCTCAGAGCTCTTAACGAGGAGCAAAAAGGATATAAATGATACAGTTCTGATTAACAGTCTGTACTTGTGTTTTCCATCATTTGCTAGATCATATAGCATAGAAAAAACAATTCAATAGACAGTCAAATATCTGGATATTTCACATGATGAAAGT
>CM054164.1:23413244-23415744 GCA_028751875.1 Rapana venosa
TGGGAGGATGTGGAAAAAATGAAAGACAAGACTGATACATAATTATAGCCCCTGCTTTCCCCATTCCTGTTCCTATCTTTCTTTTCCTCTCCTATTGTTCGTCTGTAAACAGGTGCAGGTGGGTGGGTAGGTAGGTTGGTGGGAAGGTATACCAGTCAGAGAGAAAAGTGTGAGAAAGAAGTGTGAAGTGGGTGGACAGTATTTGAAGAGCAATCTTGATACTCCTGATTAGCAAATAATCTTTATGTGGGTTTTTTTTTTGGGGGAGGGATACTTAGGTCTTTTCATTGTGTGTTGATAGGGTGTGGAAAGGGAAAGGGAATGAACATGTGTGTGTGCCTCTCTCTCACTGCATGACAGGTTTTCTGCATGCACCCAGTAATATACTAAGCCTCCCCCCCCCCAAAGTTTGTCAAATGTTAAAGGTGAGGAAAGAAGAAAAACGAAAAGAAAAGGTAATGGGAGTATGAGAGAAAGTGATGAAAATGAAACAAGACTGATACATATAGCACCTCACTTCCCCTACCCCTCTTTCTATTGCTATCTATCTTTTCCTTTCCTATTGTTTGTCTGCAAACAGAGGATATGTGGGTGGGTGGGTAGGTTGGTGGGAAGGTATACCAGTCAGAGAGAAAAAAGTGAGAAAGATGTGTGCAGTGGACGGACAATATTTGAAGAGCAATCTTGATACTGCTGATTGGCAAATACTCTTTTTTGCAAAGGGGAAGGGGGGGGGGGGGGGGTTACTTAGTTCTTTTTCAGTGTGTGTGTGTGAGTCTGTGTGTGTTTCTGCCTCTTAGTGTATTTCAGTGGGTTTTTTCTCTCTCTCTCTCTCTCTCTCTCTCTCTCTCCTCTCTCTCTCCTCTCTCTCTCTCTCTCTCTCTCCTCTCTCTCTCTCTCTCTCTCCTCTCTCTCTCTCTCCTTCTCTTTCTCTCTCTCTCTTCTCTCTCTCTCATGGTATCCGTAACTCTCTCTCTCTCTCTCTCTCTTTCTCTTCCACCTTCCCTTCCTCTCTCCTCCTCTCTCCTATCTTACGGCATGATAGGTATCCTTTTAAAAGAAAATACAAAAAAATTTAAAAACAAACTCAAAATTTATGCTCCTCTCTGCCTAAAAATTTTTATTGTTAAAACAACACACGCTGATTTCACCCAGTGATATACTGAGCCGCCCGACAAGTTTGTCAAAAGGGGTTTAAAAAATGAAGACAAGAAAAAAAAAAAAAAAACAGAAAGATCACGGAAAAAGGGGAGGGGAAGGGGGAAAAAATGAAAAAAAAAATTTGACAAGACGGGGAAAATAAAAACCTCGCTTCCCCTCTTTCTAATGCCCATCTTTCTTTTCCTTCTATTGTTCGTCTGTAAAAAAGGGGTTTGTAGGCGGAATTTTTTGAAGTGGGTGGGCAGTATTTGAAGACAATCCTGATACTCCTGGGTTGCAAAAATCTTAATGGTTTTTTTTTTTGGGGGGGGGTTTTTGGGGGGGGGGTACTTTGGTTTTTTAAAATTTTTGTGTTGATAGGGGGGCAGAATGGGGGAAAAGGGGAAAGGGCATATTTTTGGGTGCTCTCTATCTCACTGCATGACAGGTTTTTTTTTTTTTAAAAAAGCCAAAACTTTTAAAAACAAACTCAACTTCCCGCCTCACTTTCATAACTTGTTATTAAAACAACAACAGCTGCATGCACCCCGTGAAATACTGAGCCCCCCCCAAAAAGTTTGTCAAAGGTTTTTAAAAAATGAAGACAAAAAAAAAACAGAAAGATCATGGGAAAATGTGAGAAAAAAATGAAAAAAAAAAAAGGGACAGGGCCGGGTACATATTAAAAACGTGGCTTTCCCCCTTCCCCTTTTTTTTATTGCTTTTATCTTTTCCCCTTCCCCTTTTTTTCGTCTTTTAAAAAAGGGGGATGTAGGGGGAATTTATTTCTAGTCAGAGAGAAAAATTTGGGGAAAAGGGAAATGTGAAGTGGGGGGGACAATATTTGAAGAGCAATCTTGATTTCTCCTGTAGGCAAATAATCTTTAATTTTGATTTTTTTTTGGGTTTTTTTTTTTTTGGTGTGTGTTGTTGTATTCTTGGGGGGATTTTTAGGGATTTTTTTTTATTGTGTGTTTAAAGGGGCAGAAGGGGAAAAGGGAAGACATGGGCCCTGTGTGGGCACTTCTCTCTGTCCCGGGATGAAAGGTTTTTTTTTTCACAAAAAAGCCAAAAAAATTTTTTAAAAAAACTCAAAATTCCATGTTCCTCTTTGCATAACTTGTTGTTAAAAAAACAAAACAGCTGCACACCCCCCCCGTGATATGCTGAGCCCCCAAAAGTTTGTCAAAAGTTAAAAAAAGTGAAGACAGAAAAAAAAACAAAAAGAAAAGATCATGGGGTGTGAGAGAAAGTGAGGAAAAAGAGGGCAAAAACCCCCAAAAATTTGCACCTTTGTTCCCCTTCCCCCTTTTTTCTATTGGTTTATTTCTTTTTTCCCGTGCTATTGTTATCTGTAAAT
>CM054164.1:23423244-23425744 GCA_028751875.1 Rapana venosa
CTCTCTCTCCCTCTCTCCCTCCCCTCACCTCTCTCTCTCTCTCCCTCTCTCTCTCTCTCCCCTCAGCCCTCTCTCTCTCTCCCTCTCTCTCTCTCTCCCCTCAGCCTCTCTATCTCTCTCTCTCCCCTCAGCCTCTCTCTCCTCTCTCCCTCTCTCCCTCCCCTCAGCCCTCTCTCTCTCTCCCTCTCTCTCTCTCCCCTCAGCCTCTCTCTCTCTCTGTGTCCTCTCTCCCTCCTTCCATCCCTCCCCCTCAGCCTCTCTATCTCACTCTCTGTATCTGTCTTTCTCCCTCTCTCCCCTCAGCCACCCCCCTCTCTCTCTCTCTCTGTCTCTCTCTCTGTCTCTCTCTCTGTCTCTGCTCTCTCTCTCTCTCTCTCTCTCTCTCTCTCTCTCTCTCTCTCTCCTCTCCTCTCTCTCTCTCCCCTCAGCCTCTCTCTCTCTCTCCCTCCTTCTCTCTCTCTCTCTCTCCCCTCAGCCTCTCCTTCCCTCCCTCCCCCCCCCCCCCTCTCTCTCTCTCTCTCTCTCTCTCTCTCCCCCCTCAGCCTCTCCTTCCCTCCCTCCCCTCTGCCTCCCCCCACCCCCCCCCCTCTCTCTCTCTCTCTCTCTCTCTCTCTCTCTCTCTCTTTCTCTATCCTCTCAGACTCTCCAAGCTAAACCAGCCACATGCTGGTCCCCGTAAAGAACTACGGTGCCAAACAAACCCAGTTGGAGGTAGTCTAACAGCAGTAGGCTGCTGCCGTTTTATATGCCTTTAAACATGTCAACAACAGCCCCTCTTCCTTCCAACCTCCCTCCCCCCCACCCCCACCCCGCCCCCCACCATCCCCCCATCTAACTCCTCCACCCTTTCCTCCAATTTCCCCGCGCCACCAACTACGTTCGTGGCCAAGATAAGCTTTTGTGTGTCAGAGTCACAGGACAATAAATATTATTCTCTGTCTTCTAAGAAGTCTAAAGCGTGCACACGCGCTGATGCATGTATACTTATTTATTTATTTAGCTATGTATCTAGCTATTCTTTAATCTATTTATTTATTAATAATCTTTTATTTCAATGATAATGGAATAAGCACTCACGTGCTTTAAAAAAAAAAGTTTTTATATCTAATCCAAGTATGTATGCAGTTTTATAATAAATGTTGTCATCTGTTTCCACCGGCACACAATGGCCTACTCTTTTCTGAAAGGCAGAACTGGATTTCACGTGTGGGCAAGATGCTCTGCGTGCTTTTGCACACGGGTCCTTGGTTTATAGTCTCATCCGAAGGACTTTTGGGGAAAGTGGAGTCTGCACTGATGTTGACTCTAGAGGAAAAATCCTCCTGAACGAGATTCGAACCCGGGTCAGCGGATCACGCGTGCAGTGTGCATCGCTCTAACCAACCAGGTTACCCCGTACCCTACATGCGTGCATGCATGTAGGTACATGCACACGCGCTTACCAATGTACAGAAGCACGTGCGCAATTGTGTGTGTGTGTGTGTGCATGTTATCGTGCATGCTTGTGCATACGCATGCAAACGCATAATGACACACAGATATACATTCGGATGAGACTATAAACCGAGGCCCCGTATGCGAACGCATGCAGAACATCTTGCGCACACGTTAAATCCTGTTTCGCTTTTCGAAAGAGTAGGCCATTTTGTGCCGGTAGGAACAGATGACAAAATTTACAAAACCGCATACACACGGAGACTGGATGTAAAAAAAAGCTCATGAGTGCTTATTCCATTATCCTCGATATATTAAAAAAATGTCATCTGAGCGCTTTGATTTGTTGCTTTACAAGATTCAGCGCTATAAAAATTCCATACATTATTATTATTTATTAAAAACATGCAGATACATAGACACATAGTCGAGCACACACACACACACACACACACACACACACACACACACACACACACACACACACACACACACACACACACACACACACACAAATACATCTTGGTGAGCATTGAGGTTTTTTTAAATGTTAGGACGTTTTATTTCTACGCTTTTAAGGAAGCAATTTTCTTTTATGAATAAACCATGAATTTTTACAAGATCTTTCCTGTCCAATTCTCTCGTCAATTACACGGTATGCTATCCAACAATGAATATTCATCGGCCTTTTAATCGCAAAATACCAGCTGAAAACGAATAAATAACTGTTGGATCACAGAATTGTTGACTTTAAGAAAAGAAAATTGTACCCCATGCAGTTGCCGAGGCCTGCTAGTAAAAATAGTATCCTCACCTTCTGGAAATTCTCAGCTAAGATTTCCCTCTTTTCTCTCCCTCTCTTTGTTTCTGCCTGGTTTCTTTTCTTCCTGTCACTTCATTCTTGTCTATGTTTCTGCATTCTTGGTCCTTTCTCCTTGCTTCCCCCGCCCCTCTTTACCCCCCCCCCCCAAAAAAAAAAAAAGAAAAAAAAAAGACTTAAATCATAACATTTCTCTCCCACATTGAACGATGCATTTGTGTGTGTTTTTTAGTTTTGACCATGCAG
>CM054164.1:23433244-23435744 GCA_028751875.1 Rapana venosa
AAATTTATTCTTTTATATCGAGGATAACGGAATAAGCACTCGTGTGCATTTTTACATCCAGTCCCCGTGTGTATTCGGTTTTGTAAATTTTGTCATCTGTTTCCACCGGCACACCATGGCCTACTCTTTCGAAAAGCGGAACAGGATTTAACGTGTGCGCAAGATGTTCTGCATGCGTTCGCACATGGGGCCTCGGTTCATAGCCTCATTCAAAGGACTTTGACATTCAGTTCGATTTTGGGGGGGGGTCAAACTGGGAAGAAAGGGCGAGGCTGGGAATCGAGCCCAGAACCTCACGGTTTACTTGTTGGCAGGCGAACGTCTTAACCATTCTGCCACCTTCCTTGCATAACTTCAGCAGCCAGCCTAGTCCAGTGCAGAACTCCAGGAGACCCCGAACCTCATCAATGAGGAAGCCAGCCACCAGGTTCCCATAGCAGACCACTCCTTTGATCAGCTGTCTGGCAAAGGTGATAACGGCTTTTAACGGTCATTGTACACACGCGCTATGTCTGATTCCATCAGATGGGCGATTGCATGCCTCCCATCCTCACAGGAGATAAGGAAGGAGTTTTAAAAATGGTGTCTGGCTTTTCAGGGTGGAGTTGATTAGTTAAGAAATTGATTGAAAAGAGCAAAAAGTTACAATGAGTAAATTTAGAATAAGTTGTTACTTAATGATGTGGATAAAAGCCACATAAGTGTTGTGTACAGTTAGAACAAGTCCTCACTTATGACGTGGTAAAAATTAACATTATTGTATAAAAAAAAAATCTCATTAGAGGTATCAATTTAATAGTGTCAAAAGTGTCATTTTTATTGTACATGCTCCTGACATTGCTTACAAAAACAAGTGGAAAAAAGAAGACTACTACTACTACTACTACTACTACTACTACTACTACTACTACTACTACTACTACTACTACTACTACTACTACTCTACATACTACTACTACTACTACTACTACTACTACTACTACTACTACTACTACTACTACTATTACTATATGACATTTATATAGCACTGAATCTTGTAAAGCTAGAAATCAAAGCGCTCAGATGACTTTTTAAAAAAAGTATGCGTGTGTATGGGGTTTTGTAAATTTTGTCATCTGTTCCCACTGGCACACAATGGCCTGCTCTTTCGAAAAGCTGAACAGGATTTAACGTGTGCGCAAGATGTTCTGCATGCGTTCGCACACGGGGCCTCGGTTTATAGTCTCATCCGAAGGACTTTGACATTCAGTTCGATTTGTTTGTCAAACTGGGATGAAAGGGCGAGGCTGGGAACCGAACCCAGAACCTCACGGTTTACTTGTTGGCAGGCAAACGTCTAATGTCACATATCTTACAGTAAGTACATAGTTTAGAGAACACCAACAATGTCCAACAATGTTTATTTTTGTGAAAAGCAATAGTCCATTAGCATTTCTTTTTTTGTTGAAAATAATATCGCTTATGATTCCTTGTTTTCATTTTTACCATTTCATTAATGTGTAAATGAAATGTTTTCAAAACACTATACATATCAGTGACATTTCACGCATGTTTTGTGGTTTATTGTGCTTTATTGCACTTAAAGTAAAACAGATAAACCAATACGCAATAATTTTCTTTGTTAGAAGCTCAATGCTAAATGCTATCACATTTCAGTGTGTAGCTGCATTTCAAAACAACTTTAAACCTCTTACAGTCTGGTAAGCAGTTACATAGCAAACAAACATAATTATAAAGTCTTACAAACAAACACACACACCACACACACACAAACACAAATACACACACACAAATACACACACACACACAAACACACACCACAAACACACACACTCACACAAACACACACCACAAACACACACACTCACACACACTCACACACACACACACTCACACAAACACACACCACAAACACACACACACACACACACACACACACACACACACACACACACACACACACACACACAAACACACACTACACACCACAAACACACACACTCACACACTCTCCATACCATGTGCTTTTACCACGGTATTTGTAAGACATCCTGTTAAAGGTTAAGGTGTTCCCATAACCTATACAATCGTTAGGGAACAAGATGTCAGAGACCTTAGCTTCTCCAGGGTCCAGCAAATTGAGGGCAACGCCCATCTCCTCTCCCTCGCTGCTTTACCTTCCCTGTCCCTAAAGAGGGCAGGCATCCATTTATAACTGAGTGAATTGGGGACTGTACTGAAGCCGAGGCGCGCAAAAGGTCACCCATCCAACTGGTAACCACGCTTAATGCTGCTTTTAACCTTAACCTGGGGACATTGAGTGCTCTGGCCACTGAGCTTCTCGACCCCAAAATAGCATCAATTTACAAATATAGAAGGGGTAATAGTTTACAAGAACATCTTGCAGAATAGTGTTATACCAGGACTTCGCTTTCTAATACGCTTTTTGCAAGCACCAGGGAATGGGTGACGACAGAGACTGACAGACCCAAAGACAGTA
>CM054164.1:23443244-23445744 GCA_028751875.1 Rapana venosa
ACAAATCACCAGAGGATAAAGACATTACCTAATACGCTTCTACACAAAGCCTGGTCTGGTCACGACTATCTGTCTGTATCTATGCTCCAACGCCCCCCCCCCCCCCCCCCCCCTCCCCTCTTCGTTAACCCCCCTCCCCCTTCCCTCCCCTCCTCTTCTTTCCCACTGTGGTGACTGACTTCAGAGCTGTTGATTATCCTGTGCCATGGGAATGTGATGGGGTAGGAAAAGGTGTGAGGGAGTGAGGGAGAGGTAAAGGTAAAGGTAAAGGAGTCCCATAACCTATAAGGTCGTAGGGGAGCGAGGCGTCAGAGACCTCACTTCTCTAGGGCCAGCATATTGAGGGCGGCGCCCATCTCCTCTCCCTCGCTGCTTTACCTTCCCTGACCCTAAAGAGGGCAGGTACCCATTTACAGCTGGGTGAACTGGGGGAACTGTACTGAAGCCAAGTCGCGCAAACGGTCACCCATCCAAGTGGTAACCACGCTCGACGCTGCTTAACTTGGCTGGGGGAAAGCGAGTGCTCCGACCACTGAGCTATCCCGTCCCGACAGGACATAATTAGAGGGAAATTAGCCAGGCATCTGACACTGCACCTGACCTTTTAATTACAGTCTCTGTGTGTGTGTGTGTGTGTGTGTATGTGTGTGTGTGTGTATGTGTGTGTGTGTGTTGTGTGTGTATGTTTGTGTGTGTCTGTGTGTGTGTGTGTGTTGTGTGTGTGTTGTGTGTGTATGTATGTGCTGTGTGTGTGTGTGTGTGTGTGTGTTTGTGTGTGTTGTGTGTGTGTGTTTGTGTGTGTGTGTGAGTGTGTGTTGTGTGTGGTGTATGTGTGTGTATGTATGTGTGTGTGTCCCTGTGTGTGAGTGTGTGTGTGTGCATGTGTGTGTGTGTGTTGTGTGTGTTTGTGTGTGTGTGACAGTATAGTAGTAGTAGTAGGGAGTGGGATCCCTACAGGGGGATTTGATTATTAGGAGATGGCTTGTCTGGTCAAGTTCAGGGAGTGGGGTGAATGACAGTGGTGGTGGTGGTGGGGGTGGGGTGTGTGGGTAGGCGGGTGGAGGGGGGAGTGGGGTTGGGGTGGGGGGTGTGGGGGGGGCAGGTGGGGGGGGTGGTAGTGTAGAGTGATTAGTGAGGAGTTTTAGTTCATGTTTTGAGGTATTTGTTTGTTTGTTTTTAAATTTCATTTTATTTTTATTTTTTTACATCAAGGATAATGGAATAAGCATTCATGTGCTTTTTACATCCAGTCCCCGTGTGTATGCAGTTTTGTAAATTCTGTCATCTGCTCCCACCAGCACACAATGGCCTACTCTTATGAAAAGCGGAACAGGATTTAACTGTGTGCACAAGATGTTCTGCGTGCATCACGCACAGGGCCTTGGTTTATAATCTCATTCAAAGGACTTCTCTGTAGGTCCCTCCCCCAGCTCTACTCCATCCCCACCTCACACATCCCCTTTGTAGTTTCAGTTTCAATCTTTTTTCATTAAATAATTATTATCCCCAAAAGCGGCAGTATGTCACCACATGTAAGAATATTGCATAAAATATTATGCTATTGAACGAAGGTGAACAAGGTTCGGGGATGCACACTATAACACTACTATACACCCACATCTTCTAAAGTACCCCAATGATTACTCATATATCTCTATTGTACCCTTCCCCCCACCCCCTCCCCTCACTCCTCTCATGGTGTCAGTTTCACTTTCAAGTAATTAATTATCCCAAACTGGACAATCACCAGAGGATAAAGATATTACATAATACGCTTCTACACCAACACCTGTTATGCAAAAGAAGTTCACAGGTCATGCCTATCTGTCTGTATCTATACTCCCCCCACTCCCCTACCCCCCCCCCCCTCCCCTCCCCCCTCCCCCTCCTCACCCCCCCCCCCCCCCCCCCCCCCCCCCCCTCTGTCTACTGTTTCCCTTGGGTTTCCTTTCACCCCCCCCTCATATTTCCCCCAAACCTGCAAATCACCAGAGGATAAAGACATTACCTAATTACGCTTCTACCCAAAAAGCCTGGTCGTGTCACGACTATCTGTCTGTATCTATGCTCACACACGCCCCCCCGACCACCCCCCCCCCGCCCCCCCCCCCACCCTCCCCTCTCGTTAACCCCCTCCCCCTCCCTCCCCTCCTCTCTTTCCCACTGTGGTGACTGACTTCAAGCTGTTGATTATCCTGAGACCTGGTGAGGGGAAAGGTGATGGGTAGGATAGAGGGCGTGAGGGAGTGAGGAGAGGACAGGACATAATGAGAGGGAAATTAGCCAGGCATCTGACAGCACCTGACGTTTTAATTACAGTCTGTTGTGTGTGTGTGTTGTGTGTGTGTGTTGTGTGTGTGTGTGTGTGTGTGTGTGTGTTGAGTTTGTTTACGTCTCTTCACTAAATGTGTATTAGACCACAAAACAGGCCAGGGGTGAGGGGATGGGGATATCTGGGAGTTGGACAGGGTATGTGTGTGTGTTTGTGTGTGTCTGTGTG
>CM054164.1:23453244-23455744 GCA_028751875.1 Rapana venosa
CCCTGGAGTTAACCTCAGTGCTGACTCCACTTTCCCTGAAAAAGTCCTTCGGATGAGACTAGAAACCGAGGCCCCGTGTGCGAACGCGTGCAGAATTTCTTGCCCACACGTTAAATCCTGTTCCGGTTTTCGAAAGAGTAGGCCATTGTGTGCCGGTGGGAACAGATGACAAAATTTGCAAAAAATCGCATACACACGTGGGGACTGGATGTAAAAAAAGCAGAAAAAAGCACATGAGTGCTATTCCATTATCCTCGATATATATATTTAAAAAAAAAAAATTGTCATCTGAGCGCTTTGATTTGTTGTTTTACAAGATTCAGCACTATATAAATTCAATACATTATTATATTATTATTATTATTATTATTATTTAACACAACAAATGTAGAGGAGTCTAACCTCGATAAAAAAAAATAATACAAATTCGAGACAAGGAAAAGTCTGGTATAAAACACTTGAGGGAGGAGACTTGGACCCCTGAAAGCGTGGCATGCAGCACCCCCCCCCCCCCCCCCCCCCCCCCCCCCTGTGTGTGTGGATACGCCCTGGTACCCACGAACCAGCCCCCCTCTCCCACCCCCCACCCCCAACCCCCGGGTATGGGTGAAATACAGAGAAGACACTGAAAGAGATGGGTGTGACCAATAGTGACTTCTGCAATTTTTTGCGAATCAGCAGTAGACAGTATTAGACGTATGTTTTGGCAGTGCACAGTTGTTCAGAGATTTTGGCAGGCACTTACTGAAGTAATGAATGAAAAATGTCAAAATGTGTTCAGTCTGAATATAACAGAGTGTCTGGCTATACTCGGCTGTGACAGAATATGTAATAAGGAATATATTTATCGTACGAATTTTACACATAACAAGTTCATTATTATAAATGGATTCCATATCAACCTCTGTTTGATAACAGTCGTCAAAACAGTCAGCATTTGTGAATATCAATGTTGTCTACGGTCCTTCCAGTGGAGGCCTTCTGTTGATAAAAAAAATTGACACTAGTACGAAATGTGTAAAAACACAGACAAACCTGATCCTGTTTTAGTGCACAGAATGTATAGCAACCCATCATGTCATGCCTGTATTGAGCTTTGTGCCCATTTGGGACCTCTCGGTCAGTCTGCCTGCCTGTCAGGCTGTCCCTCTTTCTCTGTCTCTGTCTGCCTACCTGACAGTCTCTCTCTCTCTCTCTCTCTCTCTCTCTCCCTCCCTCCTCACCCCCCCCCCCCTCTCTCTCTCTCTCTCTCCCTCTCTCTCTCTCTCTTTTGATCACTGTGATCATGATTCACTTGAATCGGTTGTTGGTTTGTTTTCTTTTCTTCCATATACTATGATACTTTATATACCAGTATGTTGATTCCCCTCCTTCCCCCCAAACTCCGTGTGTTGTGGCCTAAGGCCAATGTACATATTAAACACGTTCAGAGTTCTTTCTCTCTCTCAAATATGTTTATATGTTTTGTATCTTTATAACTGTGCAATATTAAAAAAATACCCCAAAACCTGAATTTAAAAGTTTATATATATATATATACATATATATATCTTTCTCTCTCTCACACACATAGTCATGCACACACTCTCACTCACGCATCTACGCACACATATTCAAACTCACGCACGTACATACATACATGTCACACCCGACCCTCTTCCCCATACTCACGTCTGTTATCACTATTTAGTGGAAGGACGTTAAGCTGAAGAACTAACTATAAAAAAGTTGGTTTTTTGAAGAAAAAAAAGAAGACACCCTAGTAGTGTGTAACAGAGGAGTACAACTTCTCGGCTACAACAGCAAAGCATGAAAAGAAGAAAGAGGCTGCATAAATATTACAATTTACCAGAAGGTAAAGTGTATGCAACGGGTAGTTTTCAACCCCCACCCAAGGAAACAGAGCTGCACAATTTGCAGGTGTGTCCCAAAATAGTAACACGTCGCTCTGATCGCATGGGAGATAATCTACTTACCACACCATCTCAAGTGGAACAGACAGAAGAGCAGAACCTGTCTCCCAAACGGCTGTGAAGGCAGAGGAGGAGAAGGATGGCCTCCAGGACAGCAGACTGGACTCTGATGCAGCTCTTTGAAAGCAGCCGGTTTTAGCAGAACGGACCATTCTGATTGTAAAGACACTCCGAAGTCGGATGCGCTGGGCCTGATTTGTCAGGCGCTTAACGGCAGCGCGACGCATTTTCGCTTGTATGGCAGAGATGTTTTATTGTAAGATGTTTCCTGGGTTTTTTGTTGTTGTTTTTTTTTATACTTCCACTGTGTAAAAAAATGTGAGTTTCTTTTTATTATCATTTATATTTCATTGTTTTAAATATTAACTTTTTTAGATTATGAAATGTCAATGAGTTGCTTTTTTTTGGTTTGACCTTTACTGTCTGTTTTCTTTTCTTCTTCAATTTAGTCTACTTTTCGTGTTGTTATTTTTGTTTCACTTTTCTAAGTCCATTTCATGATGGACTTATCTTTTCAGAGTCGTGTG
>CM054164.1:23460744-23463244 GCA_028751875.1 Rapana venosa
GTGTGTGAGAATGTGCATGTGTTTGTGTGTGTATATGGGTGTGTTTGGAGGGGATGTAAATGTACACGCGTTAGTGCGTGGGTGCGTGTGTGTATGTGTGTGTATGTGTGTGGGTTTTTTATGAGTGTGTGTGTGTGTGTTTGTGTGTGTATGTATATATATATATATATATATATATATATATTATATATATATATATATATATATATATATATGTGTGTGTGTGTGTGTGTGGGTGTGTGTGTGTGTGGAGAAAGGGGATGGAGTATGCGTGCTTGCAAACTTTCCTGCCTACGTGTACATGTGATGGTTTTATACTGATGTGTTATTTTCTTCTTTAAATGTTTTTGTTTTGTTGTTGTTTTCAATCTTGCAATGTCTTTTTTCTCTGTATATCTTAAGAAAAACAAGCTGCATGTGCTTGTAATGGTGTCCTTATAAAAAGAGGGATGTTTTGTGACCTGCGCGAGCGTGTGTGTGGTGTGGTGTGCGCGCGCGCGTGCGCGCACGCGCGCGCGCGTGTGTGTGTGTGTGAAAAGGGGGTGAAGTGTGCGTGATTGCAAACGTACATGCGTGTGTGTGTATGTGTGATGAGCTTATACTGATTTTTGTTTTCTTCCTTATAGCTTTTGCTGTTTGTTTTCAATCTTGCAATGTTCCTTTTCTGTGTATATCTTAAGAAAAACAAGCTGCCTGTGTTGGTAATGGTGTCATTTAAAAAAAGAGTGATCTTTTGTCTTTTTGACCATTTTTTTTTACGTCTTGTGTGTGTGTGTGTGTGTGTTTGTGCGTACATGTGTGTGTTGTGTGTGTTTGTGCGCACATTTGTGTGTGTGTGTGTGTGTGTGTGTGTGTGTGTGTGTGGTGTGTGTGTGTGTGTGTGTGTGTGTGTTTGTGTGTGGTGGAGTGTGCGTGTGTGCTTTTTTTAATTTTATTTATTTATAAATTTATTTATTCTTTTTATATCGAGGATAGTGGAAAAAGCTCTAATGTGCTTTATTACATCCAGTCCCCGTGTGTATGCGGTTTTGTAAATTTTGTCATCTGTTTCCATCTGTCATCTGTATGTGTGTGTGTGTGTGTGTGTGTGTGTGTGTGTGTGTGTGTGTGTGTGTGTGTGTGTGTGTGGAAAGGGGGTGGAGTGTGTGTGTGTGTGCATGTGGTTGTGTGTGTGTGGAGGGGGTGTAAATGTACATGCTTGTGTGTGTGTGTGTGGTGTGTGTGTGTGTGTGTGTGTGTGTGTGTGTGTGGTGTGTGTGTGTGTGATTGTGTGTGTGTCTATATAAGGGGTGTAAATGTGTGCGCGTGTGTGTGTGTGTGAAAAGGGTGTGGAGTGTTCGTGATTGTAAACGTGCGTGTGTGTGTGTATGTGATGAATTTATACTGAATTTTTTCTCTTCTTTATAGTTTTTGTTGTTTGTTTTCAATCTTACAACTTTTTTTTCTGTGTATATCTTAAGAAAAACGAGCTGCCTGTGTTCGTAATGGTGTCGTTATAAAAAGAGTGATGTTTTCTTTTTTTGCCCTTTTTTGTTTACACGCGCGCGCGCGCACGTGTGTGTGTGTGTGTGTGTGTGTGTGTGTGTGTGTGTGTGTTTGGAGGGGTATAAATGTACGGGAACGTGTGTACGTGTGTGTGTGTGTGTGTGTGATAGCGAGAGAGAATGTGTGTGTGTGTGTGTGTGTGTGGAGGGGGTGTAAATGTACGGGAACATGTGTGTGTGTGTGTGTGTGTGTGATAGTGAGAGAGAATGTGTGTGTGAGTGTGTGTGTGAGTGTGTGTCTATGGAAGGGGTGCAAATGTACGTGCGTGTGTGTGTGTTGTGTGTGCGTGCGTGCGTGTGTGTGTGTGTGTGTGTGTAGAAAGGGTATGGAGTGTGCGTACTTGCAAACGTGCATGCGTGTGTATACGTGTGATGAATTTATACTGATTTTTTTTTCTTCTTTATACTTTTTGTTGTTTGTTTTCAATCTTGCAATGTCTCTTTTCTGTGTATATCTTAAGAAAAAACAAGCTGCCTGTGCTGGTAATGGTGTCTTTATAAAAAGAGTGATGTTTTGACTTTTTTGTCTGTGTTAGTGTGTGTGTGTTTGTGTGTGTGTGTGCGTGTGTGTGCGTGTGTTTGCGTGTGTGTGCATGTGGTGTGTGTGTGGGGGGGAGGGGGGACATGCAGTGTGTGTGTGTGCGTGAGTGTGTGTGTGTGTGTGTGTGTGTGGAAATCGGGTAGAGTGTGCGTGCTTGCAAACTTTCAAGCCTATATGTAAGTGTAATGGTTTTATTCTGATGTGCCTTTTTGTGCTTTACATGTCTTTTGGGGTTTTTTGTTGTTGTTTTCGATCTTGCAATCTATCGTTTCTGGGTATACCTTAAGAAAAACAAGCTGCCTGTGTTGGTAATGGTGTCATTATAAAAAGAGTGATGTTTTGTGACCTGCGCGAGCGTGTGTGTGTGTGTGTGTGTGTGTGTGCGCGCGTGTGTTTGTGGTGTGGTGTGTGTGTG
>CM054164.1:23483244-23485744 GCA_028751875.1 Rapana venosa
ACACACACACACACACACACACACACAACACCCCTGCAACAAAAGCAAGAACATATCTATGACAAAACTTCTTCAAATACCAATAATTATCAGCAACAAATAAACGATAACAATGGTACCAACAAAATAAGCAGACGAACCTATAGCCTGACCTACATGACAATGAAGTCAGATAACATAAGTCTTAGCCCTAACCAAAAATGTATATTATGCCATCCATTTTGTATAATAGATACTTATACGGCCAGATGACACCGACATTGTCTTATCCCTAAATGGGTTTATCTGAACTTGGAGTGATGCCTAAATGGCCCAGAATTGGAATCCAGAAAATAGTATTGAAGTTATTTGCTGGCTAAGATGAAGATATTTTTTTTCTTCTTTCTGTTTTTCTTTCTTCAGTTTGTTTTCCTTCTTTCTGTGTGTTTTTTTCTGTCTATCTATCTTTTCTTTCTTTCTTTTTCCTGTTTGTTTTCTGTCTGCCTGTCTGTCTTTCTTCCTGTCTGTCTGTCTTTCGTTCCCTCTTTCTTTCTTTCTTTCTGTCTGTCTGTCCTTCCGTCTTTCATTCTTTCTTTCTTTTCTTTTCTGTCTTTCTTTCTTTCTGTCTGTCTGTCTTTCTTTCATTCTTTTCTTTCTTTTCTTTTCTTTTCTTTCTTTTCTTTTCTTTCTTTCTTTCTTTCTTTCTGTCTGTCTGTCTTTCTTTCATTCTTTTTGTCTGTCTATCTATCTTTCTTTCGTTCGTTCTTCCTTCCTTTCTTTTCTTTTCTTTCTTTCTTTCTTTTCTTTCTTTCTTTCTGTCTGTCTGTCTGTCTGTCTGTCTGTCTGTCTTTCTTTCTTTCTTTCTTGCTGTCTGTCTATCTATCTGTCTTTCTTTCCGTTTTTTTTCCTTCTTTCTTTTCTTCTTTCTTCCTTCCTTCCTTTCTTTCTTCCTTCCTTTCTTTCTTTCTTTCTTTTCTTTCTTTCTTTCTTTCTTTCTTCCTGTCTGTCTGTCTTCCTTCGTGCCTGCCTTTCTTCCTTCCTTTCTTTCTTTCTTTTTTTCTTACTCAGCTAAACTAAACACCGTCTTTCTTGTTTATTATCCTAATGGATGAATGGTCAAATAACATTGTCTTATCCGTAGATGGATCTATCAGAGCTCTTTGAGTGATGCTGTTATGGTTGTACTTGGTACTGGGAAGCACGAATCCAATACGATAACTCAGTTTTTATGTTGGGAGGTGGCGTACTCCCCCCCCCCCCCCCCCCCCCCCCCTCCCCCCCCCCCCATCCGAAATTTAAAAAAACCCCACATGACTGCTTATTCAATTACCCTTGGAATAAAAACTCTCTCTCTCTCTCCCCCCACCCTCTCTTTCTGTCTGTCTGTCTGTCTGTCTGTCTGTCTGTCTCTCTCTCTCTCTCTCTCTCCCCTCTCTCTCTCTCTCTCTCTCTCTCTCTCTTTCTCTCTCTCTCTCCCTCTCTCTCTCTCCTGGATATAAAAAACCCCACATGACTGCTTATTTAATTACCTTTGGAATAAAACTTCTCTCTCTCTCTCTCTCTCTCTCTCTCTCTCTCTCTTCTCTCTTCTCTTCTTCTCTCTCTCTCTCTCTCTCTCCTCTCCCCATATAAAAAACACATGACTGCTTATTAAATTACCCTTGGAATAAAATCTCTCTCTCTCTCTCACCTCTCTCTCTCTCTAAAAAACCCACATGACTGCTTTTTTAATTACCCTTGGAATAAAACCTCCCCCTCTCTTTCTCTCCCAGCTCTGTCTGTCTGCCTGTCTGTCTGTCTGTCAGTCTCTCTCTCTCTCTCTCTCTCTCTCTCTCTCTCTCTCTCTCTCTCTCTCTCTCTCTCACTCTCTCTGTGACTACTTATTCAATCACCCTTGAAATAAAATCTCTCTCTCTTCCTAGCTCTCAATCTCTCTCTCTTTCTCTCTCTCTCTCTCTCGGCTCTCTCTCGGTGATCTCCCTTGGATATAGGCAGGGCGAAATTTTGCTGTGTAAATTTTGTGTTTAAATTGTCAAATAAACCAGCACCATGCCAGTTGTCGGGTTACCAACAACGCTGGAAGTGACGCTAGGTGCCCTGCTGCAACAACACTGCATCACCTCATGGAAGGTCTGTGGAGAAGGCGAGCAAACGACAGTTGTGCTGCGACTGAAGGCTGGCTCAAGTGAAGGAAACATGGCTGGTCAACAAACACCTGTGTACTTCCGCAGAAAGCCGCCCAGTCAGACCAACAGGGACCAACGAAGGACAGAGGAGAGGAGACAGGCAGAGGAGAGGAGAGGAGGCGGGCAGAGGAGAGGAGGCGGGCAGAGGAGAGGAGGTGGGCAGAGGAGAGGAGACAGACAGAGGAGAGGCAAGAAGACAAGGCAAGTGCATTGTTCCCATTGGAAACTTCGCCAAGTTTGTTTATGTCAACACCCCCTATCACCCAGTCTGTCTCACACACCAACACCCCAGCCTCTCCAAACCACATGCCTTCGCAATCACTGCTTCCCAAACA
>CM054164.1:23493244-23495744 GCA_028751875.1 Rapana venosa
AGAGGCAAAGACAGAAGGAAAGAAAGAAACAAAAAGCAACGACAAAAGATAGTAAGAGAAAAATGAGAAATTGAAGAGAAACAGATATAAGGAAATACAAAGGGGAAAAAGAAGAATAGAAAAGAGAAAAAGTACACAAATTATGTAAAGAGAGATAAAAAGAATGAAAGAGAAAGGAAAGTTAAAAATAAAATAGATAAAGAAAGAAAGAACGAACTAAGAAAGAAATACAGAAAGAAAGAAAGAATGAATGAAAGAAAAAATGAATGAATGAATGAATGAAAAAAAGAGGAAGACAGAAAACAAGAATAAGAAAGACAGACAGACAGATAGACAGACAGACAGACAGAAAGAAAGAAAGAAAGACAGACAGACAGAAAGACAGACAAAAAGACAGACAGACAAACAGACAAAAAGAAAGAAACAAACAAACAAAGACAGACAGACAAACAAACAGATAGGTAGACAGACCGAAAGAAGATAAACAACTATTTATCTTTGCCAGTGAATATCTTCAATCTGACTTAACAAAGCCAGTTACAAGCCAAATAGGGATCATCCCAAGAGCAGGTAGGCTAATTTAGGGATAAGGCAATATAATCTCCCTGTCAGTCTCTTGACAAACTAAACAATGCAGACCCTGTGTGGTAAGCCATGCAAAAATAAAGGGGGGCGATGAATGAATGAATTGATGAATAAATCAAACACACAGAGGCAAAGAAAGAAGAAAACAAAGAGGGTTTTTTTTAAAAACAGTGATCAATTACAGACAGAAAGAAAGATGAGAAAAGGAAGAGAAACAGATAAAAGGAAATATAATTATTGGAAGAGGGAAACACATAAAAGAGACAAAAAGACCAAAGAAATATAAAAATAGGTCAAGAGAGAGATATATATATAGAGAGAGAATGACATTGACAATGACAATGACAAATTCTTGTATTTCGAGGATAATGAATAAGCACCCATATTTTTACATCCAATCCCTGCCCTTAGGGATATATATGATAATAAAATTGAACACGAACAGGAGAGAGAGAGATAGATAGAAGAGAGAGAGAGAGAGAGAGAGAGAGAGAGAGAGAGAGAGAGAGAGAGAAAGAAAGGTTCTTATTTCAGGCAACAGGTAAACTAACTACTTCCACCTGGTGTGACAAGGCCTATTATGAACCATATAGGCATCACTCCAAAAGCGGACTTGCCCATTTAGGAATAATACAGTGTCATTTGCTGTCTGTCCATTTGGACAATGAACGACACGTATATCATCTGGTTACCTGTATAAGACGGTTTGTTATCTGTTTTTTTGTTTGGGTATTGTCGCTGAGATTGCCCTCGTCATTAATTTCGTCTACTGTCATTTGTTGTTGATGCACTTTTGAGTGATGTTTTTGTTTTTGTTGTTTCTATATTGGTAAAGATGATGATGATGATGATGATGATGATGATGATGATGGTAGTGGTGGTGGTGGTGATGATGATGACGATGATGATGACAATGATGATGATGATGATGATGATGATGATGACGATGATATCGACAAATGACGATGTTGATGGGGATACCAAGTAATGATAATGACAAAATACCTCCAACAATGGTGCCTTTGGCCAGTATGATGATTGTCATAACAATGAAGAAGACGATGAAGATTACTTTTGACCACCTCTACTACAACGATGATTACAGCAATGATGATGACAAGTGTAACAACCACGATGTTGACTACTACTACTACTACTACTACTACTACTGCTGCTGCTGCTGCTGCTCTTATTACTACGGCTGCTGCTGCTGCTGCTCCTATTACTACTACCACTACTACTGCTGCTGCTGCTACTACTACTGCTGCTGCTGCTACTACTACTACTACTACTGCTCCTCCTATTACTACTACTCCTACTACTACTGCTGCTCTTATTACTACTACTACTCCTACTACTACTGCTACTACTACTACTGCTCCTCCTATTACTTCTCCTCCTCCTACTGCTGCTGCTCCTATTACTACTGCTGCTGCTGCTGCTGCTCCTCCTCCTCCTCTTCCTCCTCCTCCTACTACTACTACAAAAAATCACCGTTTTTTAGGAGAAGAAAAAAGAGTTAAAAAATACTCTTGTCAGTATAAAGTTTGAAAACCAAACTAAGTGTATTTTAATATCTACTCATCGCATTTAGACTCTAGCGCAATTTGAATATTGTCACTGAAAAAGTTACAGATAACTACTTACAAAATACTAATGCAGCCAAACTAATCCCCTGCGCTTTTTTTAAAGTGACGTATTTTGTAAGCAGACAGCGAAATAAAACAACCTTTACGTCACTAAACCTGGTCATAATTCCAAAACGCGTACTTTGGTAATCTACTTCATAGCAGCAAACTTTTCGTCTTCTCTTGTCCAAACGCTTAGAAGGTAACAATAATATTGTTGCCGACATGTCATATGAGCGAAACTGTGTTGCGCTGCTTTTAAGCGCCTGACAAGTCAGGCCCAGCAC
>CM054164.1:23503244-23505744 GCA_028751875.1 Rapana venosa
GATCAACCAACCAGCAGCCAGCCAACCAGCCAAACAACCAATCAGCTGACCGATTGATAAAAGAAAATTAGAGGAAAAACATTAACCAAAGAAAAAGAAACACCCAGCAAATTCAAAGCAAAAGAAACGCCAACCCCCCCCCCCCCCCCCCCCAACCCACCACAAAAGCCCTAACCGAAGCAAATAAGATCTCTCTCTCTCTCTCTCTCTCCTCTCTCTCTCTCTCTCTTGACACACACACACACACACACAAAGGCACACACACACAACACATTGTTTGTCCCGTTTGGCTTTTTTGGGAAGAGTAGGCCATTGTGTGCCGGGGGAATGGATGACAACATTTACACAACTGCATACACGCGGGGACTAGATGTGAAAAGCATATCAATGCTTATTCTATTGTCCTCGAAATAAAAGACTAAAATACAATAAAAATAACACACACACACACACACATATACACACACACATGCGCGCGCGCGCACGCCCACGCACGCACGCATGCACAACCACACACATTGCGCACATGCACTCAAAATGCCATTTACCCCATCCTTTCTTTCTCCGTTTTCACTTTATCCTTTTTTTCCCTTTCTTTCTTTCCTTTTTCCTTCTTTCTTTCTTTCTTTCATTTTTTCTTTCTTCTTTTTTTTTCCTTCTTTCTTTCCTTCTTTCGTTCGTTCTTTCTTTCTTTCTTTCTGTCTTTCTTTCCTTCTTTCATTTTTTCTTCTCTCCTTTCTTTCTTTCTTTCGTTCTTTCTTCTTTCTTTCTTTCTTTCTTTCTGTTCTTTATTCTTCTTTCTTCTTTCTTTCCTTCTTCATTTCTCTTTCTTCTTCCTTCCTTTCTTTCTTCTTCTTTCTTTTGTTCTTCTATCTGCCTTGTCTTCTTTGTTTATCCATTTGGGGGGGTTTCTGTCTTTTCTTTTTTTCTTTTTTTTCTGTCTTCCCATAATTATTCTGTCTGCTTGTCTTCTTTATTTTTGAATCTCTCCCATTATGGTTGCTATGCTGTTTTTTGTCTTCTAATTTGTCTGTTTTCCGTATTACTCCCGTCTGTTTATCTGTCAGTCTGTCTGTCTATAAGTTTTTCTATCCTCCAATCTTTTTGTCTGTTTTCTTACCAAGCTGACCAGACATTGTCTGTCTAAATTAATTTACAAAAAAGACAGACAGGCAAATGACTTTGTCTTGTCTTTAAACGGGCTTATCCGTTCTTGGGGTGATCACTATATGGCACGTACTTGGTATTGGTGGTGGGTGAGATTGAGGTCATTTACCCACTGATATTGGGGTTAGGGTGACAAGGTTATATATATATATATATATATATATATATATATATATATATATTCATATATATATATATATATATACAGATAGATATACACTGAGAGAGAGAGAGAGAAATGATAGATAGATAGATAGAAAGACAGACAGACAGAGAGACAGACAGAAAGACAGACAGACAGACAGATAGATAGATAGATAGATAGATAGACAGATAGATTTTTCTGTGTGTGCGTGTGTGTGTGTGTAAAGATGGATGGATTCATGGATGGAGGGATGTTCTCTTTATTCCTCTGTCTATGTTTTTTCCATTCTGTCTTTGTTTTTGTCTATTGTAGTTCGTTCTTTTCTTTCATTTGTCTTTGTTTCTGCCTGTCTGTTTGCCTGTCTATCTATCCGTTATTTCTTTTTTCTCTCTTTTCCCTCTCCTTCTTCCTTTAATTTTTTTTTTATATCTTTACTTTCATTGCATTGCTATATGCGCCCTCTCTCTCTCTCTCTCTCTCTCTCTCTCTCTCTCTCTCTCTCTCTCTCTCTCTCTCTCTCTCTTTCTCTCTTTTCTTCTTTTTCTTCTTCTTCTTCTCCTTCTCCCTCTTCTTCTTCTTCTTCTTAATTTTTCTTCTTTTTCTCCTTCTTCTTCTCCTTCTTCTTCTTTCTTCTTCTTCTTCTTCTTTCTTCTTCTTCTTCTTCTTAATTCTTCTTCTTCTTCTTCGCAATTCTTCTTCTTCGCAATTCTTCTTCGCAATTCTTTGCAATTCTTCTTCGCAATTCTTTGCAATTCTTCTTCACAATTTTTCGCAATTCTTCTTCGCAATTCTTCTTCGCAATTCTTCTTCGAAATTCTTTGAAATTCTTCTTCTTCGAAATTCTTCTTCTTCTTCTTCTTCGCAATTCTTCTTCTTTGCAATTCTTCTTCTTCGCAATTCTTCTTCTTCTTCGCATATCTTCTTCTTCTTCGCAATTCTTCTTCTTCTTCTTCTTTGCATTTCTTCTTTGCAATTCTTCTTCTTCTTTGCAATTCTTCTTCTTCTTCTTCTTCTTTTTCTTCTTTGCAATTCTTCTTCTTCTTCTTCTTCTTCTTCTTCTTCAGAATTCATCCTTTTCCAGCCAGCTAACCACAATGTGTGTGTTGTGCATCTTCCAATGCTTAGACGGCCAAATGACATTGTCTTATCCCTAAATGGCCCTATCTGCTCTTGGTGTGATGCCTAGAT
>CM054164.1:23520744-23530744 GCA_028751875.1 Rapana venosa
GAATTTTTCAGTCAGTTTTGTGTTAGGAACGTCCCTCTTTTCTATCCCTCTCTTTGTTTCTGCATTGTTCTTTTTCTTCCTGTCACCTCCTCCTTATTTATGTTCTGCCTTCTTGGTCCATTGTCCTGCCTTTTGTTTTCTCAAGAAAGACTGAGAGTATAATAAATCTGTTCCACGCGTATGTCTGGTACACTCAAATCAAATTTTTATTTCCAGATGGTACACTCAATAAGCAATGCATTTGCTTTTTTTTTTAACATCAAGCCATCTATCTAAAACACAAATTTCTTTTAATGCTAATACTGAAATACTACATCATTGCAACCTTTACCAATAAAATGAACCAGTAAAAAGAGGAAAAACCGATAATAAAAAAAAAAAGTATTTCATTGGGCCTGACTTGCATGCGTGTAAATGATTTAAGTGCAAGCGCTTCGAGTTGTTTTGTTGTTTTTTACAAGATTCAGCACTATATAAATTCCATATATTATTATTGTTATTATTTCGGCAGTGCAACGCATTTTCACTGATATGATAGACACAAAAATGTTTGCCATCTGAGCGTTTGACAAAGAAGACAAATTTCTTTATACGTGTTCTTTTTTTATTTTTATTATTAATTTTTTTTATTCTTTTAGATCGAGGATAATAGAATAAGCACTTATGTGCTTTGTTTACATCCAGTCCCCGTGTGTATGCGGTTTTGTAAATTTTGTCATCTGTGTGTGAGTGTTTGTCATCTGTTCCCACCTTCTGTTTACTTGCTTCAGTTTAGTGAATTAGCATTTAATGTAAGCAAGTTGGTTTCTTTTAATTTCATTTTGCCTTA
Organism: Rapana venosa; assembly: GCA_028751875.1. Taxonomy (NCBI): domain Eukaryota; kingdom Metazoa; phylum Mollusca; class Gastropoda; order Neogastropoda; family Muricidae; genus Rapana; species Rapana venosa. The sequence goes on from CM054164.1 coordinate 23,521,574, forward strand.
AAAGAATATACATGCAATCTCTCTTGCATATGTCTGTAAGTTTATCTTGTTCTATCTCTCTGTCTGTGTCTGTCTGTCTGTCTATCTGTCTGTCTGTCTGTCTGTCTGTCTGTCTCTCTCTCTCTCTCTCTCTCTCTCTCTCTCTCTCTCTCTCTCTCTCTCTCTCTCTCTCTCCTCTCTCGGTTATTTCCCTATGTTTCTACTGTGAGACTGTATAAGTGTTGGGTTATTATTAAGATGTATCCCTACGGGCGGGGACTGGATGTAAAAAAGCACATGAGTGCTTATTTCATTATCCTCGAAATAAAGAATTTGTCATTGTTATTGTCATTGTCATCTCTCTCTCTCTCTCTCTCTCTCTCTCTCTCTCCTCTCTCTCTCTCTCTCTCTCTGGGTATTCTAGTCACTGTAAAAAGTGTAAAGCTTATCCATACCCTCAATAAAAATTTCGTAAAATTTCCGTAAATCTCTCTCTACTCTCTCTCGTCTCTCTCTCTCTCTCTCTCTCTCCTCTCTCTCTCTCTCTCTCTCTCTCTCTCTCTCTCTCTCTCTCTCTCTTCCCCTCCATGTAGTTGATCTATCTCCATACTTTTTGTTTCCTCCCACACCCACCCCACCCAATCCCTCTCTCTCTCTCCTCTCTCTCTCCCACACACACACAGACACACACACACACACATACACCCCCCCCCCCCCCCCCCCCCCCCCCCCCTTGACCCTGTCTCACTCTCTGAAAGCAGGCAGACAAAATATCTCAACATACACTATTTATTCCCTTTTCTTTCTAAAACTAAAAGCCACCCCCCACCCACCCCCCAACCCCCCACCCTCACCTCTCCACCACCACCACCACTCAAAGCAACATAACAGGCATACCAGGAGAAAAATGTAGCCAGCCAACCAGCCAGCCAGCCAGCCAGGCAGGAAGGCAGCGCCATCTGTCGATAATAATTAGCACCCCCAAGGGGACACAAATCAAAGGGGAGGTCACCGGGTACTTTACAAGCTTGGTGGGTTATTCGAGACTTTCCCCTGTGTGTAACCTGTTCGTCTGACCATTAGGCCTACATACATACATACATGATACATGTATATATATACACCTTGGTGGTTGTCAGAGAGAAAGTCATCATCGGCAATGATACAACAATGGAAAAGAACAGGGGTAGTGTGGTGGTGGTGGTGGTTGGGTGGTGGGGAGGGGATAGGGGGGGAAGGGGGGAGGTGGAGGGGAGGGGAGTTGTTAGATGGGAGGTGTTAGAGTCAGACAGACATAAGGACAGAGAGAGGGAGAGGGAGAGGGGGTGGGGAGACAGAGAGACTGTGGAGATATGATGGGGGAGAGAGAGAGGAGAGTGAGAGAGAGAGTGAGAGAGAGAGTGAGAGAGATAGGGGGGGGAGAGAGAGAGTGGGGGAGAGAGAGAGATGGGAAGAGAGAGATGGGGAGAGAGAGAGAGGGAGGGAGGTAGGGAGGGATGGAGGGGGAGAGGGGGGGAAGAAAGAAAGAGACATGGAGTAGGAGGGAGAAAGAGACAAAGATAGTAAAAGAGATGGAGAGGGGGAGAGGAGAAGAAGGAACAGAGAACAGAAGACAGTTGGATGGCATGTGGTGAGCAGGTGAGAGAGAGAGAGAGGACATCATCATCATCATATAATAATAATCATAATATGATAATGATAATAATAACAACAATAACAACAAGAGCAACAGTAACAGCAACAACAATAACAAGAAGAAGAACAGCAAGAGCAACAGCAACAACAGTAACAACAACAACAACAATGATGATGATGATGAAATAATAATAATAATAATAATAATAAATAATAATAATAATAATAATAATAACAACAATAATGATGATAAGGATTATTACATAGTGATGCGGATGATAAAAATAACAACAATGATGATATCACTACTTACAATGATAATGATAGCATAAATAACAATAATGATAATTAGTTGAGGAAGCTTCTGCTCAGTTGATGTCAGGGCATATATAATGTACTCTATATTACCTACGATAACCTAAGATACTATAGCATATATATATTATATTATATAATATATATTATATAATATTACGTAAGATAACCTAAGATATTATACCTATATATTCCTATATATCTTATACTATATTATATTATATATATATATTATATATATATATATATATATTACGCAAGATAACCAAAGATATTGGAATATATATATATATATATCCTAAGATAACCCTCAGAAGAAAAAATTCCTTATCAAGGAAAAAGAAATGAAACTAAGAATGACTGTACCAACACCTCAGGCAAAAATCATCTTGAAGTATGAAGATTTTGCTATATAAAACCAACACACCATACCAAATCAAAACTCCTTTACATGAGCCTATCAACAGAGGCTCCGTGTGTGTGTGTGTGTGTGAATGCAGGGGGAAATATTTGCGTACGTGTTAAAACCTGATCTGCTTTTCAAAAGAGCAAGCTTTGTCACGCCTGTAACCGCTGTTACTCGGGTAACAACGCATTATATATATATATATTAATATATATATATATTATATTATATATATATATATATATATATATATATATAAATATATATGAAACTTAGTTGTATGATGCTGCTCAAAAACAGTGTTCCACATGATAGGAACAGTGATGTAATCTTAAACATTTTTGAAAAACTTCATGGTCAAACACACACACACACACCCCTCTCTCTACAAACACACTCACACACACACACACACACACACACACACACACACCACACACACACACACACACACACACACTTTCCCGTCTGATATCACTATTTAGTGAAGGACGTAAACTGAAGAACTACTACACACACACACGGGAGAGCGAGAAAACATAAATAAATATATATATATATATTATAATATATATATTATATTATATATATATAGTAGAAGAGAGAAAGAGAGAGAGAGAGAGAGAGAGAGAGAGAGAGGAGAAGAGACAAAAGATATACATATAACACAGATAAGAAGAGAAAGAGGACAAAAATATTTACAAAAACCTCCCCCCCCAAACCCCAATCCCCCCCCCCCCCCCCCCCAAAAAAAAAAAGCCTTCCTTTTACCCCCCTCTTCCACTCCCCTCACTCCTCTCTCTCCCGCAACTTCTCCCTCTCCCTCTCCACCCACTCCCTCCCCCCAAAAAAAAAATCACCCCCCCCCCCACCTCTCCTCCCCACCTCAAAAAAAAAAAAGAGGGGGGATGGGGTGGATGGAGGGTCTTAACTCAAAGACCCGGTGACTCGAGAAAAATGTGCCACCCCCTACTGAGTATGGACGGCGGAACTTTTCAAGTCGTCTTAGTGAAGCTTAAGGGTGTGTGTGTGTGTGTGTAGGGGTGGGGGGGAAGGGGGAGGGAGGAAAAAGAAACAAGTCTTAGGGGCCTAAGTGGGTTTCCCCCCCTGCTCTTCTTTATAAAAAAAACAACAACCCACCCCAAACAAAAACCTTGATAGACTTGTGTATAAAGAGAGGTAAGAAGGAAGAAAGAAGCTTAGTGCATGCAGCCAAGCGTTTGTGGTGTGGGTTTTTTTTGCCTGAAGTTTATTTTGTGTGTGTGTGTGTGTAGAAGTGTGTGTGTGTTGTGTGGGGGTGTGTGTGTGTGTGTTGTGTGTTTGTTGTTTTGTGTTGTTGTGTATGTGGGGTGTGTGTTTCTTTTTTCTTGTTTTTTGTTTTTGTCTTGGTGTGTGTTTGTTGGTTTTTGTTTGGGGTTTGTTTAGTGTGTGTGTGTTGTGTGTGTAAGTGTGTGTGTGGTGTGTGTGTATGTGTAAGTGTGTGTGTGTGTAAGTGTGTGTGTAAGTGGGGTTGTTGTGTGTGTGTGTGTGTTTGTGTGTGTTTGGGGTATGGTTTTTTTTCCTTCTTGTTCGTTGTCTTTAGCTTTTTTGTGTGTATGGTGGGGTTGGGGTTTTTTTTTTTGGCTTGTTTTGTGTTTGGATTTTTGTTTTCAATGTCTTTGCCTTTCTTTGTGTTTTTTGTTGCTTGCTTTGTGTGTTTGTTTGTTTTTTTGTGTTTTCCCATTGTCTTTGCCTTTTTGGTGTGTTTTCTTTTGTTTGTTGTGTGTGTTTGTTTTGTGTGTTTTTTATTGTCTTGTGTTTTCTTGTTTTGTGCCTTTCTTTTTGTTTTTTTGTTCTGTGACTTTCCTCGTTTTTCTTGTTTTGTGCCTTTCTTTGTGTTTGTCATTGTCTTTGTATTTGTGAGTGTTTTTTCTCGTTTTGTGCATTTCTTTGTGTTTTCTTGTTTTGTGCCTTTCTTTGTGTTTGCCTTGTTTTATTTTCTTTGTGTTTTTCTTGTTTTGTGCCTTTATTGTGTTTTCCTTGTTTTGTGCCTTTCTTTGTGTTTTCTTGTTTTGTGCCTTTCTTTGTGTTTTTTCTTGTTTTGTGCCTTTGTGGTTTTCTTGTTTTTGAGCCTTTCTTTGTGTTTTTCTTGGTTTTTGTGCCTTCTTTGTGTTTTTTCCTTGTTTTGTGCCCCTCTTTGTGTTTTTCTTGTTTTGTGCCTTTCTTTGTTTTTTCATTTCTTTGTTTTAGTTTTTTCTTGTCTTTGCCTTTCTTTGTGTTATTTTTGTTGCTTGTTTTGTGTGTTTGGTTTTTGTGTTTGTGTTTTCATTCGAAGCTTTTGAAAGAGAGGGTTTTTTGTAGATTTTTGGTGGTGGTGGTTTGTTGTTGTTGTTGCGTGAGTGGTTAGGTTAATGGAGTGGCCCTTAGTTAAGGGTTAGGGTAGGGGAAGGGGTAGGGTTGGTGTGTGTGTGTGTGTGTGCGTGTAAGTGTGAGTGTGTGTGTGTGTGTGTGTGTGTGTGTGTGTGTGTGTGTGTGTGTGTGTGTGTGTGTGTGTGTAAAGGTTAGGATGGGAAGGGGTAGGATCAGTGTGTGTGTGTGTGTGTGTGTGTGTGTGTGTGTGTGAAAGAAAGTGAGAGAGAGTAAGAGAGTGTGCATGTGTGCGTGCGTGCATGTGTGTATGTGTGCTAGCGTGTGTGTGTGTGTGTGTGTGTGCATAAGTGCGTGCGTGTGAGTGTATGTGTGTGTTATTTTAGGAGCGTTTCAAAACGTGTGAAATCATTACGGATAAAGGCGAATTATGTATAGAATAGAAGACAAAAAGTACGACCCAAGGGAATATATCAATCATTTGTTTCTTTTATTTCCAGACTGCAGTGTGGTTTCCTGTGATTATGTTTTTACAAGATTCAAAATTCAAGATTCAAGATTTTATTATTTTTAAAAACCCACACACATGAAATTTAACACACCCACAACTTGCGGATGTGGGCGTGTGAAAAATACTCGCAACACAACTTCATTACACAACGAAGAGCACAAAGTATAGATATGAAAAAACAAAAACAAAAAAAACTAATTCACAATACAGTAAAGGAACAGTATGTCAACACACATGAGCGTCCATGCACAGACTCTTTGCCAGCTAAGAAGAAGGTTAACGTTCGCCTGCCAACAAGTAAACCGTGAGGTTCTGGGTTCGATTTCCAGCCTCGCCCTTTCTTCCCAGTTTGAATTAAAAAAAATAAACACACTGAATATCAAACTCCTTCAGATGAGACTATAAACTAAAGCCCCGTGTGCAAACGCACGCAGAACATCTTGCGCACAAAAAACGCGTTAAAAAAACGCGTTCCGCTTTCCGGAATAGTAGGCCATTGTGCTTTCATTGGAACAGATGACAAAAACATCAAACAAAACAAAAAACTACATGCACACACTGTTATGATGTGTGTTTCGGATGAGACTATAAACAGAGGCCCCGTGTGCGAACGCACGCAAAACATCTTGCGCACACGTTAAATCCTGTTCCGCTTTTCGTAAGAGTAGGCCATTGTGTGCCGGTGGGAACAGATGACAGAATTTACAAAACTGCATACACACGGGGACTAGATGTAAAAAAAAGCACATAAGTGCTTATTCCATTATCCTCGATATCAAAGGATAAAATAATGAAAAAATGTTTAGACACATCCCCAAAGTGGGAATGCGGCTATCTAAATAAGTAAAGGTAAAGGTGTCCCATAACCTATGTGGTCGTAGGGGAGCGAGGCATCAAAGACCTCAACTTATTGAGGGCGGCACCCTTCTCCTCCTCTCCCTTTACCTTCCCTGACCCTAAAGAGGGCAGGTACCCATTTACAGCTGGGTGAACTGAGGGACACTGCACTGAAACCAAGGCGCGCAAACGAGTCACCCATCCGAGTGGTAACCACGCTCGATGCTGCTTTAACCTTAGCTTGGGGGGAAAAGCGAGTGCTCTGACCACTGAGCTATCCCGTCCCTCGCTACCTAAAATGGTTTGGGGAAAAACGGGGCGCATACTGGAAAAAAATCTCACCATTGGTAAACCTCGGAGCTCTAGCGGATAAACTGGGGAAACACAAATGGCAAGCTTATGCGTGGGATTTAGATGTACCTACTTATTAAGCTCAAAGCCCATTAGGAAATGTCGCATGAAGCATTGTGCGTTTTAAGGTACTTAAACATGTACATACTTGCACAAGCGCACAAGTCTATGCAGATTTCACACAGATAGACGTGTACACTCGACCATGAGTATATATGTGCACTAGCGTGCGGTTATACGCACGCATGCACGCACGCGCACGCGAACGCATACACACATGACACACATGCACGCATGCGTGCTCACACACAGACACACACACACACAGACACACATGCGCGTGCACACACACACACACACACGCGCACGCGCGCGCGCGCGCAAAGCGTAAGAGAGAGAGAGAGATAAACTGACTGACAGACAGACAGTTAGACAAATACACAGAGAGAGTGTGTGTGTCAGACAGACAGACAGACAGAGAGACAGAGACACAGAGAGAGGGAGATGACGACAGACACAGAGATAGACAGATACACAGAGAGAGACAGAGACCAGAGAGAAAGATAGTCAGACAGACAGACAGTCAGACATAGACAGAGAGAAAGAGAGACGGAGATGCAGAGAAAGAAGAGACAGACAGAGACACACAGGACCACAACAGTGAAACACACACACTCCACACACACACACACACCTCACACACACATATATACATGCATTACATACATACATATATACTACATACACTATACCTACCTCCTTCCTACCTACCTACCTACCTATCTACATACATGCATACATACATACAATACATACATACATACATACTACATACATACATACATACATACTTACATAACACATATACTTACCTACCTACCTACATACCTACTACCTACCTTCATACATACCTACCTACCTTCATACATCAACACAACACATACATAATTCATACATACATACATACATACATACATACCTACCCACCTACCTATCTACCTACATACATACAAACATTTATATGCCTTCCTACGTACCTACCTACCTACCTACATACTACCCACCACCCACCAACACACACACACACACACCACACACACACACACACACACACACACAACCACAACACACACACATATAACTACCTATCTACCTACCTACCTTCAGACACACAGACACACAGAGGCAAAGGGAAAAGGGTACCAATGACCATCTCCCTCTAAACTGAATGATGAGTGAGGCTGCTTAACTAATTCTAGCTAGCTACTTCAGCCCTCTCAGACTTCCAGGAAATATCCAGTTCCCAATATTGGCAATAATCGTCTGCTGCTTGGAGAACTCAGGTCCTTCACTTTAAGACTGTTGGGGGAAATTGTAGCTGAGTTGAGTTCATATTCATTTTTTAAAAAAAGGATAGGGCAGACGTTCCTTGTAAAGCCAGATAGAGAGAGAGAGGGAGGGAGGGGAGAGAGGGAGGGAGGGAGAGAGGGAGGGAGGGAGGGAGGGAGAGAGGGAGGGAGGGAACAATGAACAATATTTATTGCTATTTAGCAATCAAGCCATATAGCGCTGCGGCGCGGTAACAAACGATATCGAACGCGACGCGATTACAGTGACATGGAAACCATGTCAGTAATGGTATGTACATCTAGATCTGATACATTATTGTCCGTGTCTCAGTTTTCAAAACAGCCTTTCCTTTTCTAGTCTGCAGCCAGCGAAGTCAGCCCATGTAAAACCGGATCAGGTCCCGAAGAAGATGTAATTCCCGTTCAGCACGTGCCACTGTCTCTGCGTGTTGTGTCAGGACGCTGCTTCCCTTTACGAAGTCTGGCAAGCCTGACACGTTCTTCTGGCAACATGTTTCTGTCTTCTTGCTTGATGTACCAGAACACACACTTAGATTCCTCGCCAGTATCTCCATTACAAGAATATTCTAGGGCAATGTCATCCGATTCACACATCAGAATAGTTTGATTGCCTGAATCTTGAACTACAACCTTTCGAAACTGTGTGTTTCTTTTGCTGTCTTGTAATCGACGCTGCACACGTTTGTCTGTCAGAGTGGACACATACTCTTTCACAATACCAGTATGAAAACCCTCAACTGTGCAGTCAACTGTTTGTTCTTCGTCCACATCAGACAACTCAGGAGACACACTGATCTTGCTGTCTGTTGCTGGTTCACACGGCAAATCAGGGAATCTAGTGTGGCTGGGACATTCACTGCACTGTCAACACACAGCTCTGTGTACATGCTGGCTTGTTTTGATTCTGCATCCACTCTCTCACGATGCAGGGAGTCACTGTCAGACAACACCGGCTCTTCCAAAACACTGTCCTTGTCACACTGACGACTTGCCTGTCTTTCTTGATGTTGTTTACTTCTTTGGACGTCTCAACGGATTTGGGAAGGGGGCTTCTTGCGAAAATACTGAACTCACGAGTTAAGGTTCAGCACTGGGTCCGCCATTTCTGTTGACACTGACTTGTCAGCTGGCTTCAGTCGCAAGACGAAGACAACGCTGCCGCTCTCCCCCGCAACTTTCCAGCTCGATAGGACGTTGTCGATCAGCAGGGCATTTAAAGTTGTTACTACAGTTGCTGGAAGGCCAGTAACTGACATTATGAAGCTTAAATGCAAAAATTTGCTGCAGCTTACTAACAGCACGCCCTTTTAGTTCTCGTCCCGTCACCGAGCCCCCGGGAGGGAGGGAGGGACAGAGAGAGAGAGGGGGGGGGGGGAGAGAGAGAGAGGGGGATGGAGAGAAAGAGAGGGAGGGAGAGGGGA
>CM054164.1:23535744-23538244 GCA_028751875.1 Rapana venosa
GTGTGTGTGTGTGTGTTGTGTGTGTGTGAGTGTGTGTGTGTATGTTGTGTTGTGTGTGTGTGTGTGTGTGTTTGTAAGTGTGTGTGTGTGTGTGTTTATGTTATTTGTGTGAGAGTGTGTGTGGGGGTGGTGGGGGTGGTGGGGGTGGTTGTGTAATTATGTGCCTGTGTGTTCGTGAGTATGTGTAAGTAAGTGTATGTGTTATAAATATGTATTTTTTATTTCTTTATTTGTTTATACCGAGGATAATGGAAAAAGCACTCATGCGCTTTTTTTTACAGCCAGTCCCCGTGTGTATGTGGTTTTGTAAATGTTGTCATCTGTTTCTACTGGCACATAATGGCCTACTTTTGTGAAAAGTGAAACACGATTTAACGTGTGCGCAAAATGAGATGCGTGCGTTCGCGCACGGGGCCTCGGTTTTGTTGTCACATCAGTGTGTCAAAGTCAAAGTCAAAGTCAAACTTGTATTTTCAGATGGTACATTGAATAAGCAGTGCATTTGCTTTTTTTCATCAAGCCATCTACCTAAAGCAAAAAAATAGAGAGAGAGAAAAAAAGATAATATATATGCAGACATAGAATAAATAAACCTAATCAATGATAAACCATACAAATCAAACAAGAAAATACAACAACATATGCATACATGGAATTAAAAACAAAACAAAAAGTGTGTGTGTGTATGTGTGTATGTGTGTATGTGTGTGTGTGCTCTTGTATAAAACCATGTGCCTGTGCATACGCGTGTGTGTGTCTGTCTTTCTGTCTATGACTGCACGTGTATGCATGTGCCTGCACGCCCGCACATGTATATATATATATTTATTATTATTTATTTATTATATTGTTTTATATCGAGGATAATGGAATAAATAATAATAATAATAATGTATGGAATTTATATAGCGCTGAATCTTGTAAAGCAACAAATCAAAGCGCTCAGATTTTATTTCATACCACTTTAAGTTACGGCAGATTTCTCTCCGTGAAATTCGGGCTGCTCTCCCCGGGGAGAGCGGGAGAACGCGTCGCCACTTAGCGCTGCGCCACCCTTTCACCCCTTTTTTTTTTTTTTTTTTTTCCTGCAGCTGTATTTGTTTCCCTATCAGAGTGGCTTTTTTCTAAGAATTTTGCCAGGGACAAACTCTCTCGTTGCCGTGGGTTTTTTTTTTTTCGTGCGCTAAATAATTACGTGTAACACACGGGACCTCAGTTTATCGTCTCATCCGAAAGACTAGCGCCCAGACCACCACTCATGGTCTAATGGATGGGGGAAAAATTTCCGGTCCAAACGGGGTACGAACCGCCGCACACTTCAGACCCGGACTTTTCGCTTTCTAGACAGGCGCGTTACCTCTAGACCACCGATCCACCTATAAGCACTTATGTCCTTTTTTACATCTAGTCCCCGTGTGTATGTGGATTTATGAATTCTGTCATCTGTTCCCACCGGCACACAATTGCCTACTCTTACGAAAAGCGGACATAAGGACAATAGGGGGGACGGGATAGCCTAGTGGTTAGAACATTGCGCTCGCAATCTGACTACCCGTGTTCGAGTCCCGTTCAAGGGGGATATATTTTCCCCTGGAGTTAACATCAGTGCAGGCTCCACTCTCCCAAAAAAAAGCCCTTCGGATGAGACTATAAACCGAGGTCCCGTGTGCGAACGCACGCAGAACATCTTGCGCACACGTTAAATCCTGTGCCGCTTTTCGTAAGAGTAGGCCATTGTGTGCCGGTGGGAACAGATGACTGAATTCACAAATCCGCATACACACAGGGACTGGATGTAAAAAAGCGCCTAAGTGCTTATTCCATTATCCTCGATATAAAAGAATATGATAAATAATAAAATAATATATAGGGGGTGTATGTGCACGCGTTCGCACCCGTTCCTGCATGCACGGTAGCTATGCATGTTGGGTTTTTTTTAAATGGGGGGGGGGGGGGGGGTGCATGCATGTTAATGCAAATGCACAAGCATACGATCGCGAGCAGGCTCGTACTAGTCTACTGCACGTTGCGAGTAAGTCCGGTAACCACATACTTGCGTACTAAAAAAATTCTGCAATAGAAGCCATTATCACAGAGACTGCTAAATCCTGCAGCAGCTGCCAATGATATTTGCAGACTTATGGAAGATTTAGCGGGGGAAAAGGGGAAAAAATAAAGCGAAAGGAGTTTAAAAAAAAGAAGAAAAGAAACAAGTCCAAATTCTTAACTAGGTTCAGTAACTGGTTATACTATTATTTTGTTTCTCTGTCTCTGTCTCTTTGTGTCTTTCTCTCTGTGTGTGTGTGTGTGTGTGTGTGTGTGTGTGTGTGTGTGTGTGTGTGTGTGTGTGTGTGTGTGTGTGTCTGTGTCTGTGTCTGTGTTGTCTGTCTCTGTCTCTCTGTCTCTGTATCTGTCTCTGTATCTATCTATCTATCTAATATCTATCTATCTATGTGTTTGTCTGTCTACCTGTCTGTCTGTCTATCTATTTATCTGTCTA
>CM054164.1:23540744-23555744 GCA_028751875.1 Rapana venosa
AAGAATTTTGAAGAAGAAGAGGAAGAAGAAGGAGAAGAAGAGAGTGAGAGAGAGAGTGAGAGAGAAAGGGGGGGGGGGAGAGGGAGAGAGAGGGATGGAGAGAGAGATAAAGAGAGAGAGAAACATACACAAACACTCACAAACACACACTCACACACACTTGTACACACACTCTTCCCCCCCCCCCCCCCCACACACACACACTACAACACACACTACAAAACACACACACACACACACACATACTCACAAACACACAAACTTTACACACACACACACACACCACGCACACACAAACACGCACACACACAACTCACACACACACACACACTTACACACACACTACAACACACACACACTTACACACACACACACATACACACAAACACACACACCCTTTGTGCCTTCACATTCCTTTCTCAGAACTGTTCACAACCTTAACACAATAAAAACCCCGACATGCCTTGGATCTCTGTATGATGTAAAAAGAATGACGTAACAATAATCAACACCATCCCCTCTCCACCCCCTTCTTACTTCCCTACCCCACAACACACCCAATCTCCGCCGCCGCCACCACCACCACCACCCTCCACACACACAGACACACATACACACACACTTACACACACACACACACACTTACACACACACACTTACACACACACACATACACGCATACTCACACTCACACACATTAAAACACACACTCACACACTCATACACACACACTACAACACACACACGCACACTCATAACACATCGCACACACACTACAACACACACACACACACACACACACACACACACACACTACACACACACGCAGACTCACAGTCACACACACACACATGCACACTCACACTACAACACACACACACACACACATACACACACTCTCACACACTCACGCACGCACACACACACACACACTCTCACACACTCACGCACGCACACACACACACACACACACACACACACACACACACACGCACACTCACATACACACACACTGTCACACACAAACACACACACAGACACACTTACACACACACACACACACACAAACACACACACCTTTGCGCCTTCACATTCCCTTCTCAGAACTGTTCACAACCTTAACACAATAAAATCCCCGACATGCCTTGGATCTCTGTATGATGTAAAAAGAATGACGTAACAATAATCAACACCATCCCCTCTCCACCCCCTTCTTACTTCCCTACCCCACAACACACCCAATCTCCGCCGCCGCCACCACCACCACCACCACCCTCCACACACACACACACACACCACACACACACACACACACACACACACACACACACACACACACACACTACAAACACACACACACACACACACACCACACACACACACACACACACATAATTATACACCACCCAACCATCCCCATCCCCACCCCCTCCCCCATCCTTCTCTGAAATTCCCATTGCATTCAGCCAGGCGTACAGGGAGGTTATCTCCCTTCCATCATCACCAGACACAGAAATGCCTTTATCACGTGGTCCTGTGATGTCATACAGCGGGGCGCATGCGCAAGGAGTGCATTTCCTGCCAAGCGCGTCTTTCCGCTTCCGTGATGGGAAGCTAGATGCAATACTAAAAACCTTGGGCTGCACACCAGTATTAAAAAAATCACTCCTTTCCTTCTGTTTGTCTATGTGACTCTCTTATATTCATACCGCACGTACTAAGGCATCCACAGAAATAAAAACCACTTTTTGTGAAAGACTAGCCTCTGACTCAAAACTCATGTGATTTTGAACACATTTGGTAGGTTTGAATTAAAAAAAAATTTTCAGCAAACACTGCCCCCCCTCAGTCCTTTGTCGTCTGCTAGCTTCCTTACCGCAATATGCATGCGCGGGGTCAACGCTGTAGGAATACAGGCAAACCTCATTTTATGATTATTTCCAACTTTCTCGTGACTACCTGGTATTGCTCTATGTCCTCAATCCTAATAAACAAGAGCACAATCCATGTTTTCATGCTTTAAAAAAAATCTGTGAAAATCACCAACATTTTTTTCCCACTCGCACTCTATAGAAGATACTACATGAACCCCAAATTAATACCAGTGTGCGGCCAAAACCTTGAGGTTTAATGAAAGTGTGTAGCTTATACTACACGTGCGTAATGTTATCTGAAGAGATGATGGAAAGTGCAGGTGAAAATAAAAAAGAGAGAATAAAATATGATAGGATGAAAAGGAACGATATTTTTTTTACAAGGGAGAAGAGAGTGAATGAAGACAAGAAGGAAGAGACTGAACAATAAACAAGGATGGAAAGTAACTAAAGAAAGGAAACTAAAAACAAATAAGGGAAAAGAAAGAGGAAGCAGAAGACAGAAAGGAAAGAGTAAAAACAAAAAGGAAAAAAAAGTGATGTGATACAAAAAAAAAGGTGCGAGGGCGCTCACACACACACCGACACACACACACTACACACACTACACACACCCACACACACACACAGAGTACAAACACACACACTACACACACACACTACAAAACACACAACACACACACACACACAAACAACACAAACACACACACACACTACAAACACACACAACACACACACACAAGAGTACAAAACACACACACTACACACACACACTACAACACACACAACAACACACACACACAGAGTACAACACACACACTACACACACACACTACAAACACACCAACACACACACACACACAGAGTACAAAACACACACACACACACACACTACAAACACACACAACACACACACACACAGAGTACAAACACACACACTAACACACACACTACAAACACACACAACACACACACACACAGAGTACAACACACACACAACACACTACAAACACAACAACACACACACACACACACACAGAGTACAAACACACACACTACACACACACACTACAAACACACACAACACACACACACACACAAGTACAAACACACACAACACACACACACACAAACACACACAACACACACACACACACAATACAAAACACACACACTAACAACACAACACTACAAACACCACACAACACACACACACACACACCAGAGTACAAACACACACACTACACACACACACTACAACACACACACAACACACACACACACACACACACAGAGTACAAACACACACACTACACACACACACAGAGTACAAACACACACAACACACACACACACACAAAAACACACAGAGTACAAACACACACAACACACACACACACACAGAACAAACACAAAACACTACACACACACACACACTACAAACACACACAACACACACACACACACACACAGAGTACAAACACACACAACACACACACACATCACAGAGTACAAACACACCACACACACCACACACACACAGAGTACAAACACACACACACACACACACACACACACACACTACAAACACACACAACACACACACACACACAGAGTACAAACACACACAACACACACACACACACACAGAGTACAAACACACACAACACACACACACACACAAGAGTACAAACACACACACACACACACACACACACAACTACAAACACACACAACACACACACACACCACACACCACAGAACAAACACACACAACACACACACACACACACAGAGTACAAAACACACACAATACACACACACACACACAGAGTACAAACACACACAACACACACACACACACAGAGTACAAACACACACAACACACACACACACAGAGTACAAACACACACAACACACACACACACAGAGTACAAACACACACACTACACACACACACACAAGAGTACAAACACACACAACACACACACACACACAGAGTACAAACACACACAACACACACACACACACAGAGTACAAACACACACAACACACACACACACAGAGTACAAACACACACAAACACACACACACACAGAGTACAAACACACACAACACACACACACACACAGAGTACAAACACACACAACACACACCACACACAGAGTACAAACACACACAACACACACACACACACAGAGTACAAACACACACAACACACACACACACACAGAGTACAAACACACACAACCACACACACACACAGAGTACAAAACACACACAACACACACACACACAGAGTACAAACACACACAACACACACACACACACAGAGTACAAACACACACAACACACACACACACAGAGTACAAACACACACAACACACACACACACAGAGTACAAACACACACAACACACACACACACAGAGTACAAACACACACACTACACACACACACACACTACAAACACACACCAACACACAACACACACACAGAGTACAAACACACACAACACACACACACACAGAGTACAAACACACACAACACACACACACACACAGAGTACAAACACACACACTACACACACACACACACACACACAAACCACACAACAACACACACACACACACAGAGTACAAACACACACAACACACACACACACACAGAGTACAAACACACACAAACACACACACACATCACACACACCACACAGTACAAACACACACAACACACACACACACACACAGAGTACAAAACACACACAACCACACACACACACAGAGTACAAACACACACAACACACACACACAGAGTACAAACACACACACTACACACACACACACAGAGTACAAACACACACAACACACACACACACAGAGTACAAACACACACAACACACACACACACACAGAGTACAAACACACACAACACACACACACACAGAGTACAAACACACACAACACACACACACACACAGAGTACAAACACACACAACACACACACACAGAGTACAAACAACACACACAACACACACACACACACAACAGAGTACAAACACACACAACACACACACACACACAGAGTACAAACACACCACAACACACACACACACACACAGAGTACAAACACACACAACACACACACACACACAGAGTACAAACACACACAACACACACACACACACAGAGTACAAACACACACAACACACACACACACACAGAGTACAAACACACACAACACACACACACACACACAGAGTACAAACACACACAACACACACACACACACAGAGTACAAACACACACAACACACACACACACACACAGAGTACAAACACACACACTACACACACACACAACACACTACAAAACACACACAACACACACACACACACAGAGTACAAACACACACAACACACACACACACACAGAGTACAAACACACACAACACACACACACACACACACAGAGTACAAACAACAACACACACACACACACACACAGAGTACAAACACACACAACACACACACACACACCACACAGAGTACAAACACACACAACACACACACACAGAGTACAAACACACACACTACACACACACACACACTACAAACACACACAACACACACACACACACACAGAGTACAAACACACACAACACACACACACCAGAGTACAAACACACACAACACACACACACACACAGAGTACAAACACACACAACACACACACACACAGAGTACAAACACACACAACACACACACACACACACACACAGAGTACAAACACACACAACACACACACACACACACACACAGAGTACACACACACACACTACACACACACACAGAGTACAAACACACACAACACACACACACACACACAGAGTACAAACACACACAACACACACACACACACAAAGAGTACAAACACACACAACACACACACACACAAAGAGTACAAACACACACAACACACACACACACACACAGAGTACAAACACACACAACACACACACACACACAGAGTACAAACACACACAACACACACACACACACAGAGTACAAACACATACACTACACACACACACACACACAGAGTACAAACACACACACTACACACACACACACACACAGAGTACAAACACACACACTACACACACACACACACAGAGTACAAACACACACACTACACACACACACACACACAGAGTACAAACACACACATACACACAGGCTCTCTCTCTCTCTCTCTCTCTCTCTCTCTCTCTCTCTCTCTCTCTCTCTCCCCCTGTCTCTCTCTCTCTCCCTCCCTCTCTCTCTCTCTCTCTCCCCCCCCCCCCTCTCTCTCTCTCTCTGTTCTCTTCCTTGTATACCCCCCCATCACTCCCTTTTGTTGTATTGTGGCCTAAGGCCGATGTACTATTAAACTATTTCAGAGTTCAGAGTTCTCTCTATCTCTCTCCCGCTATCTCTCTCCCTTCCCCTCTCTCTCTCTCTACACTAGGTGCAATAAAATAATTACGATATTCCCTAGGGCCAAATGTTGGTTTTTTTTAAGATTGTCAATACTTAATATTTGTACCCCTTAGGAATAAAGATTATTAATCAATCAATCAATGTATATCTCTGTCTATGTCTGTCTGCCTCTGTCTCTCTCTCTGTCTCTCTCTCTGTCTCTCTCTTCGTCTGTCTGTTCTCTCTCTCTCTCTCTCTCTCTCTCTCTCTCTCTCTCTCTCTCTCTCTCTCATCTCTCTCTCTCTCTCTCTCTCTCTCTCTCTCTTTCGATGTACAAAAGCTATTGTTATGCTTATTCTATAACCCCCTATAAATAAAATGTGTTCATTGTTCATTGTTCACTCTTCACTCTTCTCTATCCTCTCTCTCTGTCTCTCTCTCTATCCTCTCTCTCTCTCTCTGTCTCTCTCTCTCTCTCTCTCTCTCTCTCTCTCTCTCTCTCTCTCTCTCTCACACACACACACACACACACACACACACACACACACACACACACACACACACACACACACACACACACACACACCACGAAAAAGTCACCGTGACACTTTATCCTACTTCACAAGCTCTTTAATTATAAGGGACAATCAATCCCCATCTGTGACACTGCCATTGTTAGATCTGTGTATGTGTGTGTGTGTGTGTGTGTGTGTGTGTATGTATGTGTGTGTTGTGTGTGTGTGTGTGTGGTGTGTGTGTGTGTGTGTGTGTGTGTGTGTGTGTATGGTGTCTTTCTGTACGTGTGTGTGTTTTTGAGTTTGTGTGTGTGTGTGTGTTTTGTGGTGTGGTGTGTTGTATGGTGTGATGTGGTGTGGTGTGGTGAGTGTATGTGTGTGTTTGTGTGTTTGTGTGGTTGTGGTGTGGTGTGGTGTGTGTGTGTGTGTGTGTTTGTGTGTGTGTGTGTTGCGTTGTGGTGTGTATGTGTTGTATGGTGTGTGTGTGTGTGTGTGTGTTGTATGTGTAAGTGTGTGTTTGAGTTTGTGTGTGTATGTGTTTTGTGGTGTGATGTGTGTATGTCTGTGTGTTTGAATTTTGTGTGTGTTTTGTGGTGTGGTGTGTGTCTGTGTGTGTGTGTGTTGTGCGTGTATGTGTTTTTTGTGTGTGTGTGTTGCGTTGTGGTGTGTATGTGTTGTATGGTGTGTGTGTTGTGTGTGTGTTTGTGTGTGTAAGTGTGTGTTTGAGTTTGTGTGTGTGTGTGTGTTTTGTGGGGTGGTGTGTGTATGTCTGTGTGTTTTGAGTTTGTGTGTGTGTTTTGTGGTGTGGTGAGTGTCTGTATGTGTGCGTGTGTGTGTTTTGTGTGTGTGTGTGTGTTGTGTGTGTATGTTGTGTGTGTGTGTGTGTTTTGTGGTATGGTGTGTGTGTGTATGTATGTGTTTTGCGTTTTTGATGTGTGTGTGTGTGTTTTATAGCGTGGTGTGTGTGTGTATGTGTGTGTGTGTGTGGGGGAGAGAAGGAGAGATAGAGAGAGAGGAGAGAGTAGAGAGAGAGAGAGAGAGAGAGAGAGAGAGAGAAGTTTGCGTATGTGCGTTGGTGGTGTGTGTGTGTGTTTATGTGTGTGTTTGAGTTTGTGTATGTGTGTTTGTATGTGTATATGTTGTATGGGTGGTGTGGTGTGGTGTGTGTATGTGTGTGTGTTTTATGTGTGTGTGGGGGGGGGGTGATGTGATGTGATGTGCATGTGTCTGTGTGTTTGAGTTTGTGTGTGTGAGCATATGTATGTGTGTGTTTTGTGTATGTTTGTGTGTGATTCTCCTTGGTTTGAATCTGATTAACAAGGCAAGCATAACTATAAATCATTATCAATATGTATGCATGTGTTCACGAATTTATGCAACAACATGAGCCTCCAAGCGCATGCGCATGTGTGCAAACATATGTTTGTAAATAGATAAACGTGCGTGCACACACACACACACACACACTCTCTCTCTCTCTCTCTTTCTCTCTCTCTCTACCTCTTTCTTTCTTTCTCTCTTTATCCCCTTATCTCTCTCTCTCTACCTCTCTGTCTCTCTCTGTCTATATCTCTCTCCTCACACACATACTATCTTTAACACCTACACAACACACACAATACACACACAGACACACACATACACATCCCCCCACCCACCCACCACCCCCACACCACCCACCACACACAACACATACACACTACACACACCACACCTCACCCCCTCCCCACCCCCCAACCCCCCTCCACACACAACAACACACCCCACACCCCCCACCCACCCCACCCCTCCAACCCACTCCCCAACACACATACCAAAGTCTGACATAACCCTGCCACCCCCCCCCCACCCCCACCCCCACCCACCACTACCACCACCAACCCCTCCAACCCTTGCTTCCCCCCCACACACACAAAACACCATCACAACACAACACACACACACACACACACACATACACACACACACACACACACACACACACACACACACACACACACACACACACACACACACACACACAGAGCCTGACATGACCTGTACCCTCCACACAAAAGGAATTAATGAATACAAGCTGTGACACTGCCTCTGTTGTTGTAGTTGCTGTTGTTACTGTTGTTGTAGTTGTTGTAGTTGTTGTTGCTGTTGTTGTTGCTGTTCTCTACTCATCATTACACGTTTGCGACAGCTAGAGGCCCTCTCACGAACATCTGATTTCTGTGTCTTCTTCTGTACTGTGGAAACTTACTTACTTTACTTTACTTACTTAGGCTCATCACTCCCCCCTGGAGCAAAGCCAGCCGTCAAACAGTCCGCCAGAGTCCTCTGTCCTGGGCTATTCTCTCCAGCTGTCTCCAGGTATATCCCATCTTCCTGGTTTCTGCCTCAAGGTCACGTTGCCAGGTGTTTCTTGGCCTTCCTCTTGTTCGTTTTCCCTGGGGGGGTGTTCCATGATAGTGCCTGCCTTGTGATGTTGCTGGCTGGCTTTCTCAGGGTGTGCCCGATCCATCCCCCCATCTCCTGCACCGGATTTCATTCTCGGTTGGCATGTGTGTGTGTGGGAACACAGCATAATAGTTATTAGTCCAGTGGTTAGAACGTTGTGCTCTTGATCTGATGGCTTGGGATCGAGTCGCGACAGAGGGTCCCATTGACATGTTTAGGGGGAATTTTATCCTGAAGTTATTCAACACTAGTACTGTCTCCACTCCTTCAAAAGTACTTTGGATGAGACTCTAAAACTTAAGGTCCTGTGAGAGAAAATACACGCAGGACATTTTGTAAAAAAAAAAAAAAGAAGGTAAAGGAGTCCCATAACCTATAAGGTCGTAGGGGAGCGAGGCGTCAGAGACCTCACTTCTCTAGGGCCAGCATATTGAGGGCGGCGCCCATCTCCTCTCCCTCGCTGCTTTACCTTCCCTGACCCTAAAGAGGGCAGGTACCCATTTACAGCTGGGTGAACTGGGGGAACTGTACTGAAGCCAAGGCGCGCAAACGGTCACCCATCCAACTGGTAACCACGCTCGACGCTGCTTAACTTGGCTGAGGGAAAGCGAGTGCTCCGACCACTGAGCTATCCCGTCCCCTTAGGACATCTTGTACTCATGTTTTAAAAAAAAATCACGTACACTAATGCACGCATGCGTGTGCGCGCACGCACACACACACACACACACACACACATAATGATAATAATAAATGGAGCTTATATAGCCTATGTCTGGCAAAAGACAAATCAAAGCGCATGCATTCATCCTAATCTTACACAGTCATACAATCGATGATAAATAATCAATAGTTAAAGACACACACACACACATCCCTTCAAACCCGTTTCACTTTTCGGAAGCGTAGGCCATTGTCTGCCCGTGCAAACGGATGACAAAATACACAAAACTGCATACACACGGGGACTGGATAAAAAAACAAACCACTTGAGTGCTCATTCCATTATTCTCGAAATAAAAGAATAATTTAAGATAGTTCTTTTTTTACAATTTTTAAAAATAATTATTATGATGATCTCTCTGTATGGATGTTTTATCTGGGCGTATGTCTGCAGGGTGACGGGATAGCTCAGTGGTCGGAGCACTCGCTTCCCCCAGCCAAGTTAAGCAGCGTCGAGCGTGGTTACCAAGTTGGATGGGTGACCGTTTGCGCGCCTTGGTTTCAGTACAGTCCCCTCCAGTTCATCCAGCTGTCAATGGGTACCTGCCCTCTTTAGGGTCAGGGAAGGTAAAGCAACAAGGGAGAGGAGATGGGCGCCGCCTTCAATATGCTGGCCCTAGAGAAGTGAGGTCTCTGACGCCTCGCTCCCCTACGACTTTATAGGTTTTGGGGACACCTTTACCTTTATATTTATGTCTGCAGGTTTTTCTTTTTTTCTTTTCTACCAAAAGCTTTGCCAAAGCAAATAATGGAAGGAAAATAACAGCAGAGGACGAGGACATATTAATCAGTCTAAAATAACCCACACCTCGAGCACTGATTTACATCCTTAAAACTCTCTCTCTCTCTCTCTCTCTCTCTCTCTCTCTCTCTCTCTCTCTCTCTCTCTCTCTCTTCTCTCTCTCTCTCTCTCTCTCTCTCTCTCTCTCTGGTATTGGTTTTTTTTTTATTGTCATATGATGTATCCCTAAGGGCGGGGACTGGATGTAAATAAAACACATGGATGCTTGTTCATTATCCTCGAAATCAAAGAATTTGTCATTGTCATTGTCATTGTCATTGTCATTCTCTCTCTCTCTCTCTCTCTCTCTCTCTCTCTCTCTCTCTCTCTCTCTCTCTCTCTCTCTCTCTCTCTCTCTCTCTCTCTCTCTCTCTCTCTCTGGTATTGGTTTTTTTTTATTGTCATATGATGTATCCCTAAGGGCGGGGACTGGATGTAAATAAAACACATGGATGCTTGTTCATTATCCTCGAAATCAAAGAATTTGTCATTGTCATTCTCTCTCTCTCTCTCTCTCTCTCTCTCTCTCTCTCTCTCTCTCTCTCTCTCTCTCTCTCTCTCTCTCTCTCTCTCTCTCTCTCTCTCTCTCTCTCTCATACGAGATGCTGCTTATACAACATAATAATGGTAAAGTAAACTGGGCGACTAAAGTAAAAGATCTTTTGACGATAAATGGATTTGGTATTGTTTGGCTATGCCAGGGGGTGGGTTATGAAGAACAGTTTGTTAGAGAATTGAAAGATAGACTTATTTCATGTTTTCATCAAAACTGGCACGAACAGTTAATGTCTAGTGAAAAATACACTTGGTATAGCTCCTTTAAAGATGCGTTTGGTCCAGAGCAGTATCTGATATCGTTAACTAATAAAAGGCTTCGAAGTAATTTACTAAAGTTTAGGCTAAGATTGTGTGGTCTTTTGAACTGCAAACAATGGTATATAACAGCAGAGACAGACAACAACTCTTGTCCAGCATGTGGAGAGAAGAAGAAGACGAATTTAATTTTTTGTTTGCTTGTAGAACTTATCATGAAATTCGCCAAAAAATTGCTTTTTTGACAAACCCAACCAACATGTCCACCAATCTTGTACAAAAGGTTCTATCTTCAATTAATATGTCCGAGCTTAAATCTTTCGCAATATATGTAACGCAGGCTCTAGATAAACGTAAGCAGACTATGAATGAAACGGATCCTATACGTAACAACTGAAAATATTGGTTGGCATTTATCTGGACTTTGGATTATTACTCATGTCCTTTTCATATTCATTCCTATGTTAATATGTCATTTACAATTACCCCCTTTGACTGATGGGCTTATAGCTTTTGTCAAATAAAATTCGTTCGTTCGTTCGTTCGTTCGTTCTCTCTCTCTCTCTCTCTCTCTCTCTTCTCTCTCTCTTCCTCTCTCTCTCTCTCTCTCTCTCTCTCTCTCTCTCTCTCCTCTCTCTCTCTCTCTCTCTCTCTCTCTCTCTCTATCTATCTATCTATCTATCTCTTTAGGAAGGAAGGTGGCAGGATGGTTAAGACGTTCGCCTGCCAACAAATAAACCGTGAGGTTCTGGGTTCGATTCCCAGCCCCGCCCTTTCTTCCCAGTTTGACAAAAAAATCAAACTGAATGTCAAAGTCCTTCGGATGAGACTATGAACCGAAGCCCCGTGTGCGAACGCACGCAGAACATCTTGCGCACACGTTAAATCCTGTTCCGCTTTTCGTTAGAGTAGGCCATTGTGTGCCGGTGGGAACAGATGACAGAATTTACAAAACCGCATACACACGGGGACTGGATGTAAAAAAGCAATAAGTGCTTATTCCATTATCTTCGATATAATGAATTTTAAAAATAATTACAAAAAAATAAAATAAACTTTCTCTCTCTCTCTCTCTCTCTCTCTCTCTCTCATCTCTCTCTCTCTCTCTCCTCCCCTCTCTTCTCTCTCTCTCTCTCTCTCTCTCTCTCTCTCTCTCTCTCTCCCCTCTCTCTGTCTGTTTGTCTCTGTGTCTGCCTCTCTGTCTGTCTGCCTGTCTCTTTCTATCTCTCTGTCTCTCTTCCTCTCTCTCTCTCTCCTCTCTCTCTCTCTCCTCTCTCTCTCTCTCTTCTCTCTCTCTCTCTCTCTCTCTCTCCTCCCCTCTCTGTCTGTCTGTCTCTGTGTCTGCCTCTCTGTCTGTCTGCCTCTCTCTCTCTCTCTCCTCTCTCTCTCTCTCTCTCTCTCACTCTCTCTCTCTCTCTCTCCTCTCTCTCTCTCTCTCTCTTTGTCTCTGCTCTCCCCCTGTCTGTCTGTCTGTCTGTCTGTCTGTCCATCTGCCTCTCTGTTGTTGGTATTTGCTTTAGCTTCCTCCCACTTTAAGTGATATTAGACAAACAGGGAAAAGGATTATGAGAAATGTAATAAAAAGGGGAGGGAAGTGTGTGTGTGTGTGTGTGTGTGTGTGTGTGTTCGTGTGTGTGTGTGTGTGTGTATGAATGAGCATGTGTAAGTTCGAGTGTGTCATTATAGTCGAGAGAGAGAGAGAGAGAGAGAGAGAGAGAGAGAGAGAGAGAGAGAGAGAGAGAGAGAGAGAGAGCATAATTATATGTCTGTGAGTGTGTGTTATTCATTTATTTATTTATTTTACTCTTTTATATCGAGGATAATGGAATAAGCATGTATGTGCATTTGTTTACATCCAGTCCCCCGTGTGTATGCGGATTTGTGAATTCTGCCATCTGTGTGAGTGAATGAGTGAGTGAGAGTGCTTCTCTATCTGTCTGTCTGCCTGTCTCTCTCTGTCTCTCTCTCTCTCTGTCTCTCTCTCTCTTTATCTCTATTTCCCTCCCCTCCTCCCTTTCCTAATCAACACTCACTCAGACCACCAGTAAAAACTGTAGGAACACAATCAGTCACGCCCCTCTCTGTAAGCCCAGCTAAATCAACCACACGACACATTCTACACGTGTCACGCACAATGTGTACACTCCCACCCACCCCATCCCCCCTGAAAATCCCCAAAGATCAACTGAATAAACACACACTGCCCCCCCCCCCCCCCCCCCACCACCACAAAACACACACACCCAGCTCCAGACAAGTTAACATGATTGTAATATTTATTTAGTCATCATGATTTCAACTACAGACACCATGCCCCCCTCACCTTCTTCCCTCTGCCCTTTTTCCTGGTTATTCCTCCTTTTCTCCATCCCTTACTCTCTCTCTCTCTCCCCTGCCCCCCGGCGAGCTAGATGACTGTATGTATGACTTAGGACCTACATCCCTCACACCTGAAGTTTAAAAAAAGGCACACACAACAACCAAAAAAAGCCTTCATAGGCTACTCGGCTACTTCGTCCACAGAGAATAGCGACAGGGCAAAAGAGTTTTCGGCTGCACACCGGTATTAATTTGGGGTTCATGTAGTACCTTCTATAGAGTGGGAGTGGGGAAAAAATGTCAGTGATTTGCGCAGATTTTTTTAAGCACGAAAAAATAGACTGTGCACTTGTTTTAGGGGATTGAGGACATAGAGCAATACCAGGTAGTCACGAGAAAGTTGGAAATAAATCATCAAAAGAGGATTGCCTGTATTCCTACAGCGTTGACCCCGCCATGCATATTGCTTGGTTAGGAAGCTAGCAGACGACAAAGGACTGAGGGGGTACAGTGTTTGCTGAAAAAAAAAAATTTCAAACCTACAAAATTTGTTCAAAATCACATGAGTTTTGAGTCAGAGGCTAGTCTTTCGCTACAAAGTGGTTTTTATTTCTGTGAATGCCTTAGTACGTGCGTGCGGTATAAATTTAAGAGCCACATAGAAAAACAGAAGGAAAAGTGATTTTTTTAATGCTGGTGTGCGCGGCCTTCTTGTCTCAAAGTCGCTGCCATGTTCAGCAGTCCAACAGGAAGTCAAGCAAAGGGAGATTAGGCACAAGGCTAGGTTGTTTACAAAGGGGATTAAGCACATTACACTGTGGGCTGT
Source organism: Rapana venosa (assembly GCA_028751875.1). Lineage (NCBI taxonomy): Eukaryota > Metazoa > Mollusca > Gastropoda > Neogastropoda > Muricidae > Rapana > Rapana venosa. The sequence goes on from CM054164.1 coordinate 23,555,499, forward strand.
AGCGAGACTGGGGGAAGGTTTCGTGCGTGCGTGTGTGCGTGTGTGTGTGTGTGTGTGTGTGTAGTGTATGTGTGTGTGTGTGTGTAGCGTGCGTGTGTGTTGTGTGTGTGTGCGTGTGTGTGTGTGTGTGTGTATGTGTGTGTGTAGTGTGTTGTGTGTGTGTTAGGTGTGGGTGTGTGGGTGTGGGTGTGGGTGGTGGGCGTGTGTGTGTGTGTTGTGTGTGTGTACGTGTGTGTGTGTGTTGTG